>CM057452.1:527630000-527975000 GCA_016271365.2 Neoceratodus forsteri | reverse complement strand
TAGGGTATCCACCAACATGGGTAGTAGAGCTTGGTCTGCAGCTGCTCCTTTGCAGTGGAACAAACTACCGGCTGAACTCTGTTCCATTGATGCACACTCCAGTTTCAAGTCCCACCTTAGTCCGGTTCCTGGCAAACTTATCCTGCCACTGTTCCCTGGGGTCTGACACCAACCCACACTAGTCGGCTCCCCAGCCCAGGGGTTACCCACCTACCCACACTAGTTAACTCCCCTGCCTACAACTGTTATCGTATTTTTCACAGTAATATTTGACTTCCTTGCCTGTACATAGTGTACATATATTTTTTTACTGTGTATTACTTGCTCACTGGACGATGCAGTCATACATTGTACACTGTGCCTACGATTTGTTTGTTTTGTACCAAATCTCCTCATGTCCGATATTGAAACCTTGTATTCACTGTTCTCAAATTGACCTATGCATCAAACCTGTATTTTGTGCTTACTATTGTTGCTTGTATCAAATCTGTTTCATGTGTATTACTGTTACCTTGTACTTCACTGTCACCCTGCGCCATGTGTTATGGCCCAGGTCGTGCCTGAAAATGGTCCCTAGGATCAATGCACTCACCCGGTTATCAAAGTCATAAATAAATAAATAAATGATTATGGAGGATGATGACACTAGTGTATGTACTTTTGTTACTTGAGCTATAGTGTACACAGAATAGTACAGGTCACAAATTCAGAATATCCCCTTGGCCCCCCACAGCCAACAGTACATGCACAGTAATTTGTCAAAGATTTTTTTTAAATTTGTAATACATGAAATTGTGAATGAATGTTAATGAGTGATTGTGATTGGGTGGCACAACTTAAAGATTTATTTTGCCAGCCTGCCCTTGCTCAGTGTATGCACAGCCACCCTGTCTGAGGCCAAGAAAAGAAAACAAAACTTTTTTATTTGGGATTTTCTGTAACTAAACTTTCTCTAGGGCCTCCAGTAGTCTCTCATTCTCTTGTCTGGAGGATCTTCTGGATGGCACAGGTCAAAGATTACTTTTGCCAGTCTGCCCTTGCCCTGTAGCACACTGCCCGCCACACTGCTTTTTTTGCCTTGCTTGCCTCTACCCCCCCCCCCGACAGCCACCCACTATTGCTCTCCCTCCTTGGATTCCTCTCCCTACCCCGATAATGACTTTGTCTCCCTGCCTCCTCGCCCCAGTAAGTCTCCCCTTCTCTCTCCTCTCCTCTCCTCCAGCTCACTTCACAAATAGATTTTTTTTTTTAAATTTATATTTAGTTTCTCTCTGTGTTGCACAACTATAGGCTCTGCTTTGTAGCAGCAAGCTCCTCTGACTGTCCAATAAATTGTCTGGGACCGTGTTGCTCACTCACCATGATTATATACCATGAGTGTGTCACGTGACTGACTATCTTGCTCATTTGCCTGATTGGATGCTGCTGACCACCTGTACATGGAGTGAATGTGCTGATGGCATCCCCATAGCAACAGTACGCTGAATGGCACTCCATGGACCCGGAACCAGACTTCTGCATCGAAGTCCGTATTTATCTGCTTCCAAAGATTACGGGTTTAATCCGGGGGTTTGAATTTTGGGCCGAACAGTATGCCCAGCTCTACAAAAATCAGGCTTGCAGCATGCATATCACATGGGTAGTTTTATGTGTGCAGTATGCAAACATTTCATTTAATTATTTCTATAAGGGATGTGCTCAGAAAAATACTTAAACTGTTCTTTAAAATATCAAACCAAGTGACTAAAAACACACATGTACTTGTTGACTGGCAACATTTATAAGTTTCAGACACGTATTTATCCATTTACCACCTCCAAAAGAGTATGGTTAACTTTTTAAAAAGAGGAGAAAAGAAACAGCCAGCCTACCTTCAGCATGCCTCCATTAGTCTGCTGCAGACTGTAGTCTGAGCAGAGGCTTCACAAAATGCCCACCAGAGGCAGCAGAGAGTAAGCCTATACTTGTCAGAACAAAGTTTAAAGAGCAACTGTTGCAGTCTGTGTGCTCTAGGCAGGCAACTCACGTGTGCAGGTGCCTGCCACAAAGCTTAACACAGCTGTACTTGCTATTTTCTGTGAGTTGTTTTAAAATATGCCCCTCATGAAATCCGGCTTACCACTTCTGGGTATGAGCTAGACGATCACCGAGCGCTGCAGCCTCGCCCCCCGAAAAGAGCATAATTGTGATGCAAAGTCAGGAATGGGCCACACCGCTGTCTATGGAGAATGTATTGGAATCGAGGGGGGGAGGGTGCTTGCTAAATGCATTAAGATTATCTTTTACTGGCATGATTACATATATAGGGCGTGTGTGTGTGTGTGTGTGTGTGTGTGTATATGTGTGTACTGTATATAGATATATGGGGGTGTGTGTGTGTGTGCCCCCTTCCTTGTGTGTGTGTATATTGATATTGATATGTGTGTGTGTGTGTGTATGTATTTATGCAATAGGAGTGGACATATATTCAGTGTGATAAATGTGTTTATCGGAGTCACTGTATGTATAAATTTATACATACAGTGACCATTTATATACCCAGTTACTATGTCACAAATCTCTTTAGAATTCATTTAGAATGTTTGGCCTCAAAAACAGTACTAACCATATTCAAATGGGAATAACTTTAAAACGAAAAAAGATAGCATGGTACTACGAACACGAAAATTGTTCAGTACAAAATTATCTACAAAATGAGTGGTGTTTCATTTATAGATACCTTTTCAGTTTTTTTTTATGATTAACAAAAAAAGCATAACATTCAATTTTCTTTTCTTTTTTGACACACAAATGTGAATAACTCTAAAATGAAAAAAGTAGCATAGTACTGTGAGCATGACATTTGTTCAGCAAGAAGTTTTCTACAAAATGAGTGGTGTTTCATTTAATAGTAACCACTATGCTAGGCAGACATACTCTAGGAAAGTTAACCAAAACTCACAGAAATTATAATTTAAAATAAACAGTCAAAAACCAAATGTTCCTGCACTGATAGAAAACACCCATATTGCATAAATGAAATATACAATGGTGTGAGCTGTCAGATAAATGATTTATCTACACTCGTGCTGTTTGACCTTGGACACCTCACTCATGGCTTACGCCACTCGTGATGTTACCCAAGGTCAACAGCACTTGTGTAGATAAATCATTTATCTGACAGCTCACCATTGTATATCATATTCATATATCTATATCTATATCTATATCTATATCTATATCTAATATATATATATATATATACACGTGTGTGTGTGTGTGTGTGTGTGTGTGTATATGTGTGTGTGTGTGTGTATATGTGTGTGTGTGTGTATATATGTGTGTGTGTGTGTGTGTGTGTGTGTGTGTGTGTATATATATATGTATGTATATATATATGTATATGTATATGTATATATGTGTATATATATATATATATATATATATATATGTATATATATATATATATATATATATATATATATATATATATATATATATAAAAATGTATGTATGTAATGGGAGTGAGGATAAAAAGTGGCAAATAACAGCAATATTTTTGCCTGGGCAGACCTACAGTGAGAATATTGCATTTATTCTCTCTGTAGGTATAACCGGGCACTATCTGCACTTCACCACGAATACCCAAAAACATTTTGATTGGTGGGAGCTGACAGCCCATGCAGTACAATCAGAAATCACCTGCTCACTTAGAAGCCAGCTCCCACTGTCTGTTTCATTTCACTCTGGCAACACACAGAATACTTTAACTTTCTCCAGCACCACAAACAGCCGTTACACAAGCCACCTTCTCTAAACACCCCTCAGTCAGAATACAACTCTAACACAGAACCTCCTCGGTGTGAAACCAGCATTCACACTGAAAGGTTCTTTTTTTCCAGCCCCCTTGAATTAAAACAACTGCTAAACAAAGCTGTGAACAGAGCATTTCATCCACGCAGCACATTCAATGCGTCCCTCACTTCCCAACCCCAAACTCGACTCCATACCTGATGCTGCCTCTGAACCCAGCAAGGACATCCTTCACAGCCTGATCAATCTTCGAGGAAAAGACAGGATCAACCAGATAGAGAACTGCTGTGACAACACAAAGAAATATATAAAAAAAAAAATCATTGCACTGCTAAGCGAGAGCTCCGCCACCATATTTCTCAAACCTACTCCGACCACCCACACAAAACCATGACCAATGAAATGCCACATTACCAAAACCACCATGTAAGCACCCTAGCAACCACGCTACTGTCCCTACTTACTAACAATATGGACACAGCACTGCAGGAGAAAATCAAAATGTATATAAAAACAAAACGGAAGTAAAAATAAAAACAAAAACAGCATTTTACATTACATGAATGAGATATGTAATGGGTCTACTGGAAATATCATCACAGAATATAATGCTGGTTCAGTTTTAAGCAGAAATTCATGGTGCCAAAAGGCTTCTCACACAGTTTGCAAAGGGCGCCAACAGAAGACATAGACACATGTTTCATCCTACCAGGATCCTTTGGGGTAACCTTTGCCTCAGTACTTGCACACAGAGTTTCTTTGTCTTTTAAATTGTTTTTGTTTTAATTGGGTTCACCACAGCATAACCCAGATCGACCATCTTAGGGTAGCTGGTTCATTCCACTGGGGTGTCAAACAGACGAGGCATACTGATGAGTCCTGGTAGGACAAAACACGTGTCTGTCTTCTGTTGGTGCCCTTTGCAAACTGTGTGAGAGGCCTTCCGGCACCATGCAATTCTGCTTAAAGTTGAAACAGCATAATATTCTGAGGTGATTTGCATATGCAGCCCATGATGCTTTGCATTGTGGGGACATGTAAAATTTTGTGTAGATATATATATAGATAGATAGATATCTCGATAGATAGATAGATATCTCGATAGATAGATATAGATAGATAGATAGATAGATATCTCGATAGATAGATATAGATAGATAGATAGATAGATATCTCGATAGATAGATAGAGATAGATAGATAGATATCTCGATAGATAGATAGAGATAGATAGATAGATATCTCGATAGATAGATAGAGATAGATAGATAGATATCTCGATAGATAGATAGAGATAGATAGATAGATAGATATCTCGATAGATAGATAGAGATAGATAGATAGATAGATATCTCGATAGATAGATAGAGATAGATATAGATAGATATCTCGATAGATAGATAGAGATAGATATAGATAGATATATCTCTCGATAGATAGATAGATAGATATAGATAGATATATCTCTCGATAGATAGATAGATAGATAGATATAGATAGATATATTATATATAATGTGATGCTCAAGAGTGGGATATGGAAAATATTCACTCCTGCAGAGTTAGCTCTGTATTCTCATGAGTGCCGAAGGCACGGCTCATGATGCAGGAGTGAGAATATTTTCCATATCCCACGATCTGCACATCATGTGTTCGGTTTATACCACTGGGGTGAGAGCTTTAGGAAAATGTGTGTTTCCTGCTCATTCTGTTTGTGTGTGTGTGTGTGTGTGTGTGTGTGTTCTGAATGGACTGGGGGTGAGAAACACAGGTGTGTGTTTTGCAAAGCTAACTGAGTGATTCAGAGGCTCACTGAGAAAGACAAACTGCTTTGTAAAAGTTTCATTTAGAATTCAGGTTGTTTTGAGGCTAAGATCAGCACAGTAATTGGCTAGGTGTGTTAGAAACTCAGTGGGACACAGCTGAGTGTGTTTTGCAAAGGTAATTGAGTGAGTCAGAGACTCGGTGAGAAAGACAAACTACTGCAGGTAGCAGTGAGAGAGAAACTGGTTTGTAAGAGTTTCATTTAGAATTCAGGTTGTTTTTAAGCTGAGATCAGCACAGTATTGGCTGGGAGTGATAGAAACTCCGTGGGACATAGGTGAGAGTGTTTTGCAAAGCTAATTGAGTAAGTTGCAGCTTTAGTGAGAAAGAGAAACTGTTTTGTGAAGCAGTTTCCTTTAGAATGCAATCTGCAGTGCAGATATTCT
The DNA here is from genome assembly GCA_016271365.2 of Neoceratodus forsteri. Taxonomy (NCBI): domain Eukaryota; kingdom Metazoa; phylum Chordata; order Ceratodontiformes; family Ceratodontidae; genus Neoceratodus; species Neoceratodus forsteri. The sequence goes on along the minus strand of CM057452.1, from coordinate 527,969,000 downwards.
CACTCCAGTGACAACACCAAAGTGAGGATAAATGTGATATTCTCAATCTAGTGATGTCATCAGGATTTATCCTCACTCCAGAGAAAATATCACAGATTATTCCACTGAGAAAGCTCTTACCCCGTGGTATAAATATATAATACAGACATATATGCATATATATATAAATAATATTAATTAACTATCCCTGCTTAACCTCATGAACGTAAAATAATGTTCATGTTATAGTCCACTTAAACTTCTTTAGCTGGCAATTTTTTTTCCTTTCCACAATCCTTAATTACTTATTACCTGCCACTGGTATCCTCCTCCCACCTGACAGTCTATTAAAACAAATTACCTCTGTGAGCCCCCGCTTGACCACACTAATGCCCTTCATGATCCTGAAGTACAAGGGCCATTTCTCTCTTGGTCACTGGACTCCACAGGCATCCCCACTACCATAGCTGTCACCCTCCACAACTGTCCCACAGGCTTCCGTAGAGCAGGAGCCCCGACCTCCATCTCTGCTGCCTGGCAGAGCTGTCATGGGGAGTGCTGAGGATCAGGAGCCATGTCTTTCACTACTGCTGCTAGACCTTACTGTGCCAGGGGCTCTGCAGGAGTGCACAGCTGTCTCTGAAAGTGGGACAATTTGTACTAAGCTTTAAGCAATAAAGAAAGATTTAAAAGAACCTGGGTGACAAAAATCCTTTTATGCTGATTTAGAAATTTTCAAATGTTTTCACTGTAGTGTGTGATGAGGGTTTGTCGGCATGTGCATTTGCAACAGTGACTTGCAGACTGTAGCATTCTTTTCGTGTCTTTCCTAACCTTTCATACACGCATGATTTTTCCCTGTTTTAACCCTGTCCCCTTATTTAAGTAAGACTTTCCTCCATCCTTTCTTCTGATCTGTCGGTGAACTCATCAACAAAAAGGTGCCCTCCTGGGCTTTGCCAGTACTAATAGTACTAGTATGTTGCCGGTGTCTATGGTGTCCCTTGCTCGGACTGCTTTTTATCTTGATGCTGTATTGGGATATCTAACTAATTTTACCTCTTTGGACCTTATGCTACATGACTATGTGATTAGATCATCCTTTTTTATAGTACTGTTGTTCATATAATCTTTGAAATAGTTATCTATGTGTAGTGGAATTGTGAACTGTAAGCTTATTGCTCATATCAGTTTACTGATTAACAGTCTTGCATGGTTATTCTGTATTTTTTTGTCCTGCATAACACTAGTCTCCTTTCTCTATACATTTTTTTGTTTTGCCTTGTAATATAATGTTACTAATGCAGTTTATGAGCTGGGGCCTGAGCTCTGAAGTTAAACAGTGTAAATTACTACAACACATGGGTAATTACAGGTTTGCAGAGTGAAATCTGATGGGATAGAGCACTGTAAGGTGATGATTCAAAGTGGGAAATTAAATATGTTGAAAGAGAAACTACAGTATGCTCAAGGGCTAATTATACCTTCTACTAACATACTAGAAAGGCATATTAGTGCTGATATCACAGACAAAAACCCAGGTTTGAATCCCACCATGACCACTTCCTCTTTATGTGATCTTGAGCAAGTCACTCCATCTGTGTCTTGAGTCCATCTGACTGTAAAAGTGGATGGAAAAAGGGCCTGTGAGAAACTGAGATGTTGCATCTCACTTGATCTCTCATGGGTAAACAAATTGTACAAGACAGGAGTAATGAAAGATCCACAGTATATTGATTTAGGTAGAGATCAGACATGAATAAAATGAATCACACCAGCCTATTAGAAATACAAAACATCTGAAATAGAGGTGAATCAGAAAAGACAATCAGAAGTAGTATGAAAAGGACAAGAATAGCCTTTTTGGCACCTGTAAAATCTTGTTTTCTTTTGTGTTAAAGAAGCTCAACAGTGTAATTTATTTTTCTAGCATTACTTGGGTTTTTAAAAGGCAACAAAAACATTTTATGAGTGTGAACCCTGCATCCCTTTATTTAGATCATGATCCCCTACAGTTTGAGAAACAGCCTTATGGGTAGACTAGCTAGACTGTAAGGCTTTATGTTGGCAGTTTTCTATGTTTCTATAGCCTTGTGTATTCTGACCAGGTCTGCACCTGGTTATTTATGAAGCCAGTGGTGTACATCACTTTAGGACACCGGCTTCCCCAGTTGTGTCATGGAAACTGTACTGTGGGACCCATCCTGCAGGAAGTTCCCTTCCCTGTGTGTTGTAATGCTAAAATACTTCAGGCAGTGAGGTGAAAAGTGGTCAATTTACATAGCACTTGAAACCACCTGCACCAGTTCAGCTACTCTGTAGGTTCATTCACAAGGTGAATTCTGCAGTGTTGTTGGAGGTACACAGCAGCGAGATTGTTGCTGCTGTGCATGTCTGAATGCCACAGTTTGGCCGTTTTGGGTTCTGTTTCATTGTGGCTGCAAAACCCTCTTTTCTTGGGATCATGTGGTGGTGTAGCCATTTTGCAGCATTTTACTTTGCCGTGTGAACTGCCTGCACCACCCACTATGATGCAACAGGCTTTTCCCAACCTGAACTTGTGGTTGGCAGTGGCAGCAGTTAAAATAGCCTTTCCTACACTAATTCAGCTAAATGTGAATTCTGGCTCTGTAGACAAAGCTGAACTTGGGGAAGTGGTTTTTATTGTAGACTGAGGGCTAACAATGGAAGAAAACATGCGCTTCGAGTTGAGCCATGACACTGTGTGAGTGCATATATGTGCTTATATGCATATGCAATAGGCACATGCCCAGTGTCACAGCTCAACTCTGACACAACGTTTCCTGCCATTTTTAGCCTTCAGTTTACAATTTATTTCTTTTTATTTCGTTTTTGTTTACCGGGTAAGTACACTAGACAAGTTTTATGCCTATTTTCAGGAACGACCCGGGAGAGTACAAAAGGGTACAACAGATACATTGATACAGTAATTGGTTCAGATGAATACATTCAGGTACAAAAACAGGAGAAAATACAATTTTTACAGTTTTTACATTTACGTGGAAGGTACACCCAGATACAGTGCTGGGGCAAGGTATAAATATAAAAGCCACTTCCCCAAGTTCAGCTTTGTCTTCAGAGCCAATGGGACTCTGGTTGGAAGACCCATCCTCAGACACTGACATGATCATAGGGGAGCCCGACCCATACCCCCTTCCCAGCCAGAACCCTCCTCAAATTGCCAAAACTTTGATAGAAGCATATACGGCACTCTCCTGGCCATGCCGCACAAATGCTGATCCACAGCGTTTCAGCAAGCATAGCCATACTGATCTGCACAGCGCCGATGCCATGTGAAAGAGGTTTGTCTGGGAGTGGGAGAGGAACAGAATAGTCACACCAGTTTGATGCCTGTGAGGTGTACACATGCAAATGTAAACCAGTGTGGCTGTGTAAACCAGCTATACTGGTGTACAAATACCATCATAAAAGGCTTATCTTAAATCTCAGTTTAAGGGAATAAAAAAACACACACTGCTGTGCAAGCAGGTAAGAATAATGTTTGATTGTTTATTATCCATTGACCTGTATACTGCCCTGGAAGTGGACTGTAATAATACTGAAAATGGGATGTTGTGATTGGAGAGACAGACTGCCCAATCAGATTGAGACAAAAGTCTGAGAAAGAAAAACTGGCACTTTTGTGAAAAGTGCCAGAGATTTTACTGACCGTGAGAAATCTGATCAAAGTAGTAAACAACAAAAGAACATTGAAAAAAGGCTTTTAAAGAATGTACATCAATAATTTTAACATAAATGTCAATATTTAGTCTGTATGTCAAATCTTCAAATCTAAAATGATCACAATCTACTTACAAATTGTTGTAGTCTTTCTAAAATATAATTCTACTCAAAGCACTTGAATTATCAGATTTGGTGGAATTTGTTCGGCTACCCACTGGGTTCTTGAAACATTTGATTCTGATTCTGTTTACCTGTTGGAATTTGGGCCAAAACCTGATGTTTCTGTTCTGCATCAGACACTTGTCTTAAATATTCCAAAAACCACAAAGGCCCTCGCACTAGGATGGGGTGCCATGGAAAACTCAGAATCAAAAACACAAATCCAGGCACTCGCCACCAAAAAGAACTTAGCCCAGAAGGAAACATTTTAAAAAGGTTGTTTAATCACCTGACGTAGCTTTGTCCCACTGGACCCTTTATCAAAGCCTTTGATAAAGGGTCCAGTGGGACCAAAAACATGTCAGGCGATTAAATAAACCTTTTTTTAAATATTTCCCTTCTGGGCTAAGTTCTTTTGTGGTGGTGAGTGCCTGGATTTGTGTTTTTGAATCTTAAATATTACCCCCACCCATAACATTGCACAGAGGAAGAGTATCAAGATAGTGCAGAAATATTCTGCCATTCACCCTTATTCAGCCCCGGCCCTGGTTGGTAGCAGTGCTGTCATGTGGTGCAGTAGCTTTCTCTCTCAGTTCCTCTTTAGTCGCCTTCCCTTCCCCTTTCCATCCAGTTAATCACTCATCTGTAATGGACGGACCAGGTATCAGCACAGGGCAGGCAAGGCTGGTAGACCAGTATGAGTATGGTATGGTGTGGTCATGGTGGAATTTGGTGCTGGACTGTCCTGTCTCTTCTCCTCCTATAACATCCCCAGAGTTCCCCATCCAGGGCCACCATTATTATTGTATCATTTTTTTTTTCATTTAATAAGCTCCTCCATGTTCCAACCAGTGTTGGTGGCACTAAGGGAGGGTAGGTACTGTACAAGATGGGCCAGGCTGAGTCCCCAACAGTGGGGTGACTGTGGTCTATGATCAATTCCAATCTGTTCTGCTGCACCCCAGCACCGTCTGACCCTCCCAGACAGATACATTTTTTTTTCCTTCAGTGACAGTCCCAGGGGCTAAAAAAGTGGCTAGTGATGAGACTATGATAAGACTGGCAGCAGTAAACAGGGTTGGGTATGACTCATGGCACTGATGGTTGGCTAATCTGAAAACAAAAACAGAAAAACAGATTAAAAAAAAAAACAAGGAAGCTAGAGTCACTAGATTGAGCAACACACAGTACAACAGCATCTGGCTTACAGTTTCCAAGGGTTTTATTATGGTTGAGTTGGCCACCCCACCTTCATCACTTTTATCCAGGGCTCTATGTGGGACAGTGATGGCTGGCGGTGATTTTTAGGGTGGAGCAGAGACAGCTGTCCTCCAAAGTGAGCAGCAGTATCATGCTGATTGTTAGGGGCTGGGGTCAGGATCTGGTGGGTTGGGTGCTGCAGGACTGAATCAGGACTGGAGGATTTGGACAGGCCATGTCAGCGACGGTAATGTCCATCTAGTCAGTGTCTGACTGCTACTGATGTCCACCATTCCACTATACAGGTGGGGGCAGGAGGAGGACTGGGAGTAAGTGATGAAAGATGGTTGCCATTGCTGGGGGGGGGGTGGTATTGGAGAAGACAACAAAACACTGGACTAAGGACTTCAGTCTTCCCACCCAGATTTATATGTAGGAGACTGGGATGGACTGTTGGACTGCCTGCCCTATTGCCAGTACTACTAAGAAAGGAGGTAAGGTGGGGGTTGGAGTGGGAGTGGGGGGGGTTCAATATTGGGGGGGGTAGGGGTTGAACTAAATGATGCAAAATCAGAATCTGATTCTGATCTTGGAACTCCAATTCGGTTTCCACATTTTTGGAATAATAGTGGATTGGATGAGTACTTCAAACTGAAAGGTGGATGTTTTCAAAGTAGTACCAACCTGTGAACCATTCTGTGAATCCCACAAGTGAAAAGGAAGTGCTGGGCCCATGCGCAGATGCAGCGGGAAGGTGTCCGCTTGTGACACTGACATCTTGGGTTTGGGGATGGACTTGGGAGTCAGAATGCTGGCCGGGGGCAGGAGGTTTGAGCATCCTAGCAATGGCTGTCCTTCTCCTGGGGGGAGAGGGTAGAGTGCCCAGCACTCTATGGACCCCTGGTGAAGGCTGGAGGTTCCATTGTGACTGGTGCAGTCAGTTGTGTGTGTGTGTGTGTGTGTGTGTGTGTGTGTGTGTGTGTGGGTAAGATGGACATTATGCTTCAGCTCCTGGATGTTATTGCATGCCCTGCCTCCAGGGGTCATCAAGCAACAATTGCCAGTAATCCCGCTCATGATGCTGCCTCCTGATCCCACTGTACCCCACTGCACCTCCCAGTTCCAGCAGACAGTGTTCTGTCAGTTGGTTCATCCCTGTGGCCCCCCCTCCCGGGGAAATGAGCAGACATGGCAGTGGGCCATGATGCTGGTAATCTGGACAAGTTTCCACAGAGGGGAAGGGTCATTTTGGTGGCCCCACATTGAAGGGGAAAGCCAGGGTGGTTGGCAGTTGTGGTGGTCATGGTGGGGGGTGGAGCAAAAAGAAAAGGAACTGCTATTTTTGTTTTGTTAATTATTTTCAGCATGGTGGTCCCTTGAGCAGTGCTGGTCTCCGTCCAACACAGAATGAACCAGAAATGATATGAGAGGGGACATAGAATCGTGGAATTTGCTGGCAGATAAGGACCATTTGGCCCACTTAGTCTACCCCTTTTTCCCTGCCTATAGTATCATTGCAGATCCTGCCTGATCTCCAGCCCATCCACCCACTCCACGCTCCCTTTCCCTAAGACTTCCTTATGCCTATCCCATACATTCTTGAACCTCACCACTGTTTTTGCCCCCACAACCTCTGCTGGAAGACTGTCCCAGGAATCCACCACTCTTTCTGTAAAGAAGTTCTTCCTCACATCTCTCCAGAACATGCCCCGCTCCAGCTTCTTATTGTGCCTCCTTGTCCTGAGCACCTATTTTCCCCCAAAAAATAATTCCCTAGGTTACAGTTGTTGCTGTACAGTCAGGGTTTGCTGAAGTGGCTGCATTGCTAGATAACCACTTGTATGCTTTTCTCAGCCCCCTCATTAATCTGTGCGTGATGTTGTCCATTTGTTGTGATGCAGACTCTGTGTTCTCAGATATTTCTATGAATGTTTCTAAAGTGTTTTATCTGTAATTGAATAGTCTCCTCTCATTTCTCTGTCCTGCTTTGTTATGCATGATACTGAATATTTGGGGTGCATGTAATGGCCATCTAACCACGATCACCTAAAGGCTCTAATACATTAAGAGTAAGTCTGTCAGTGTGTATTTGTTGTTCACTGCATGTGGGTCACAGACTGTTCTGTTGTAGACCACAAAAGAAATGCCAAAATACTGTAATGTACGGCTGTAATAATACAGCAACAGAGGAGGTACCATTACATTTTATTTCCTGTGGTCGAAAGTTTAAAAATAATTGGCATCTGGATTGTAACTAAAAGCAGTTTGTTTTGGTCCCTCTGTTACTTGTAGTGCTCAGTGTGCCCCAAATAACTTTAAAAAAAAAAAAAAAAGTTACAGTTTGACAGCATGCATTTGATTCGAACATAGTAAATGGCAAAAGGAAAAAAAAAAAACTGCCACAAAGACGGACCTTTTAAAGTACTATGTCATAGAAACATAGATAATGATGGCAGAAAAAGAGCAATGGTTCTTCCAGTTATCTCAAGTATGACAAGGTGGCAAGTTGATCCCTTCTGCTTCCCAGTTTCTCTGGGAAGCTCCCTTGCTCAGCATGCAACAGGGATTTATTTAACTCCAAAAATTGATTAGCGTTTTGCTCATAAAAGTGCTAAAACATTGTGAAAATGCATAGCACTTGCTTCACTGTGTTTAACAAACATAACACTTCTAGAAAACCCATATAAATACTTTCTGTACAGTTAGCATTGTCCCAAGAAAAAAACTGCTAATCAATTATTTAAAACCCTGTGCAATGACATGAAGCTAGGGAGAGTCGGGGGTGAGCCCCAGTAAAGTTGGTGGGGACCTAATCTGATTATTGTTTAATGCATAATGTTGGCCTGTTGGAGATTAAGGCCACTGCTCAATTCAAAAGGGCCTTGTGGTTGAACCCTTTAGGAGAGGTGTGCTGACTCTAATCTTCGTTTATGATTCAGTAGGATTAAAAAATAAAATTGTACTTTGAAGAGCATTGCAGATCTATTTCTAATCTTCATTTAGTAATAATTTACTTTTAAACAAGTAGTCTGCTGAATACTTCTTAATATTTATTTTTATTTTATTTATTCATTCTCTGATTACAGTACCTTTGAGAACATAACATCTCTTTTACAAAGGTTCCACATCAGTGGGAAGGGTGACAGACACACAAAGAATAGTATTACATAAAATTTCAACAAGATAGTATTTATAATGACATTTACATTGCAACTAGAATTAAAACTATAGATCGGTAAGAAATCAAAAATAACCTAATGTAAGGAGGCAGCCCATGGTGCTTTATCAAATAGGTATAGGTAGTTTTGGGTGAACAAAATTCAGGTAAGTGAAGATAAACCGAGGAAGGAAGGGTGAGGTGAAAGAAGGATTGGGTAAGAAGGCAGGAAATAGAGCAGAGCGGTTAGGGTGAAAGAGGTCATTCGCAGAGAAAGGTGAAAAAGTATGTACACTAGGATGTGCCTATACTGCTGAGGTAGTGCCATGGCAGTTGAAACATTCTCATTTAGTATTCTTAGAGGTTGTATTCTTTTAATGATGATTAAAAATGACTAAAATTAGTCTTCAAAGACAAAATAATGACTGCTTTGATACTAAATTTAGTATTTGACTTTAAGGGAATTCCCTGTTTAGCCCTGGGACTTATTGTCCCTTCAGGGTCCTAGCCAGAAGCCCCTACTATACCCTTCATTATGTCCCAAACTGAACTTGAAACCAACAGTTTTAGCACCCACCACTTCGTCTGGAAGACAGTTCCATGGCTTCACCACCCTTTCTGTAAAATACTTCATGTCCCTCCTTTCGGTTTCCATTCATGTTCACGTGACTGAACTAGTATTTAAGCTTAGTAATTTCCCACAGTTCGCCTTGTTAATTACCTTCAGAAACCTGAAGGTCTTGTCATATTGGCCCTCTCCCTTCTTGTCTCCAGTGAGTACCTGTTCATTACGCTGAGGTGCTTCTCACAGGACCTGCCCTGCTGGCCCTGAATCATTTTTGTTACACTGTGCTGCACGGTCTCCAGCCTATCCCTATCATTCCTGAGGTGAGGGCTTCAGAACTGGGCACAGTACTCCAGACGTGACCTCACCAAGGATCTATATAGGGGAAGTATCACCTCTTCCCTTCTGCTGTCAGTAACCCTCCCAATATATCCCAGCATCCTACTCCATATCCCACATTTATAGAAAAGTAGAAGGTTGTAAAGCAGGGTGAAGCAGTTGTAATCTGCAGTCAGAATTCACTTCAGTCTGCCACATCCATTCCGGTACGCCTTGACGAACACCACCCGCCCTCCACCCCCTCAAGCACAGTCATCATTCAGCAGTCTTAAAAGAATGATTTCAAAAAGAGCATGGTAGTTCAAGCTACCATATTAAATCACACGCAGACTGTCAAGTAAACTACCAATTGACACAAACATACCCATATTGTTTCACACCACATTCAGCACACAGTGGATACAAACAGTTGTTTTCTGCATTCCCTTTAAGTCTGTGCTATGCTTGAAACTCTGCAGATGGCTCTGACTGGAAAAATAAAATCATTGTGACATTTTCACCAGCATTGCAAACATGGGACACCTCTTCTAGGCTAGAATAACAGCAAAATAAGTACATCTGTGCTTTCAAAGAATGCTTAGCTTTACTTCATCCATCCTGTCAGATGAGAGCTGGGAGTGCCATGAGCCTTCCTCCCACGGTCTTGCTTCCACCGACTTCAAAGCCCTGTGGGCATGGCCCATCTCATAACAGTGTCAGGCAAGCAGTTACTCATGCTCATGTTTTGAAAAAGGAAAACCACAAACAAGTAGTGCATTTGTCAAATGCTGATTAATGAAGAACTGCACCAGTGAAGTACTCCAGTCCTCAGAATGATGTAGCAGCAGCTTATTCCACTAGCAGTCTGATTCTGAAAGACCACCTAGACCCAGGCGCAAGTCACGCCAGGGCATAAAATGCATCCGAAAATACTGAGACATGCGTCTTGCGCCAGATTCCGAAAGGACAACAAATGACAGAAATGCTGCTAATTGCACATGTCACAAATTACACCATAGAAAAGGGGTGCAGACACAAACTGAGGAGCATGGAATAGCGGAAAATAATTTGGAAGCCCTGTTGAAGGCAGCAAGTAAGTCACAGAAGTGGGGGGAAAAAAAAACTTCACAAAACAGGAGACGGATATTCTCCTGGATGAAGTGGAAGCCCAGGCCAAGCTCCTGCTGGGCTGGAGTGGCGAGAGGGAACCGCGCAGACTGCTCAGGGAAGCCTGGAATGCAGTGGCCAGTCAGAGACTTGCAGAAAAGGTTAAATGATCTGAAGTAGTGCAGCAAAGATAAACCGGCACACAGTAGGAGGTGTGCAGTGGCGACTGGTGGTGGCCAAAGCCAGGAAATCCCACTAACCAGCCATGAGGAGAGAGTCCTTGCATTTCTCAGCCACCACATTGTACAGGGGGATAGTGACCTGGACACATTCAGGATGCAGAGCAGCACAGGTAGACCACAGATGCATACAGCAACACTGATGGTGGTGGTGGGCCAGGGGTGTGGGCTGGCATTCCTTGGGGGTGGGGGCCTGGAGAGGGGGCACATAGGTGAAGCAAAAGTACCACAAAGGTGTGTGTTCTATGCACAGAATGACCACACAGTCAGTGCCACAAGACCAAGGGGCATGCCTGAGCTGGAACAGTTGCATAGAAAGTGACAAATGTGTCACACACTGGAGCATGACGCACAACGAACAGCTCAGGCCGCCATGGAACTATGAAGCCACACACACACAGCTGTAGAGAACACAAACACCGCTACCATGTGCCACTCATGCCACATAGCTGGGAGGGGACAGCATCCACACCAAGTGTACAAGCAACTAACATGGCAATGTGCACAGACATGTATGGCATGCAACAAAGTACCATGCAGTGTGACACAGGCTGAGGCATAAAGGCATGGCACCAGGCTGTGGAAGGGTGGGGGCTGAACATCTGTGGGGGATGCCTGCAGATATCTGTGTACCGCATGCCATGTCAAACAGTACCACACTGGAATGTGTGAGTATGGAGGTGGATGGCAGACAGGGGCAACAATGGTGCAGGGAACAGGAGACTGCACCGGGAAGCAGGGTGGGACAGCACATGTTGCAGGTGCAACAGAGCAAGTAGCCAGGAACACAGCAGCATGTGGCACAATGCACCCTGGTGACTTGTGTGGCAGTATGTCACATACATGTCTGAACCGCAGGGCCAGCATGGATGGCTACGTGCCATGGCAAGTGCATGACTGTGTGGGCTGTAGCCACAGAACACAATAATGGGCAGAACTGCACAGGTGCAGACCTATGCAAGGAGGCCTGTGCAAGGCCACAGCACCAATGTGGGACACACAATGTGGTGGGAGGTTGGATGCACTGTGAGATGTACACGAGTGACACTCTGCCCCAGGTGGTGGGCAGGTGACTGTGAACAATAGGACAAGGTGTGGCAGACAGCAATGATAAAGGGTAGAGAAACACAGAGGTAGACAATGTGTCAAGAGGGAATGTCCATGGAAATGATGTCTGGGTTGGGACCACAGCCACCTGCAACTGGCATGGGACTGAGGCAGGCACTGATGCACACAACACATGCCCAAGCAAGTCTGCAGCAGACAGCGACACGGACTGGTGCAGTGAAGGTGTGATGGTGGGCAGGCTGCACATGACAGTGGGGCAGGGGGTGAGGCAGTTTGCAGGGTTACAGAATGCAACACAGTGTGAGGCACCCTGAGGCTGCAGACAACTGCCCCAGCAGTGTACCACCACAGGGGTAGTGTGATAGATGTGCCTGACAGGATGCAGAAACACAGCTGTGTGGGCCCACATTACATGGCCCAAGGCTGGAGGACAGGATGCGGTGTCTGAGCAGCAAATGGTCAGTGGGGGGGGGTGAATGCCACATGTGGGCTGCATGATCCAGGGGCCAGCTCTGTGTCTGCTGTGTAGGCATGGGCTGGACGGACGTATGACTGCAATGCTAGGCAACAGACACCGCAAAGACTCACCATATTGCACCCCATGGCCATGCACCACTGCAGGGGGGGTGCTGATAGATGTGAAGAACACACAGTTAGCCAATACAATGTGGGTGATGCTAAAGGCAAAGTTAGGGAAAAAGCATCAGATGTGGGCACTGACCAGCATATCTTGTCCCCCCCCCCCACAGAGACACCAGCAGATGATGGGGAGGAGGATAACAGCAGTGATTACAGTGGTATGCAAGGTGATGAGGGCACCAGTGAGGAAACAGACACACAAGCCACATGGTCGGCACAGGGGGATACAGAGAAAACGGCTCAGGAGCCCATCTAGACAGTGTCAACAGGGTTGCTGGACAATGTCATAGCAGAGGGAGATGTACGGGAAAGTGTTGACAGCATTGCAGACAACATTGCCCAAGACCTGAGCCCTATCAGCATTGCAGACCTAGAGGCAAGACTTGATGAGACAGCACAGAGCCTACAGGAGGCAGAGGAGCAGCCAACAACAGACTATGGCATCTTCTGCCAGTCCGTGCTGGGCAGGCAGGAGAAGCAGACCGAGATGCTGGGCTGCATCTGATTTATGCCTGGAGGAACAACCACTAAAACTTGGCCAAACACCTTACAGGCATAGCCATGGTGATACAGGTGGGCACACGTGACAACCATGTGGCACTGAATGACATGGTGGAGACATTGCAAGCCACACGGGATTGCATGCAGGACAACATGTAGGCAATACACTGATTCACAATATCTATGGAGAAGCAGCACAGACTTTGAGGTCATTGCGATGGTGCTGCAGGCCATAGCCGCATCCCTGCTTGTGAGGCCACCCCACCGTGTTCACTGCAGGTGCACGAGGACAACACACAGCTACAGGCCAAACAGCAGCAACCACCAGTGGTACCTGAAAAGCCACACTACAGTGATGCAGCAGTACAGGCCACTGCAGCAGACCTGACCACCCTGAGACCCATGCCATCCCCTGGAGCTGCAGTGCAATGGGACACCACAGACGCAGTCACCAGTGGTGGCACCACTGTGCACCCACGGACATGGCCATGATACATGCTATGCTGTCCCAGGTACCAGTGAGACCATCCGGAGGAGTGGAAGGCACGCAGGCAAAACCCGCCTTGTGGTGATGGACACAAGCAGTTTGGGACTGTCTGTTCCCACACAGCAGCAGGAACTGGAACACACACACATGTAGTCCAGCAAGGTATTGCCAGTGATGTGGGTGCCACAGTAACTTGAGCAATGGCCATGCGGGACACACAGCAGCCAGAGGCAGAGCATGGACCTCAGCCAACACCAAAGAAGCATGGCTGGAGGCCACGCACAACAGGCCTGCAGGACACAACAGCAGTACAATGCATACCACCAGTGACCAAGGATGTGGGGGACACAGGCAACAGTGGAGAAAAAGTGGACACAGGTGCAGGATGTGGCAACTCAGGAATGTCCTGGACAAAAGAAAAGAAGACTGACAAAAACAATGACACAATGGATACACTAGCAGATGGGACAACACAGTGGCTGGGGGAGGGGGGACAATGTACAGTAGTGACCAGTGTGGGTGGGTGGTGATGTATGTGTGCTGGGTGTATGACCCTGTGGGGTGTGGGTTGTCACAAGCTTGTACAGCACAGTGCGTGCAAGCACTAGTCATGTGTAATAAAACAACACAGGACATGTGTGCATTATTTCTTTCAGTGACAGAGGAAGATACACTGGGATGTGCAGGGTATGTGGGGATGGGTGGTACCATACTGGGTAGTGATAGCCTTGCATGGACTCTCCTCCAGTGCTGCTGGACTGCATGCCTGTGTGGAAACGCAGGGACCAGTCCGAACAGTCCAGGCAATGCAACTGTGTGTGTGTGTGTGTGTGTGTGTGTGTGTGTGTGTGTGTGTGTGTGTGTGTAATGGCAGCCAGCCACCATGCACCCTGACAGTGGCCTACCTCCATTGTGGACATCCCCACCACACTGGAATAGGCCAGTCAGGGTCACATAGGCATATCCATTGTGACATGCCTGTCCACTGTGGCAGCCCAAACATAGGATGGCCACAGAACACACCACCAAACATGGCATGTGCAATACACTGCACATGAAGTCCCACTTGTGGCTGTCATGTAATGAACCACAGTGCATGTCACAAAAGAATGGCAATGCCGCTGTATTGGGTCCCAAGTCCATAGCTGGCGATGTGACATGCTGCATGCCCAATGACACATGCAGGCCTGTGCAGCAGTATTGCAGCAGGAGAACCCATGGACTGACCCCTCAGTGGAGGCATGTAGCTGCCACCTGTGGGACATTGTTCTGGCCCAGCCTGCCCCACCATGCTGCAGCATATTGGGCCCGTGGTATGGTACACATGCTGGGACAATGGGCAGCCTGTGTCTGGCCAGTGTGCATGCCCATGACAAACACTGTCTCCAACATGCTTCTATCACCAACATGGACATGGGTGCCCTGTGAACGCATAGCAACCCACCCCTGACATGCAAGACATTGGACAGGACCGGCATAGGCCCCTCTGTTGCACAGCTGGTGTGGCATGTTGCCCACTGTGTGCAGTCCCAATGACTGACACACACCATGCCAGGTCTGTACCCAGGCCATGTCCCCTGGCCATGTCACAGTCAGTGTAGCCCATGGCTGGCCACAGGGACACCTGTGTGTGGTTATGGCTGCACGCTATGGTGGGCACACCACAACAGCATGCAAGGCCATGTGGATGTGACCACTGTGCTCCACACAGTGGCCAGTGACCCTTATGGGCATGCATGCACTGCGACAGGTGCAGATTGTGCATCTGGCTTGGGGGCCTGACACCACAGGCCATGGCTGCTGATGTACTGCACAACATGAACAATAGTACCATGTGATGAGCATACTGCACATGCCAAGGGATGCACACAACAGACACCCACAGCTGACACAAGGTACTGCAAAACCCATGCAAATGTTTGACACAAGGGAGGTGGTTGGTTGTCCAAGGCTTCGGTTGGGATATTACAACACAAAACAGATCACGTGGCATGCAAAGTGAAACACAATTACAGTATACAACTAAAACACATAGAGTGAATGCGTGAAAAAAATTGTGCAGAACAGTACAGGTGTGCAGTATGACACCATGCAGAACAATGCCCACCGTGGTATAGACACATATCCACCCATGACACACAGTGTCCATATAGGAAGTGTGTGGGTGTGTGTGTGTGTGTGTGTGTGTGTGTGTGTGTGTGTGTGTGTGTGTGTGTGTGTGTGTGTGTGTATGTATACACACGCGCCACAGACTGGGGTTGGAGCACAGCACCCTGTCCATTCCGTATGTGCATGTATGCCTGTACATTTTCCACTGCCGGTGGCAATACATGTGTGCCACCTGTGTGGCTTACATGTCGTAGAACTCCTGCACTGCATCAAGGAAGGCCTGCAGGGACACCTGCATCTTTGCACAGTCCATCTGGAAGGCCCTCCCTAGCCTAACTAGTGCCTGCAGCTGTGCCTGGGGGGGGGGGTTGTGCCGGTGCATCCTGTCTGTCCACAGCCATACCTATACTGGCATCATGGCCCACTGCCATGTTGGGCTTCCCAGTCTGCTCGTTTCCCCCAGTTACCAGTACATAATAATCGACCTCACCAGGTGCCACTGTGGCAATGACACTGTGGCATACACATCCCCAGGCTGCCCACTGCATTCCCCATGCAACACCGCAGTATCATTGTAGGCCATTTCACTGTCCATGGATGCATCCCAACCATGTGGCCCACTCCCAGACACACCGGTGGTGACTGCAGCAATGTAGGACAGTCCTATGTGTGTGGGAACATCTCCCTCAGTCTGCTCACCCATGGCCCCATAGCTAGTGGCTGTGGCACAGTCAGACACCCCTGTGACTGCAAGGGTTTCCTCATCCTGTCCACTCCCTGCCCTGTACACAGCTTCTGTGTCAATGTCGGACACCCCAGTGTGTGTGGGTGTGTCATCCTCATCCTCTCCACCCCCAGCCCAGTAAACAGCATCTGTGGCACTGTCTGTCACTATGGTGGTTGTGCAGGTGTAGCCCTCATCCTATCCACCCCCAGCCCCACACACATCATTGTTGGCAGTGTCAGCCACCCCAGCATATGTGTGTGTGTGTGTGTGTGTGTGTGTGTGTGTGTGTGTCTCTCTCCCTCAGGCTGCCCACCCACAGCCCCAGTGACATGAGATGCTTCACTATGGAAGGCAACTGTGCTTGGGGATATGCCACCCATAGTATGACTGATTCCATCACTGTCAGTGGTCTGCAACAATGTCTGATGCAACAGTTCCCCATGGGCTGTCAGGCACAATCTGTATAGTCCCAGCACTGTGTACATTTCCTGCATCGGTGGCGCACACACATGTTGTCCACAATGTGCTGGCTGTTGTCTGATGCAGTCTGCCCATGGTCACCCTGCAGTCCCAGGACTGGGTGGGCAGTGTTAGTCTTCTGTGGTCCAGGTACTTATTGATGGGCCTCATCCCCCCCCGTGGGTGGCAGCCATGGGACATGTCAACGGTGCCTACGTGTCCTCTTCTCATACTCCAAGGCATCCTTTCTCTTCTGTAGGTGCATTGCACGTATCATGGCCCTGGCCTGGGGACTGTCGCCATGGGACATGAGCCCCCTCTGATGGTGGCACCCTAAATGGAGACACATATGCACATGTCAGCATCCCACACTGTCATGGCTACATGCACAGATGCAGCATCTCCACACAGGTGTGGGTGTGTGCAGTACTATGTGCTGACATGTTGTGCTACAGTGCAGTGCATCACTACCCTGACACATGCCACACATGCTAGTCTGGTGTGCTGTGTGTATAGGCCCTGTGGCCCAGTGCCCTGTCAACACTGGTGGTAGTGTCCTATGGTGGTACCAACACCCCATGGTAGCCTTGTGCCCCCCGTACCCCATGTCCACAGTCAATCCCTGACGCATGGCATGATGACCACATGTGTCTCCAACAGGCATGTTGCCATATGCATCCCCCTCTGCATTGGCCTTGTCACCTGTTGGCATGTTGTTCCACTCCCAGTGCTCCAGCATGGTGTTTTGCCACACCATATGCACACCTGCCTGTGTTGTGTGTAGCCGCTCTGGGCCCTGCTCAGGGTTGTGACCCTGGCAGTAGTGGCTGGTGTGCTGGGCAGGGGTAGTATGTGTGGGTTTCAGCCATGCAGACACAATGCAGTTACTGTGATATGGCATGCTGCAAGTGGCCACGGTGGTCCAGCATGCGGTACAGTCCCATGGCATTGCAATGTCCGGCACCCATGTGTGCTGTTCTGCTGCCACTCATGCACTGAGGTGTGCATGTACCTGTCAAATACACTACACATGGGCAGGCTGGGTACTGTGACCAACACTTGTGCCCTGCCATCATGCCCACTATCGTGTACCCCAAGCATGTCTGTGACTGTGGCACAGGTACACATGGTGTACCATGTACACCACAGTGATTTACATGTGTGTGGCACTTAGCTTGCACTGTGCATCCTGATTGTGCTTGTGTTGCTGCATCATGGTCCTGGTCACCACCATGCCTGGATGTCGTGGCCTGTCCTGCACCATCACGACCTGTGTGGGACAATAGGAGGGACATGTTACACTGTGTGCATGTGTTGACTGGGACATGCCACTGAGCCATCTACTTGTGGGCCTATGACTGTGTGGCCTGTGTCACTTACCTGCTGATGCATGCTGGCAACTCCTCATGGCCACATCTGCCTGTTGAGTGATCTGACGCATCCTCTCTAGCAGGCCAGGGTCATGCCTGGCCAAGTCTTACCAGAGGTTATTCAGCTGCTGTGACATTCTGTGGACTCTGGTTTGTTGCTCAAGGTGGGCACCTATCTTGTGCCACACCCTTTTCTGCTCACTGGGGGCATGTCTGCTGCACCCAGTTGGCAGGAAAATCCTCCCCCACTGCTAAATGAGGCAGATGTAGGCAACGGTTTCCTGGGGTGTGAAGTTGGGGGCTCTCCCACTAAGATTGGACATTCTGCCTCCCTTGCAGCTGTTGTGTGACAAGCACAGTAGTGTGTCACTGAATTGGCAGCCTCTCTGCCTTGTGCTGCATTGTGTGCAGCGTGTAGAACAGCTGCCAGACGTGTGTGCCGCAACTTCAGTGTTCCCGAGAATGTAGCTACATACACATAAGTGGCGTCACACAATTTGCATGTGCGGTGGTTGTCTGGAAGCTCTTGCGATCTGTGGTGATTATTCAGATCACAGCCCATGCATCACATATATGCGTTTGTGTGCCGCACGTGCTCAGTAGGTCTTGAGTGCTGTCTTGGCCATCTCACTGCTGTGCACAGTGCCACTGGCAGAACCATATGGTGTGGTATTGTGGTCTCACAGGTTTGTGGGTGCTGTGGCATCTGATGCTCATCTCCTGTCCTCTACATGTGTGGCTGCCTGTGTGTCATTCATGCACCATGTGTGACACGTCCCATGCTGTGACAGCATACACGCACAGGCTTGCTTGGGTGTTGTACCCTAGCAGTTCTTGCTGTTTGGGGCTACCTGGCTGTGCAGGGCTGTCTACATTGTGGTCCCAATGGGGCATATGATGGTTTCCCTCCCCATGGGGCCGGGGGTGTGTGGGGGTGTGGGTGTGTGTGTGTGTGTGTGTGTGTGTGTGTGTGTGTGTGTGTGTGTGTGTGGCTTGCCATGTTTGATGTGCATTGATGTGTATGCCAGTGGTTGTTTCTGCTGGTTTACCATCTGTTGTCATGCCTGACCTCCATTCACATTGTTGGCCACTGTTGTTCACCTGTCTGTCCCTGCCACCTGCCACGATAGCAGCACCACCCATTGCACCCTGTAGCATGATGCAACTATGTCCATCTGTGTGCCCCACGTGTCCCTTGTGCATGCCCATGTCATGTAGGGCACTGAATCCCCTCACAGTTCCCACATTACAGTGGTATACAGGCACATATATGTGTTCCAACCACCTGTGCCCATGCACACTCACACTTGTATATCCACTCATCGTGACTGTGTGCTGTTCCGTTGTACCCTTCCACCCTGTGGGCACTTGCCCCTCGGTGCCTCCCCATGCCATCATACCATGCACCATGAGCCTTTGACTGCTGGTGGCTATGTCAGCCAGGTGCCGCCCAACGGACATGGGCATTAGTCCAGCTGTAGTGCTGCCATGTATGTTGATTGGCACCGGGCAGACAGTATTCCATCCTGTGTTGGTGTGTGGACAGTGTTGTTGGTCCCACAGTGGTGATGCTCCTGTCACCAGCATGGTGTTGCGTACTGCTGCTGGTGCCCCCCTTCGGGGTGTTGGTGCCCCTTCTCAGAAGTGTTGCTGGATTAGGTCCAGTCTTGCACATTGTCCCACAGCATGCCACCGGGTCTTGCTTGGTCTGGCATGCTGTCATGATCCATAACTCCATCCTGTCCTTCACCATCCACCTGTACTGCTTCAGGGTCTGGCAGTGGCATGCACCATGGGAGTGCAAGGTTGTGTAGTATGCAGCAGGCGAGTACTATCCTGCAGGCCATCTCTGGGCTGTACTGCAATGCCCCACCTGAGTGGTTGAGGCATCTGAAGTGTGCCTTTAGGAGTCCAAATGTCCTCTCAATCACAGACCTTGTGCTGGACAGGGACTCATTATATCTCACCTCTGCTGCATTCTGTGGATGTCACACACAGGTCATCAGCCAAGACAGTTGTGGGTATCCATTGTCACCTGTTGGGGAGGGGAATATAATGCTTTACTGGCCTGGTCTGTTGTGCTGTGCACCATCCATATGTTGTCTGTGGAGACACACACATTGTCTCACATGAGCCACCCTCACCTGCCAGTCCTGCAGACATGAGGTGCCACATGTTGATGGGTAGTGCGCATGCAGCTGTCTCTGTCCCTTCCTGCTGGTCCTGTATGCATCCCAGTGTTACTGTATAGTAGGCCTGTCCTGACATCCTGTACCAGCATCACCAGTGTCCAGGCATCCTGTGGGCCTTTGATGCTGCACTGTGCGTACATCCATGACCACACCGTGTGTGCATGTCCCTCAGACATGTACGTATTGCCCCAGTTGCATCCATTACTACCACTGCTATCTACCTATCAGCCATCCACCCACTATGTCCCATCTCTTGAAGGCCTCATGTAGGCCACAGTGGCAGAAGATGTAGGAGTCATAGCAGGATCCTGGGTACTGGGCTACCACATCCAATATGCGGCAGTCACTGTCACATACTACTGTATGTTCATAGAGTGGTACCCCTTGTGGTTGATGTATACCTCCCCCTCTGATGTTGGTGCCCTGATGGCCACCTGTGTGCAGTTGATGGCCCCTAAGCACATGGTGTAGAAAGTCTGCTTAACGTGCAGCTGTTGTGTTGCCTCTCATGGCAAACAGATGTACCTGAAGGTGCGGCGTATCAGCACTGCCAGGAAGCCTCTCAGGCACTTGGACACAGAAGACTAGGATATGCCCACTGTGTCACCAGTGGGGGTCTGGAAGATCCCAGTGGCTAGAAAACATAGTGCTGCACTGACCTCTACCTCCACTGGTATTGCATGTCCTCTGTGTGTGGCACTGTGCTGGTACCAGCACAGCTCCCTTATGGTGGTCTTGTTGAGGCAGTGACGTGCAATACATTGCTCCTCAAAGGATTTGTATGGGTGGATTACACATGGCACAGTTCTCCTGGTGATGACCTCTGCACCCGCAGTCCATCATTCCCCTGGATCTTGCCACGCCACCTTGCATGCCTCCATTGCCACCATGCTGCCATCAGTATATCTACTAGGGCTAGTGGTTGTCATTATCTGTGTTGCTGTGTGTCATAGTACACACTGCTGCCTCATCAATGGCTCAGCTATGTGTCTCTGCAGGGTCCTTTTATATTCTGTAGCCTGTTTAGACCATCTCCACCCTGGTCTAAGTGCTGGCTGCTTAGGTGGACTCAGTTTTCTGGTCTACAGTTTCTGGAATACCAGTGAGGGTGCAGGTGCTGTTTACACATGTCGCAGGTCGCATTGTGCATTGGCTTTGTTGGTCTATGGATGCAAGTTGATCGCAAGGCTTCTTTGGCACAGGTATTATGCATTGGCACAGTCCACCTTCTGGAATACCGAATGTCGCAACTGGGTGCGTAACTTGTGACCTGACTTATGTGGCTTGCACCCTTCTAACTTCTTTTGGAATTGGGCTCCAGGTCTTTAAATTGCAGGCAGCAGGATCCGGAAATCCAAATTCCGAATTTAGGACCAGAATCCAGTTAAATCTGATTCTGGATTTTTCAAATGTGAACATAACCAATGTGCATGTTAGCATGAACATTTTAATTTGTATTTTTTTATTTCATGTTCTATTGTTCCTTATCTCTAGTGTTTATGATATTCTTTTTCCCCACTTTGCATCTGCTTTTTATAACCTTCTTTTACGTATCACATAATAATTGGAGCGCTAAATTTAAAAGTGCCATTTTTTAACACTTTTCTTGTGACAAAATGAACTAGTATGCAGCAGACCATTCTATCTGACTTGAGAATACTGACTAAAGAACCTAGTCTGAGTTGTATTAAAATGAGTGCTATTTTATTCTTGAAATGTTTGAAAAATGTATGATAAAATGCACATAAGATGGGTAAAAGGACAATCCAACAAAAAATTACAAAAATAGGTGTTACATATTTCACTGTAATGTGCACTTCTGCCTTACATTCCCAATCCTGTGGAGTAGAATTTTCATCTGATTCCACTGTGTAACCACCATATAAAACACCTCAGAGCAAACCTATTCCGGGTTACTGTATGAAACTCTATGAAATACGTCACTGAGTATGAATTTCCACTTAGTGTGCTTCAGTTCCAGTTGCACACCCCTGAGAACTCTGACACATCCATAAGTTGATTTAGTGCCCATTCCTGCTGCTTTCCTAATGATGGCTTACTTCATTTCAGGTGTGTTGAGACTGGCCCTTTGTCACCGTGAGTTCCATACCAGCACCTGTACTGATATGCTGTAATTGGTGCAGATTTTCTGGAGCTCCCCCAGTAACACATGCTGGTGCCAGAAAAGTTTAAATTGCAGTGGAGTTAGAAGTGCCCTCCCCACCTCAAAAGTTGCTGAGGGGAGCCAAGAGGAATATACAGTTAAGTTTTATATGTTTGGTCTTCTCCCCAGTTTCTTTCGCTCACTTTTTTGAGCACCTAGTTAGAGCCCTTACCTTTCATACTTTCTGTGAATATACAAATGTAAGGGCCAAGCACACCCCTGTGGGGTAGGGGTATATGATGGTAGTCTTACCAGAGAAGCACCCTGCTTACATCATGGAGCCTGCACCTGCACAAGCACTGCTGCCAGTTCGGGCTTGGGATGCTGGAGTAGGGGCACTATGAACCAATACATTGGGGCACCAATGAAGCAAAAGAACACAAACAAACGAGACCGAATATGGAATTGGGATCAAGCTGGGTGCATTTACTTTTTCACTGCTGATGTTACAAAGTCCAAGGGCATTTCCCTTTCAGTCACTCCTCCATACATCCCTTCCAAACTACAGTAATGGCGGTGTTCACTGTACCCTATAACTTAAATGGGGCTCTGATTTCATCCCCACCATTCCAAAGCAAGTTTCCCTTAAAATGCTTCCACTCCAGTGTTTCCATGTTTTCCCTTGCAGTTAAGGGGAAATTGTTTAACCAGGAAAGGCACACTAAGCTGAAGCTTGTTTCCAGGTGTGACCTGGGAGCACAAGGAAGTTAAGTGACTTGCTCAGGGTCACACAGTATGCAAGTGGTGGCTGTGGGATTAAAACCCTGGTCTCCAGGTTTGCAGCTCAGAGCCTTAAACCACTGCGCTATACTGCCTCTGTCTCCTCTCTCTCTCTCTCTATATATATATATATATATATAATATATTTATTATGAATATATATATATTTGTGTATGAATATATATATATATATATATATTTGTGTATGAATATATGTGTGTGTGTGTGTGTGTGTGTGTGTGTGTGTGTGTGTGTGTGTGTGTGTGTATATATATATATATATATATATATATATATATATATATATATATATCCAATACATTTACAGCTTGTACATATCCATAATCTCCCTATGGAGTCCCTGGAGCTCTGGCGCTCTCCTGTTTTAGCCACCCTGCTTTCTGCTGCACTCTAATGAGCTAACTATAACCTCATTCACAGGTCTGTATAGGGATGAGTCACAGAGGGGAGGTAGCCAGTTGTGGCGGCTGTGGTGTCTTCGTAGTAGTAGTAGTAGCACTAAACTGCTTTATTTTTATACAGGGTAGAACTGTTAGGACTGAAAAGCCCTATATTCAATGTTGTCCTGTGTACAAAGCATCAGTTACAGTGCAGGAGAAATACCTAAAAAAAAAAAAAAAAATAAATTAGACATAAAGTATCAAACATTAACGACAAAACCAACACATTACACCACCATAACTTAACATCAGGACTATTCAAACTCTGCACAAAAGCAATATTCAAACACTTCTTTATGAATGTGCTCTGGAGGGGGTGGCACTGACCCATCTGCAGGACCTTGGTAGAGCTCCAGGCTCAGCTGGGGGCAGCAAGGGTAGAAATATCTCAGCTGTGTCATCTGCTTAGCTGAAGCCCACCTCCCAGTAGTCAAGGGGGGTGAAGAATGGTGGGGAAGGGAGGGAGGAAGGAAGGAGGGATGAAGATTAGCCACAGGGAGGTTGTCCAGCCCAACACCATCCAGATGACTAACTGCTTTGCACCTCTAGAGGAGGCTCGGGTAACTGACTCTGCCGGGGGGGACTCTGGAGTCATTCAGAGAAAAAGGATGTGACATTGTGATGGAACCCAAGGGGATGAACAGGAGCAAGACTACCATGAGAGTCCTTGTGGTTGGGCACTTGATGATTAGGGGTGTGGAGAGAGTGGTGTGAAGGGGTTTGGATGGGAGTGGGATGGTCAGATTCCTTCCTGGTCCATCGACCATAAAGAATTAAGACAGAATAGGGAGGGTGGCGGCGAGCGAGCAGGGGGAGCTGGGTGTGTGCGTACATCTAGGTACCAGTGATCTAGTGAACCAGTCAGTGGAGACGGTGAAGTAGAACTTTTGTAGTCTGGGACACCGATTATCAACATACTCTGCCTCCCTGGCCTTTTCTGATGTCCTCCCTCTGTGGGACAAGAAAGCGAGAAGAAGGAGAGAATAAGGAGGGATGAGATGGAGGAATTTCCTGGTGACTAAAATGACAGTGTCAAGAGTAGGGGTGCCTCTTTGTAGGGACTGGGGGACTTCTAGGACAGGAGTCTCTTCAAGAGTGATGGACTCCACCTGGCAAGAGACGGGTCCAGTGCAATTCAGCAGAAATTTGACATCTGTATTGGACAGTTAAACTGACTGCAGGAAGACAGGGTTAGGGAAACTATGGTGACAGATGAGAGGAAAGGGAACCTAACTAGTACTCCCCTATATCTGGGGGCTTGTACCAGTACTGTAGGTAAAAATAGTTGAGGTTAAAACTTCACTAAGAGAAGACTACCGAGAGGGGGCACACAAAGTGTGCAATCATGATGATAAACATAAAGCAGAGAGAAACAGGGAAGAACACTGGAGAAAGACCGTTAAATGGCAAAAAGGGTTCAGGAGTTAGAATGGGGTCTGCCTTAACACCAGAAGCCAGGGTAATAAAGTCAGCAAGCTCCAGGCAATGGTGGTAGACACTGAGATGGACCTTGTGGCCATCACAAAAATGTTGGCCTCTGAAAATAACGACTTGGAGCTGACAGTCCCTGGGTACTCACTGTTTAGGAGGGAAAGGTAGAGGTGGAGGTGTAGCCCTTTATGTCAAGGATGACATTGAGGTTGTAAAAGATGGGTGCTTCAGGGGTAGTAATGGGGAGGCAAAGTCTCTGTGGGTGCAACTCGTGGTGGCCACAGGCAAGAAACCATGCTTGTGGGCGATCTATAGACCACCAGCACAAGGGGAAGAAAGTGTCGGAGAGCTTGGGGAAGAACCAGAAAGGTGGGTGGCAAAGGGGGAAGTAGTGGTAGTGGGTGATCTGAATTTGCCAGACAGATTGGGATGTTCTGGTGACCAGGAGCACTAGAAGTCGAGCCTTGCTGGACACTATCCAGGACTGTCTACTGGTACAGCTGGTTAAGGAACCCACAAGGCAGGAGGTCATTCTCGATATGGTGTTCACCAACTCAGAGATAATAGGAGTTGAGAGTAAGGTAGTTATTAGGGAGTAGTGACCACAACTCCATTTGGTTCCAGCTTGTCCTTGGGACTGGAAAACCCTAATCGAGAGTGGTGGTCCTTCATTTCAGATAGTTGGGGGACATTAAAGGGGGCCAGTCTTGAGACATCTAAGTTATGCATGAGAATGGTAACCAAAAGGAACGAGTTCAGGAGACCATTAGGGTTCTCGACATGGGTCAGGAAAGCAGTGATGGTCAACAAAAAGGCCTTGCACAGGTACAAAGAAAAGCAGGGGGAGGATACAAAATGAGAACTAAGGAGGCAAAGATGGTGGTTAAGGATGCAAAAGAAGACACAGACCTGCATATTGCAGAGGGGGTCAAGGGTGGAAAAAAAACATTTCTTCTGGTATATTAGGTGGGGAAAAAAGGAAGAAATGAGGGACAGTCATTAGGCTATCAGAGGGGGACAGGGTGATCGAGGAGGATGTCCATAGAATGTAACAGCAGTCTGCCCATTTTGTGTGTATGTATGTATGTATGTATGTATGTATGTATGTATTTATTTATGCCTTTGGTGACCGGATAGGTGCACTGATCCAGAGGACCATTTTCAGTCACGACCTGGGCCACAAGGTGGCAAAAATAAGAACAGGTACAACAGTAATTACAAGATACAATATGTGTATGCTAAACAACTGGCTGCAAGGGTGGAGAGAGAAACAGTGGTAATGCAATGACAATGTGCAGTTAGGATAAATGGGTAAAACAATATATATTTTTTTTTTATTATTTTATTCATTTTTTTTTTTTTTGCAGACCTTACTGGATCTGTGGCACAATCTCCCCCTCCCCCTTCCTTACCCCTACGATTCTCTTGTGCCTCTGAGGCATTTTTGAACCCTATCACTGTTTTCACCCCCACTACCTGAACTGGAAATCTGTTCCAGGTATCTGCCACCCTTTCTGTGAAGAAGTACTTCCTCACATCCCTCCAGAATTTATTCTCCTCCAGCTTCACAGCATGCCCCCTTGTTCTAGAGCACCTTTTTTTCTGAGAAGTATCCCTCTCCTGTACCTTATTAACCCCTGTGAGATATGTAAAGATTTTTAGCACATCTCCCTTCTCCCTCCTCTCCTGCAGGGTGTGCATATTTAGCTGCTTCAGCCTTTCCTCATAGGCCTTTTGGTGCAGACCATGAACCATTTGGGTAGGTCTCCTCTGGACCACCTCCACTCTATGTCCTCCCTGAGCTGTGGTCTCCAGAACTTGGCGCAGTACTCAAGGTGGGGTCTTACCAGTGATCTAGGGGCACCTCTCTTTTACTGCTGGTAATACCTCTTCAATGCACCTTAGCATCCCAGCTGCCTTGACATACTGCCTGACCACCTTTAGGTCATCCAGTATTACCACCCCTAGGTCTCTTTCCTGCTAGGTCTTTATCATGATCACTCCACCCATTTTATGCCCTGCTCTTGGGTTTCTATGACCTAAGTGCATTATTTTGCAAATTTTTGCATTAAAACCCAGCTGTTATACCATTGACCACTCTTTCAATATTTTCTGATCCCTGCCCATCCTTTCCACCGGAGTGTCCACTCTGTTGCAGATCTTGGAGTCATTCACAAAGAGGCAGGCCTTCCCTTCCAGTTCCTCTGCTATGTCACTTATAAAGACATTGAAGAGGTCTGATCCCAGCACTAATCCCTGAGGTGCCCCGCTGGTCATCCTCACTTTCTTGGAGCACACTCAGTTTATCACTACCCTCTGGGTCCTATCCACTAACCAGTTTCTTACCCAAGTTACCACCTTATTACCCACCCTCAAGTTTCCAAACTTGCTTTCTAGTCTCCGGTATGGAATGGTGTTGAAAGCTTTGCTGAAATTCAGGTAGGCCATGCCCACCGCTCCTCCCTGATCTAGCTTTTTGGCCACACAGTCATAGAAACATAGAAACATTGATGGCAGATAAGGACCACTTGGCCCACCCAGTCTGCCCATTTCCCTACCTACTGGATAAGCTGCAGATCCTAGTTAACCAGCAGCCTACTTCTTTCTACCCCCACCCCCCAGAATTGCCTTATGACTATCCCATGCATGCTTGAATTCCACCACTGATTTTGACTCCACAACTTCTCCGGAAGGCCATTCCATGCATCCACAACCCTCTCTGTGAAAAATACTTCCTTAAATTACCTCTGAGCCACCCCTCTATCTTCAAATTGTGCCCTCTTGTTCTTGCACACCTCTTTTTGAAAGATGCTACCCTCTTGGACTTTATTGATTCCTTGAGGTACTTGAAAGTTTCTATCATGTCCCTCTCCCCTCCTTTCCTCGAGGTTATACATATTAAGCTCCTTAAGTCTCTCTTCATATGTCTTCCGGTGCAGACCCTGCACCATTTTAGTTGCCCTCCTCTGGACAGCTTCCATCCTGTCTATGTCTTTGCAGAGATTGGGTCTCCAGAACTGCACACAGTACTCCAGATGGGGTATCACCAGCTGTCTGTACAGAGGGATAATAACTTCCTGTTTTCTACTGGTGATTCCTCTCCCTATGCATCCCAGTATCCCCCCAGCCCTCCTTGCTGCCCTCTCACATTGCTTGCCCACCTTTAGGTCATCTGATATGACTACCCCCAGGTCCCTTTCCATTTTTGTTGTTGTTAGTATCTCACCCCCATTGTGTACTCTTCCCCTGGGTTTTGTTTCCCAGGTGCATTACCTGCACTTCTTAGCATTGAATCTAAGCTGCCATACATTTGACCATTCCTCTAACCTTACCAAGTCCCTTCTCATCCTTTCCACCCCACCCTGTGCATCAACTCTGTTGCAGATCTTAGTGTCATCTGCAAAGAGACATACTTTCCTTCCAGTCCTTCTGCAATGTCGTTTATAAAGACATTGAAGAGGACCAGTCCTAATACTGAACCCTGCGGTACCTCACTAGTAACCCTCCTTTCTTCTGAGTGGACTCCATTTACTATTACTCTCTGTGTCCTATTCTCCAGCCAATTCTTTACCCAGGCTGTCATCTTGGGACCCACTCCCAGGCTGGCTAACTTGTATATAATCTTTGTGTGGGACTGTGTCAAATGCCTTGCTAAAGTCTAGGTAGGCCATGTCCACAGCCCCTCCTGATCTACTACTTTGGTCACCCAGTCAAAGAAATCTATCAGATTCGTCTGGCATGACCTTCCGCTGTGAATCCATGCTGCTAGGGTCCTGTGCCCTCTGGCCTCTAGATACTCGACAGTTCTTTCCTTTAGAGTGATTCCATCATTTTCCCTATCACTGAGGTTAAACTAACAGGTCTATAGTTTCCTGCTTCTGCCTTGCTCCCACTTTTGTGAAGGGGGATCACATCTGCCCTCCTCCAGTCGTAATTACCACCATCCTCCCATGATTTGTTAAAAGGGTAGTCAGTGGTGTCACTAGTTCTACCTTAGTTCTTTAAATTCTGGGATGAATCCCATCAGGCCCATTGCTTTGTCCACCTTCAGTTTTAAGAGTTCTTTCAGAACCCTTTCTTCTGTAAATGGGCGGTATCAACTTCTGTATCCAGAGTGTTACTACTGTTTGTTTTATGTACCTCCCCTCTTCCTTTGTAAATACTGAGCAAAAATATTTGTTTAGTATCTCTGCCTTTTCACAGTCTCCTCTGCCCACCCTCCTCCCCTTTATTAAGCCTCACTATCCCTCCCTTGGTCTTCCTTGCTCCTGATGTACCTATAAAGGTTTTATCCCCTTCTTAACTGAGTTGGCCATCTTTTCCTCGGTTTGGGCCTTTGCTGTTCTGACTGCCTTCCCAGCCTCCTTTTGCTTTAACTGATACAGTTCTCTGTCCTGCTCCTTCTGCGATTCCTTGTACTTCCTGAATGCTTTCTTTTCTCTTGAACCTTCACTGCCACTTTCTTTGAGAACCATAGTGGTTTCTTACATCGTCTTGTTTTGTTTATTTGCTTCACACAAAGGCTCGTTACCTCTGTGATGGCAGTTTTTATTATTCCCCATTGTTCTTCTACCCCTCCTTCCTGTCCATTTGCTAGTGCGTTCCTTAGGCACTCACCCATTTTGGCAAAGTCAGCCCTCCTAAAGTCCAGTACTTTTGTCTTTGTATGGCTTGACTCTATTGCTGTGTCAAAGAAATCCATCAGATTTGTTTGGCATGACCTGGCTTCCCTCTGTGAAACCATGCTGCCTTGGGTCCTGTAATACATTGATACAATCCTTTCCCTTGATAGTGTTTCTATTAACTTACCCACCACTGATGTCAGACTGACAAGTCTATAGTTGCCCACCTTTTCCTTGCTACTACTTTTGTGATGTGGGACTACATATGCCCTTCTCCAGTCCCCCAGGACTGCAAAAGGCTCTCATCCTCAATGATTACTTTTGCTCTGTCTTCACTAGGGAGTCACTAGGGAGGACAGTGGGCCTTTAACAGAGAGTGGCATCAAATCTGTCACAGAGGGGTCCCGGAGATGAGGCAGCCAGTATTTACAAGTGAAAGAATCTGGAAAGGACCAGCAGTTCTAAAGACAGATAATGTCCTGGGACCGGTTAGGATGTATCTGAGGGTGCTTAGGGAAGAGGCAGTGGAACTGGCTGCACCCCTGGCAGAGCTATTCAGTAGCTCATTAGAGGCGGGGGTAGTTCTGAAGGATTGGGGGTTGGCGAAAGTAATTTCGCTTCACAGGGAAGGGGGAACATCCCATCCCATCCCATTCCAATTATTAATGCATTATTTATTTTATTTATGAATGTACTTATTGGAAAGGTGTATTATTTTAAACTATTTTTATTTTGGGGATTTGTTAATACTCTTTGAGATGTTTTAGTGTTGCTACTGTGTGATGTTGTAATGGCACCCTGAGCCTCCGGGGAATGGTGCAACATAAAAGTATCATCTTCTACTACTACTACTACTACTACAAGGAACAAGTTGGGAACTACAGTCTTGTCAATCTTACTTCTGTTTTAGGGAAGCTGATGGAGTCACTTGTCAAAGAGGACCTTGTGGACTACCTGGACAGCAGTGATCTCCAGGATAGCAAGCAACATGAGTTCGTAGCAGGGAGGGCTTGTCAGACTAACATGATAGTTTTCTTTGGCTGGGTGACAAGATCATTGGATAAGAGGTCAGGCTGGGGATTTACCCTACTTCAACTTCAGCAAGGCTTTCAACTCGGTGTCTTACAGATGCTTGCTGAAGAAAGTGGAGGATCTAGGTGCAGCTGGGGACATAGTAAAATGGATAGGTAACAGGATGAAGGGGAGGTAAGAGTGGGTTGTGGTTAATGGGGTCAAATCAGAAGAGAGGGAGATCATAAGCAGGGTACCACAGGGATTTGTCCTGGGCCTGGTCCTCTTCAATATGTTTATCAGCAACATTTGAGAAGGAATCCATGGCAGGTTGTGTCTTTTTTGCAGATGACACTGAGCTCTGTGGGAGGGTGGATAGCAATGAGGCAGTTGGGGAAATGCAAAGTGACCTACAAAGCTTAAGGAGGTGGTCTAAGGTTTGGCAGTTGAAATTCAGTGCCAAAAAGTGCAAGGTGATTTACCTAGGGAACAAGAACCCCAGGGCAGTGTACTGGATGGGCAGGGTAACATTCAGCACTATAGCTAAAGAGTGGGACTGATGAGTTATCATCACTGACACCCTCAGACAATCAAGCCAGTGCAGCAAGGCCTGTGGTAAGGCAAATTGGATGCTGGGGTGCATCAGGAGGGTTATTGACAGCAGAAGGAAAGAGGTAATGCTACCCCTTTTTTTTTTTTTTTAGATCTTTGGTGAGAACATGCCTGGAGTACTGTGCCCAGATCTGGCTGGAGACAGTGCAGTGAAGGGTGGCAAAGATGATTCAAGGCCAGTAGGGTAGGTCATGCAAGTTGCACCTCAAGGCACTGAACAAGTACTCGCTGGAGGCAAAGGAAGAGAGGGGACAAGTTAGAGACCTTTAAGTTCCTGAAAGGAATAAACAAGGTGAACTCCAGAGAATTATTTGAGTAAGTTTGAGGTCATGTGGGCACGAGTGGAAACCTACAGGCAGGAAGTTCAGGAAGCACATGAAGATGTTATTTTACAAAAAGGGTGGTTGAACTATGGAATGGTCTACCAGCTGAGATGGTGGGTGCTAAAACCATTAATGGTTTCAAGCATGGCTGGGAGAGAGTGAAGGGTATAGTGGCTACTTGGGGCACCAGAAATTGGTAGGGAAATGGGAGGGAGGGCTTGGATGGGGAGAGCTAGGATCCTGGATAGAGATTAGGTCCTGGGGTTAGATGGGAAACAGTGGGCAGACTGGATGAACCATTGTTTTTTTTTTTGCCATCACTGTCTAATGTTTTTAACCTTTTGAGAGCCCTCTAGTAACCAGCCTTGAGCTGAGTGAAGAGAGAGGCTGGTTACATATACTCCCCAAAATCTTAGTGTCCCTGCAACGATGACCCAAACCAGTGCCATCTCCTTTTCTGGATGGTACTGCCCTAATGGCTTCTGACTGGGAAGGTTACGTTAAGTCTCCCCCCACCTGCAGCCAGCACACTCAAGAGGCTTACAAATATATCAATGCAAGCATAAGTACAATAAGTCCTAAATTGTAGGGGAGGTGGGGCACATACTAAACTACATACATTTTCACTATACCGGACACCTTTACATATAACTACACTAACGGTTCAAACACTTAAAACTAGAATAAGTGCCTAAGAACCAGGACAAACTCAGGTGCCCTGCAGTAGTCTTTTTTCTTGCCATCTTCAGCGTCTCTTTCTCTTGCCTTTTCTTCTTTCCTTGCTTCCATTTCTTCTAGGGACATGACTGTGAGGCCTAGCTTCACCTGCCAGAAAACTGAGAGAAACCTATCACCCATAAGATTCCCCACAGATATTTTTCTTATTATTTTCTTAAAAATGTGTAAAATGATATTTTGTCGACCCGTTTGAAACTGGCTGTCATCCAAAACTCAGCTGACTTTTGACAGTATGGTGGGTTTTTTTGTTTGTTTGTTTTTCATTTTGATACTGCCTTCACAAATATTGCAGAAGGTGGGGTTTTCTAACTCTGACCCCATCCGGCCTTGTAGTCCACACAAAATAACCCAGTTGCTGGTTGTCCTAGAATCTGTGCCTGCAAAAGGACTGCTACCACCTTGGGCCTGTGATGCTGGAATAGGGGCACCATGAACCAGTACATTGGGGCACCAATAAATCAAGAGACCATGCACAAACTGAGATGAAACATGGAGATGGGAGCAAGCTGGGTGCATTTACTTTGTCACTGCAGATGTTATATAGTCCAAGGGCATTTCTCTTTCAGCCATGCCTCCATGCCATTGTTACTACACTACAGTACAGTACTAGCTGCATGCACTGTTCCCTCTCACTTAACCGGGGCTCTGATTTCCGTCTCCACCATTACAAGGCAAGTTTCCCTTGAAATACTTATACTAGGTTTACAGAATGGAAGAAGGCAAGACTGTCCATATTTAACGCTCTCCCTGGCGCCAATTACATTCATGACAAATTATTAGTTTATCAATTTTATTCTTAAAGATGTTTAGAGATTCACTCTTGACAACATTATTGGATAAGTGTATTCCAGATTCTTCCTTTTCTATAAATGAAGGAATGGTATCTAGCATTTTTTTTGACTATATCCAACTTTGTCGCTTATGACCTCTCAAATTGTATGACTTGTCTTGGATTTGTATACCCATTTCTTTAACTAGCTCAGGGTCATTGATGATTTTAAACTTAGAGATCACCTGTTAGCCTTCTCTGTTCTAGAGTGAAAAGACCCATACGAACATACGAAATTTGCCAGCAGATAAAGGCCTAGAGGTCTATCAAGTCTGCTCAAATGTGCAGCTAGCACCCCTTATTCTGCAGCTGCCCTATGTTTATTAACCTATCATGATACTTATAGTTTCTAAATGATCTTATCATTTTAATTTTTTTCTGAATTCTTTCCAGTCTACCAACCTCTTCCCTCATGTAGGGATTCCATAAGGAGGTACCATAATCTATGTGTGGTCTTAACATAAGTTTTATATAGGGACGACAGACACTCTCTACTTTATCAGTTAAGTTTCTTTTTATGTTTTTAATCCCATAATTCACTTTATGTGTTACTTTTGTCCTATGTGTTTTGAAGCTCAGATGCTCATCAATTATAATGTCAGTCTTTTCATCTGCAGCAGCCAGTTGTTGTTCATCTGCTTCCACTTTAATGTTTCCAGGTTTACCCCTGCACTTTAGGTGCTACACATTTATATTTGTTTACACTAGCAGGTCCCAATACATTTAAACTTAATACACATCCCTAAACTCCTTATGAGGTCCCTGGAGCCCTGGAACTTAGAAACATAGAATTTAATGCAGATAAGGACCACTTGGCCCACCTAGTCTGCCCATTTTCCCTACCTGTTTCATACACCGCAGATCCTAAACGATTTGTGGCTTACCCTCTCTTTCCCATCACTGGAGTTCCTTTATGTCTGTCCCATATGTTTTTGAATTCCCCTACTGTGTTTGCCCTTACAACCTCTGCCTGGAGGCTGTTCCATGGATCCACCACCCTTTCTGTGAAAAAAATACTTTCTCATATTACCCCTAAGTGTACCCCCCTCTATCATCCTATCATGGCCCTTTGTTCTTTTTTGAAAGATGCTAACCTCTTGTACCTTATTTACACCCATGAGGTATTTGAACGTCTCTATCATATCCCACCTCTCTTTTCTCTCCTCCAGGGAATACATATTGAGATCCTCCATTCTCCCCTCATATAACGTTTGGTGCAGCCTCAACACCATTTTTGTCTCCCTTCTCTGAACCGCTTCTACTCTATGTCCTTCTGGAGATGTGGCCTTCAGAACTGGACACAGTACTCTAGATGAGGTCTGATCAATGTTCTGTACAGTGGGGTGGCATCAACACCTTCTTCCTTCTGCTGGAGATTTCTCTCCCCATGCACCCCATTCCACTCACTCTCCTCACAGCCATCTCACATTATTTGGTAACCTTTAGATCATCAGATATGATTACTCCCAGATACCTTTGCTGTTTGGTGGCTGTTGTGGCTGTCAGTAAACTCCTCCCCATCATGTATTTCTCCCCTGCATTTCTATGCCCCAAGTGCATGATCTTACACTTCTTTACATCGAATCTTAGCTGCCACATCCTTGACCACTCCTGAAGCTTGCTTAGGTCCCTTCCCATTTTCTCTACCCCCTAATGGAGTGTCAACTCTGTTGCAGATCTTCATGTTGTCTGCAGAGAGAGACACCTTCCCTTCCAGCACCTCTGCAATGTCCAAGACATTTGTGGTTGGCATGCTTCCAGGTAGGGTGAGCACTATTCCTGGGGCAAATTCATGCCTGCACCTGTCTTATTCTGCCCTTGAAGGACAAAGGGAGGGCAGTGGAGGTGGCTTATCAGGGTTTTATTTATTTATTTGTACATCGATTTACAACCTTTGAGCCAGAGGCTCGTTTCCAAAGGTACCTCGTCACATTGAGGACAAATACATAACAGACGTTAGGTTACAGCATATGGGTTACATAGTTAGCAAGCATATGTGATTACAACAGTTAAACAGATAAGCCAGTTTAGTTACAATGGCACATTCTTGCATGATGATAAGAGCAAGCAGCAGGATAATAGCAGTTCAATCAGCAATGGGTGAGGATTAAAAGAGGTGTGGTTCGGATGGCGCCCAGCGGGCATTATCAAGGCACAGAGAGCTATGCCTTAATTATAGACAGGTGCAGCTACGTGTATTGAATAGTATAGCTTTAGCAATGCCTTCAACACTGCTGCGCAGGAGCCTAACAAAATAATTGAGCAGCCTATGGGTAGGATCCAGATTGGTGAAGTGGGCTAGAAACTGGTTAACAGAGAGGAGACAGAGGGTGGTGGTTAATGGCACTCACTAAAATTATGCTAGAGTGACCAGCAGGGTGCCACAGGGCTCAGTACTGGGACCAGTCCTCTTCAGCGTTATCTTCATAAGTGACATTATAGAAGAAAGAAAGGGAAGGTATGCCATTTTAAAGATAACACCAACATCTGTAATAGGGTGGGTACTCATGAGGGGATGGTGAGAATGCATAGGGATCTTGAAACTCGAAGCATGATTAAGAGCATGGCAGTTAGAATGCCATGCCAAAAAGTGCAGAATCATGCATCCAGGGCATAGGAACCCAGGAACTGAGTATAGGATGGAGAGGAGGGAGGGAGGAGTACTGACAGTCACTAAGCAGGAAAGCGACCTTTTGGTTCTTTGGATTATAGCTGATGATCTCAAAGTGGCAGAGCAGTGAGTAGGGCCAGCGGGATCTGCTGTGATGTATAGGGAAAGGTATTTGCAGCAGCAGGAGAGAGGTGGTATTGCCACTGTATCACCTGCTGGTGAGACCCTACCTGGAGTATTGTACCCAGTTTTGGAGGCTGCATCTCAGAAAGGGCATACACAGTGTACAGGCAGTCCAGAGGAGGCAGCAAAATAGGTGCAGGGGTTGCACCATAACCCCTATGAGGAAAGAGTGTGGGATCTCAACATATGCACTTTGGAAGAGAGGAGAGTAAGAGGTGACATGATAGAGACCTGCAAGTACCTCACAGGAATGAACAGAGTGCAGGAGGGGAGTGTCTTTCAAATGATAAGGAGCACCCCCCAGGACCAGAGTGTATAAAATGAAGTTGGTGGGGGGGAGATTAAGAGAGAAACGTGAAAAAGTATTACTTCACTGAAAGAGTGGTAGATGCCTGAAAAAGACTGCCAGTAGAAGTGGTGGAGGCAAAAAACAGGATTGGGCTTCAAGCATTCATGGGATAGACATATTAGTAAATAGGCTGGGAGGGTGGAAGATTGCTAGAGACTAGTTAGGGTCAGCGGATACAGGCAAGTCCGGGACCATCTGGCAGACAGGGTGGGCCAAGTAGTCCTTGTCTGCCAACAAATTCTCTCTTTTTATGTTTCTAGTTTATATTGACCAGCATGTCAGCATTATGATAGTACTGCTAAACTGATAGTTTTTTTTGGCTGTACCTGCATCTCTCTCTCTCTCTCTCTCTCTCTCTCTCTCTCTCTCTCTCTCCAGCAGTATACTGATGGTCCTAATGGCCCAAAGATGGAGGCGCCTATGTCTGGCCCCTCACATGTGGACTGACGGACCCTAAACTCTTGTGAGGCCCCCCCTTCATTATGACTCTTAATTCAGCTTCCTGCCAGGGGTAACATACTACGGTGTCTAGGTTTTTTAGGTTTCCATGTGCATTGCTTTTGCAAGGCTTACTTACAGTTGCCCATCGTAAACTGGTGCTCCATTGACACTAAGCTCTGCTTGTTCTCGAGGCTCTCTTAGGAGGCTCATTCTCCTGGTGCCTGCTTATGGTACTCCAGAGACTTGGACAGGGACCAGTGCCATCTGGACTTTGGGACCTAAAGCCCCTCCTTTCTTTGCTTTTTCTGAACAGAACTGAACCACAAGACCATCTCCTTGCTGCTTGCCTTTCTTTGTTGTTATGGTTTTGGGAGGGCATGACCATGAATATTCATGATGGAATATCCTGCTTCTAGCTGGGTCAGAACATTCTGTATTGCAAACATCTAGATATCATGTCTTCAGCCTGTTCCCTGAGATGAGAAATTTGACAGAAATGCCCCCCCAGCGCAGCAGTAGTGCTACTGCTCAAAATGCTGATGACCTGAGTTTGAGAACGAGCCAGAGCCGTTGGAGTGCTGGCCTAGGAAGGAAGGTGAGATATGCAGGATGTTCTCCACCCACCTCAAAGAGGATGGGTGCTAAGCCTCCACCACCTTGGTGCCCACAGGTGTCAATTTACCAGAGCTGACAAAGCTTGGGAGGGGGATACTGCCACCGTCTGAATCCACACCGCAGTATGTGCATGCATTTTGTAGCTTTCTTGGCATCCCAGCAGAAGGAGAGAAAGAAAAAAAATCACTGACTGTGCAGGAGGACATCCATCTCCCACTGTAGGACCCACACTATTGACTGTGGTACTTCTTCTGGACAACTGACCACGTCTCCATTCAGGGTAGCGTCCCTCCCCCCCGATGGCCCTGCCCTGGGGGGCAAGCCAGTGTGCACTTGGGGTAGTGAGGTAAACCTTGGAGAAGGCAGGTGATGGGGCTGGTTAAGGGGGCAAGCTAGCAGTGAGAGATAAAGTACAGTAAACAAACAAATAAAACAGAACTTTGACGGAACTGAATGCCTTTGAAAAGGCAAATAATATGAATAAGAGGGCTGGCAGCATAGCCTAGAGGTTACAGTAATGAGCTGTGAACGAGCTTGGTATATCCAGCTGACCAGACCTTGGTTTGATTCTCACAACCTCCACTTGCATACTGTGTGACTCTGAGCAAGTCACTTAACCGCCCAGTGCTCCCAGGTCGCTCCTGAAAACAGGCACTTTTGCCTAGTGGGCCCTACCTGCTTACCAAAGACTAATAAATTAAAAAAAAAAAAAAAAAAAAAAAAAAAAAAAGAATGGGGTTTGAATGTACTTGTTATTACTTATTAGTTTGATATTTTGCACCATTTTATGATTGTATATTTGTGACGGATTCATTTTTGTCCATGTTTTTGTAAATGTGTTTTTAATATGATAGATGTGAACATAAAAATGTTTCTCACATGACAACCTTGTAAATAGGGTCTTAGGGTCCGAAGCATTCTATTTTAAAAATAAAAATAAACGTATTTACTACACTACTAGTAGGCAGCAATTAGAGATTAAATAGTCTGCAGTGCCTGTTACAATTTATATAAGCTCTGATCTCTTATTTGCTAGTCCTGCTGTCCTTCCTAGGCTATGTGTAGTCACAAAGGGACATGTACTTAGCCCATGGAGAATAGCAGACCCAGAAAACATCTGACAGGATTTTATAAAAGCTGAAAAATGCACTCTAGGCTATTGAACCTTCCACTGTTGCCTACTGCTCTGATGTCAGGTGCTGGAGATCCTGGGGTTTGTAGTAAACTGTCAGCCTACAGCTAAGCAAAATTAGTCTAATACAATCTACTATATTACTATAAACAGGAAGTAAACCAACATAGAAACATAGAAGTTGATGGCAGATAAGGACCGCAGGGCCCATCCAGTCTGCCCATTTCTTTTTCTACCTTATAAATGTGCCATCGACCTTTGCTCTGTCAGTGGCCTATCTATTCATAGTCATTTGTATTGCTCCCTTATGCCTATCCCATGCCTGTTTGAAGCCCTGCACTGTATTCATAGCCACCACTTCTTGTGGTAAGCCATTCCATGCATCCACCACCCTTTCTGTGAAAAAGAATTTCCTCACATTCCCCCTTAATCGGCCCCCCTCTAATCTCATGCTGTGTCCTCTTGTCCTGCTATTTTTCTATATTTAAACATGTTAGACTCTTTCACCTTGTTAATGTCCTTAAGGTGTTTGAATGCCTCGATCATATCACCTCTCTCCCTCCTTTGCTCAAGGGTATACATATTGAGCTCTGTTAATCTGTCCTCGTATGTCTTCTGATGCAGTCCTTGCACCATTTTGGTGGCCATTCTCTGGACTGCCTCAATTTGGTTAATATCCTTGTGAAGGTGTGGCCTCCAATACTGCACGCAGTACTCCAGATGGGGCCTTACCAGTGTCTTGTAAAGAGGGATTATTACCTCCCTCTTACGACTTGTGATACCCCTACTAATACACCCCACCCCCCTAGCCTTACCTACTGCTTTAGAGGTCTGCTTGGATGATTTCAGGTCATCAGTGATGATGATGCCTAAGTCTCTTTCTTCCTTTGTGACTGCTAGCAACTCCCCTCCCAGCCTATAGGTGGCTTCAGGGTTTCTCTTCCCTATGTGCATGATTTTGCACTTCTTTGCATTAAATCCCAGTTGCCACTCTTCTGACCATTTTACTAGTTTATCCAGATCTCTTCTCATTCTGCCCACTCCATCTGGATCATCTACTCTGTTGCAGATCTTGGTGTCATCTGCAAACAAACAAGCCTTACCCTGTAGTCCATCTGCAAGGTCACTAATGAAGATGTTGAAGAGGACTGGCCCCAGGACTGATCCCTGAGGTACCCCACTTGTGACTTGCATCTCTTCTGACTGTATACCATTTACCACCACTCTCTGTTTTCTGCCCGTCAACCAGTTTGCCACCCAGTTGACCAACTTCTGACCCATCTCGACCCTACCCAGCTTATTTATCAATTTTCTATGTGGAACAGTGTCAAAAGCTTTGCTGAAGTCAAGGTAGGTGACATCAACTGCTCCCCCTTGGTCCACCACTCTGGTTACCCAGTCAAAGAAATCTATGAGATTAGTTTGACAGGACCTTCCTTTTGTAAACCCATGCTGTCTTGGATCCTGTGCCCCTATGGATTCCAGGTGTTGCAGTATCCTTTCCTTAAGGAGTGCCTCCATAATCTTGCCCACTACTGAGGTAAGACTGACTGGTCTGTAGTTCCCGCCTCCTCCTGCTACCACTCTTGTGCAGCGGATCACATGAGCCCTTCTCCAGTCTTCTGGGACCTCTCCTGTGCTCAGAGACTCACTAAACAGTTCTGATAATGGCTCTGCTAGTTCCACCTTTAGCTCCTTAAGTACCCTGGGATGTATGCCATCAGGCCCCATTGTCTTATCCACCCTGAGCTTAGCAAGCTCTTGTAGGACCCTTTCTTTTGTGAAGGGAGTAGTGCTCACCTCCTTCCCCCCGTGTCCTTGATGCTAAGCTGTGGGCCCTGCCCTACCTTCTCTTCAGTAAATACTGAGCAAAAGTATCTATTTAGGATAGATGCCTTTACAGGGCCCTCCTCCTCACATGCTTCCTTTTCTCCATATTGCTTAGCACCCCTCTGGACTTTCTCCTTTCACTAATGTATCTATAGAAAGTCTTGTCACCTTCTTTTACTGTTTGTGCTAGTGTTTCCTCAGTTTGGGACTTTGCCTGCTTTACTGCCTTCCCTGCTTCCCTTAGGGCAGTTTGGTATGCCTCCTTATCTTCATCCTGCTGTGTTCCCTTATATTTCCTGAAGGCCAGCCTTTTGGCTCTGACCTTTTCTGCTACTGTATTTGAGAACCAAAGTGGTTTCTTCCTTCTTTTGCACTTCCTTTTCTGTCTAACACA
This sequence comes from Neoceratodus forsteri, assembly GCA_016271365.2. Classification (NCBI taxonomy): domain Eukaryota; kingdom Metazoa; phylum Chordata; order Ceratodontiformes; family Ceratodontidae; genus Neoceratodus; species Neoceratodus forsteri. Next base: position 527,928,553 of record CM057452.1, on the reverse strand, counting down.
ATGGGATGTTGCTTCAAGTATTGCATCCTTAATGCTTGCCCACTTTGCCTGTACCCCCTCTCCTGTGTTTCTTTTTGCCAGGGCTAGCTTAACTCTGTTGGCCATCTTGTCAAAGTCAGCTCCTCTGAAGTCCCATATTTTTGCCTTGGAATGGGATGATTTAGATGTAGTAGCCAAATTGAACCATACCATGTGATGGTCACTGGACCCCAGGTGACCTTCTACCTGGAGATCTGTGATCCTTTCCTTGCTAGTCAGTACTAGATCTAGGATAGCCCTGTCTCTTGTGGGTTGCTGTACCAGTTGTTTGAGGCCCTCCCCCTGCAGGGAATCCACTATGTGTCTAGTTCTGGCAGATGTTCCTGCTGGTATTGACCAATCTGTATCCGGCATGTTGAAGTCTCCCATTATCAGAACCTCCCCTTTAGCTGTCATGTTTTGTTTATCTTCTAGCAGTAATGTGTCTATGTCCTCCCCCTGGTCTGGGGGCCTGTAGACAGTCCCAGTTCTTATGGCTGTCCTATTTCCTGTTTCCAGGGTGACCCACAGTTCTTCTGGCTCCTTATGTGTATTCTGAATTTCTGTAGCTTTGATATTTTCATTGACATACAGGGCCACTCCTCCCCCCTTTTGCACCTAGGTCTCTTCTGAACAATACATAGCCAGGTACTGAAGTCTCCCAAGTGTGGTTACTGGTAAACCACGTCTCACTAATTGCTACTATGTCCAGTTTAGCCTCTGACATTATTGCCTGTAGGTCTGGGATCTTATTTCCCAGGCTGTGAGCATTTGTGTACATGATTTTCCATTGGCCAGATTTTGGTGTGTTAGTTGTTGGGTGAGGTTTGGCATTACCTTTGTGCATCATATGGGGAGACAAACCTTTTTTCTTACCTGGTGATGCAAATGAACTGCAAACCTGCTGAATCCCTGTTTGACCACTAGCTGAGGGGGGGTGTTCTTCCCATTCGACGTATGGGGTGTTGCACCCCTCTCCCCATTTGCTAGTTTAAATATTCTGCAAAGATGTCAAACTTCTGCCCCAATGCACTGACTCCCTCCTTAGTCAGATGCAGTCCATCAAATTTAAAGAACTTTCGCTCCCAGAACTGTTGCCAGTTCCCTACAAATCTGTGTCCTTTTCCTGGCACCAGCCCTTGAGCCACGTGTTTAGCTTCCCTATCTCCCTTTCTGACCTTCCTTCCATCTGCTCCCCTCTCCCAGACTGGCAGGATCTCAGAGAAGGAGATGCCGGATGAAATGGATGATAGTTTGTCACCCAGCCTGGTCAGGTGTTCCTTGGTCTCCACAACTGACTGGCTGGCGAGATCATTAGTCCCTATGTGTACTAGGACATCAATGTTTTCTCCTGTTTTGTGAACAATTTTAGCAATGCGGTCAGTGTCTCTCCATGCTGATGTACCTGGGAGACATCTGACCATTAGCCCTGGCTGGAGATGGGTATCAATTCCCAGAATCATGGAGTCTCCTATGATCAGAAGTTTTTTGGATTTCCTTTTTGCTTTTTTTGTTTTGGTTCCTGATTTGGGTGAGTTTTGTTGTGCTAACTCCTGTGCTGCAGTGTCCTGCTCTGCAGTGTCTTCTGCGCCTCTGTTTGATTTCAGAGATAGAGGCAGATACCTGTTTGTAGTGTTGATATGGTTTGTGGAGGTAATATGTTGGAGAGCAGAGAGTGATGGGGCACCCGATTTGCCCCTCCTTACCACCTGCCAACCTTCTGGTCCAACTACCCTGTGCGGTCGAGGTTTTTCTGTTGGATGCTGGGGAAATGGCGGGTGGTTCTTATAATGTATTTCCTCTTGAATATGAAATTTGAGGCGTGCAATCTCTGCCAATACTGCCCGGAGCTGAGCCCTAAGATCTCCAAAGGCCCAGCATGTAGGACAGTGTCCTAAATCCTGTAAGACTGTCCTTCTGAAAATTGTTACAGTACCTGCAGTTAATGATATCTATTCCAGATAAGTTGCTGGGTTTATAACCTAATCAGAGTAATTAGAAGGAAAAAAAAAAGAAAAAAATGCAAGTAATGGTTTGATTGTGTTTTGTTTAACTTGTTATAACAAGTTAAATTACTAGTGCCCCTGTAAATGAGCTTACCTTGTGGAGGCCCCACTGATCCGCCCCTTCCTGCTCTGCCACAGGAAATGTCACAACTGTGGTACCCCTATAAAAGGAGTGTAGTGTGGGGTGGTTGGGGATGGGGTGGTGGCTGGGCCCTTCCCTGCGGAAAAAGAACAACCACGGACAAAAGAACAAGGAGGTAAGAGCAGAAACAGTCAGTCAACAACAAATGCAGTAACCCTGAAAGCTTATCCTAATGTTAGATAAAACTGTAAAACATGTAAAGCACCACCTGTAATAATTTCAGAGAAGATATACCCTGTAAGAAACACTTTGCTACAGAGAAAAATAAAGCAATGAAATGTTGGCAACAAACAGTAGCAATCCCTGTGAGTAAAAAATAAAAACATCACCACACAGTAAATCTGTTTAGCCAAAATAAGTCTTAATCCTTTTCCCTTGCTCTGGTAAGTTTCTCTACTCTGCCTTTCAAGCAGTCTTAGAAGGAAAGAGCTCAGGTGAAGCTAGGTGCCTTGGCCAGCAAACCAAGTCTTCAAAATGTTTTTTCACACAAAGTGCACACTGGGACCAGCCCCACACTTGAGTGTGGAGCCTGTGGTGGTGACTGTTCCCGTTAGAGGAAACAAAAAATTGCACTTTTTATGTAAAAGGAGTTCTCTTCTTCTGCTACAGAGACCTGATAGTAGCATTAAGTCACTGGTAGATGAGTTCTTGATCTCTAGCATCACTAATTGACTGCTGTAGGTAGCATAACTGATTGGCTGCTGTAGGTCACATAGCTTGCCAACAACTTGGACATGCTAAACGTGTTCTCCCTGTAAAAGTGCTGCATCATGATGTTGAAGTGCCAAAGGGGAAACCTAAAAATTGATGGCAGGGAAAAGATCATTGGTCCATCCAGTCTACCGGTTATACTCTACCCTAGCAATGAGACTTGGTGTCTATACAAGGTTTATGCCCACGCTACCAACCCCCTTGTGCCTTACCTTGCTGCTACCCTCTCACTCTGCTCACCTGTAGTTGAAGCCATTAATGGTCTTGGCACTCACCTCCTTAGCTTGCATGATGTTCCATGGCTCAGTCACTCTCTCTGTTAAAAGTCACGTCCCTCCTGAATTTCCCTTCCACCAGCATCCACTCATGACTCCTTGTTCTAGATTCATTACAGGTCCTCACAATTCACCTTGTTCATTCATAGAAACATAGAAGCTGACAGCAGATAAGGACCGCAAGGCCCATCCAGTCTTCCCATTTATTTTTCTACCTTATAAATGTGCCATCTGCCTTTGCTTTCAGGAACTTTAATATCTCTCTCATTTCACCCCTCTCCTTTCTGGCCTCCAACGAGTACATGTTATGTGTCTAAAGGTCCTCACAGTTTACCTTGTTCATCCCTAGTAGGCTATGAATAATTTTGTTTACTCTATACTGCACCATCTCCAGCCTGTTCTCTCTTTCCTCAAATGAGAGATCCAGAACTGGGTACAGCACTTCAGGTGTGGCCTTACCAGTAATCTATAGAGAAGTAGTAATGTCTTCTTTCTCCTGCTATCATATCCCCTCCCAGTACACCCCAACATCCATGACACCTTGCTGTATGTCTTGTTACATTGGCTAGATTGTTTATGGGAGCCGCCTATGATGACTCCTAGGTCCCTTTCTTCAGTAGTAGTGTCCAGCTTAACCCCTCATCAAATATTCTGTCATATTAAAAATGACAGGACGCAGGATTGAACCGTGGGACACCCCAGTTGTGATCTCACTCTCCTCCCGTTTACCTCCATATACCATTACCTCTGCTGTATCCCCCTAACCAAGGCCCCGATTTTTCTGTGGCAATTTGGGTCTAAATTCTGTGGCAAGTCCCCCTGTTGACACAGAACTTTTGTGGCATTGGTGCCCTTTTTCTGCAGAAATTCTGCGGAGGCATTTGGGGGTTTTGATAGCAGTCAGCAGCCCCCTCCCCCCAAAAAGCACCAAGGTAGGGGAAAAATGTTAGTTTGTGGGCTGGGGCCTACAAACAAGAGATGGTTGTCAATTAACTCCCGAGTTCTTAGCATTAGAAAGTTTAAAAAAAAAAAAAAAACAGCCCATCCATCTCAGCCCCACCCCAGAGAGTCCTCAAGGCCACCAAATTTGAATGAGTAATATTTTTAGCAGCTACCACACTGCATAGTGATCTTTATCCTTATAGAGCCTTCCTGAGGAGGGCTATGGAGTCAGAAACAGTGGGAGAATACAAGAATGCATGGGACTTACATAAGGCAATTGTAGTGGGGGGTAGGAGGAAGTAAGCTGTTGATTAAGCTAGAATCTACAGCTTATTCATTAGGTAGGGAAATGGAAAGACTAGGTCGGCCAAGTGGCCCTTATCTGCTGTCAGATTCTAGGTTTCTATGTTTCTAGGTTTGCCACTAGGCCAGGACACCAGTTTCTCATTCCAGTAGTGCTTTGTGCGGCTGTGCTCAAAGTTAGAAGGATGAGGATTGCAGCACAGGATGGGACCTGATAAAAATATTTCTACTTCAAATAAAGGGACTCGGGGAGGTTCTCAGGTGGGGTAGAGAGGGTGGTGGGGCTGTGCTGAATTTGGGGTGGATTTACTTGTTTTGATTTTAAGGTAAAGCCCTAGCAGACAAACTAATGATCGGGGGCTGTCCCAAATTGCTTTCCAGATTTTTGTTTTTAAATTCCACAGAATTCCAAAAAGCATTCTGTGGAATTTAATGTAAACTGTGGAACGGTTTCTGGGATTTGTATGAATTCTGGAATAACCACAGTTTATATGATCCCTGGAATAATTTTCCTTGTTCAGAGGCAATGTAAACTGCAGTTTTGTTTTAGCCCTAGTTTGTATTGACTCATTTTAGCTTCATCTGCTAGCCCAAATTGGTCCAATCTGTGCATGCTCAGCCCTGCCACACACCCCAGGACTTACTTCACTCCAAACACCCACAGCCTACCCCCCTCCCCCAACGGAGACTGAATGGTAGAATGGGATTGAGAGGCTGGTCAGTGGTGCAGGGTTTGCAACATGGAGGTGGACATCGTTGTGGGGTGGTGAAAAATGTTCCTATTTTCTTCACAGAGGCATGTCATGCAATGATGTTGGGGCAGCATGCTGAATGTCTAACACGCCTCCCAAATGTAGTTAGTCCCAGCTGTCATACCCCAGGCTACCATGAGGTGTTACCCAAACTCCGGCGACTTCCCCCGGAGTAGGAGAGCAGTCCATAGAATGCTTGATTCTCCTCTCCCGGCTGTCCCTCCAGCTTTCTAGGCTCATTCCCAAACCCGGGTCATCAGCATCATGAGCGGTACTGCTGTGCCGGCAAGCTGGCTAAATACTGACTCTACAGTATAAACTGCAGGATAATATTCTGCATTTCATGGAAACTGTGGAATAATATTCTGCGGTTCATGTAAACCGTGGAATAATATTCTGTGGATTTTCCACGTGTTACATCAGCGGCAATCTCCATGGACATGGAATCGTGGAAAAATCGAGGCCTTGCCCATAACCAACTACTCATACTTATATGTTTGCTGCACCTAGATCCTCTGTCTTGTTCAGGAACCTACTGTGTGGTGCCAAGTCATATGCCTCGATGAAATCAAAGTACCTTAAAATCTACTGTATATCTTGTCCCTTATCTGCTGCCCTAGTTACCTAGTCTGAAAATACTGTCAGGTTGGTCTGACAAGACCTCACTGCCATGAACCCATGCTGTTTACTATGCTGGAGCCTATTACCCCCCACGCAGTCCACTGGGTCCTCTTTGACCAGTGTTTCCATCAGTTTACCCACAACAGAAGTAAGACTGAAAGGCCTGTCATTATCCAGTTGCTCCTTGCTCCACTCTTGTGGAGCCAAACTATGTCTGCTGCCCTCCAGTCATTCAGAACCAACCCTAACTGAGTTGTATAGCCCATTCCAGGGCCAGTTCCCTGAGCACCCTCTGATGCTTCCCACCTAACTCCAGGGCAGTCTCTCTCTTTGGGGCTGCTAGTCCTTTTCTGATTCTTTAACTTATGAATATCTTCTGGGGTCTCCCTGTTAGCAGCCTTTATAATGCTTTTTGACAAAGGTCTGCTGTCCTCCACTGTGAAAACAGCAGAAATAGTTGTCAACAATGATCTTCTTCTGCACGTTGTTCTCTGTTACCCTGCTCCCTCTGTCAGCCCAACAATTCCTCCTCCCATCTTTCTTTGAAAAACTGTCTTTCTCTGCCTTTAACCCCCTCTGCAATATGCAACTCTGTCTGCTTTTGCATCCCTGACTGCCTTTTTGGCCTCCCTAATTTCTCCTGCTACTCACTCCAAATCCCTATAGACCTGCTTCCCTGGTGTCCAAAATGCTGGATTATGGCATGTTCAACAAATGCAAATTTTATATCCGCTCACCCTTAATATCTAGCAAGCATGTCCATTCCTCTTGTGCCATCTGTTACGGGCAAATAGTTCTCTGCTTCCACAGAAGGTTGATGCATTCCACATGAACAGGTGTCTTTCTTTCAGACCCTGGAACTTAGGCTTTCATTGTGTTAGCTACTTTCTGCCTTCTTCTGCCCCACCCAGTGTCCTTACAAATATTAAGCTGAAGATAATGGCACCATCTTGTTTCTTCAGTTTGCCCTTAGTAGCTACACAGTGTCTTCCTGGCCAACATACTCTTGTTCACCCCATGTCTTTTGTTACTGCATGCAACATGACATTTTATTTTTCTCTAACTGTCCAAGATTGTTTGTGTTCTCATTGATATGCATGACCGCTGCTCTAGAAACCATGATACTGTTGCATTCTTCTCGCCCTTCCCTTACGAAAATGGAATATATTGCAATATATTGAAAAATATGCATTAATGTATGTCAATACACTGAGAAATACATTGTCCCAATGTAATGTATTATATAATATATTATGAAATATATTTTTAAATATACTGACATAATATATTTCTAACCCATAGTATGCAAAAATGTCACTATATTGAGAAATACATTGACTCAATGAAATATAATACATAGCACATTTCAGCATATACCAATACCATATATTCTGCCTCTTGCATTGCTTGAAAGCATGTCAATCTATTTAGCAATACATTGTCTGAAATATATTAGTAGATTTAAAAATATGTACTTTATTCTTTGTTATATTTATGTATGTTGCATATATTTTGTGTTACATATATATTTATACAGTACATATGTATTTTTTATGTTACATGTATCTTTGTAACTGTTTAGTTTCATCCCATGTGTACATTTGCATAACTAATTTGCGTATTTCAAAAAACATAGTTTATCAGCCAAAATCATGATCATTTCTAGTTTTACAATACCTTCAAAATTATAACTTTAGCGTACAGACCGAAAAGAAAGGTACACGTTATAAAGCAAGTACATGTAGGATCTTACCCTGACCTAAAAGTGAAACAAAATGGGGCAGTATAAATACCAGTCTGAGCTTTTAACAAGCATGAGCATGTGAGGTAAGTTTTATGTGCACTTGTCAATGTGTAAAATGTACATCTGAGTTCAAGCTGCACTGTAAAACATTAATTCAATGTAAATATCTCCATGAGTAATAACAAGATGAAGTCCAGTTGTACAGATTGAGGTACATGTAAATCATAAATAATGTCCTTTGTTTTCATATGGTAAGTTAATAGTTATATTAATATCTGTTACACATGTATATATTATATATGTGTGTGTGTGTGTGTATGTGTATGTGTATATATATATATATATATATATGTGTGTGTGTGTGTGTGTGTGTGTGTATATATATATATATATATAATATTAGAGGCAAAAAACTCCGTTTAATGCATTAGTTAGGGTTGTTCCACAGCGACAAAAGTGAGGAAATTCGCTGTTAGGGTTGAAAACCCTAACTCCGAATTCACCCCCCCAGCACCACACACATTCAAGTATGGGGGAGGACCAAGTCAACACAACCAATGACAGACATCCAGCAGCAGGTGACAGAAATAACAAACAATTGTCTAAATGTACTACGAGACATCCCCACCCACCTGACCAGGTACTGCATGCTCAGTGGAGATCAACAGCAAAACTGAGGCCATGTACACCAAATGTACACATCCCTGATTGCAGCTGCACACAACGTACCACACTTAGTAGTTGCATGGCCTTACCTACCGATGCCCCACACCACACCACACCACTTGTGGTGGGCCACCTGAGCAATAGAGTTAAGCAAAAAAAAGGAGTTGTACAGGTATAATATCTCTGATTATAACAAGGGTTTGAGAAATGCAGCTTTCTAAGTGACTGTAAACATTGTAACAGCCTTATGTTTAGTTTTTATTAACATACATGTAGAACCTAACCATATGATGAACATGGTTTAATGTTTAAAAAACAGTTTTATTATGATAGCAATAAGCCACTCCCAGGTATTATGTTAGTGGTCAGTTTATCACTGTCTAGCGACATGTGGCACTCGGATATGCCTCATTCAACATTAAACCCTACAGGGTGATTAATAGACCATTTAACATAACTGTTGGTCATGCCTTATTGCTTAATTGTCTTTATGAGTAGATACTTTCCCTCTGCTAGGCACTGCAGCAGCTTTGCAACACAGTGTCCCACCCAGTTACACCATATACTGGCTAGTTGCTGGAGAATGGCTGTGAATATGAACTCATGAAGACGAACAGTGTAACTTGATCATTACAGTCATCGAAACCTTAGTGTGATTATAACTGACAGACTCAGTGATAGAGGATAACCCCTGCTGTCCTAGTACATTTACCCCATTATGAGTTAAATCAATACTTAAAGACATTCTGTTTATATCTACACCATACCTACTTGATTCCTGTTGTAGCAGAATTAACATAGTTATCACTTTGATAGCATCAGTGACAGAAGTGTGGCAAACCCAAACAGTAGGCATACAGCCTGAGTATGAAACAACTGTTAAAAAAATCACACTGTGTCCATAAGTGGCATAGATCACTCATTGCAACAATAGCAAATGTATTACTATTTGAATAAGTTAGTCATCACAGATGCAATGAAATTGTCTTTATCAGGTACAACATACTCAGTAAGTGCCTACAGGAAAATCTATCCTATATACATGTCCGATACAGGTACATCATTGTTGGCTCAGTAGTGCTATGATATTTAGAAGTTGCTTGGCCTGATCCATGCAATTACAATCTTTCGCACAAAGAATACTTACTGCATCTTTAATATTGAAACACACGGAAGGTCTATGTATGTACATCAGCAGTACACCTTCATCAGTAAGAATGCATGTGATACCAGTACCAATTTCACAGCGTTGAACAGGCAATGCTTTTCCATACGCTTACATCAGCCTCTCTTTGTTGAGTAAACCATTGCAGTAAATGTACTACTATGTAATCACCTACTAAATGTATCACTACTTTTATCTTGAGCATGCTAGTGTCTTGTAGTTAATTTATGTGCTTCTCTTAATTAATGTATACTCAGTAGTGTTAAAACCTTTCTACAACTGTCATCATGCACCTTCAGCATTTATATTGAATAACGCACAGTACCAGTTGTGGTGTGGTGTGGGCATCGGTGGGTAGAGCCATGCAACTACTAAGTGTATTACGCTGTGTGCAGCTGCAATTAGGATGTGTACGCTTGGTGTACATGGCCTCAGTTTTGCTGTTGACCTCCACTGAGCATGCAGTACCTGGTCAGGTGGGTGGGATGTCTCGTAGTACATTTAGACAATTGTTTGTTATTTCTGTCACCTGCTGCTGGATGTCTGTCATTGGTTGTGTTGACTTGGTCCTCCCCCATACTTGAATGTGTGTGTGTCTGTGTGTGTGTGTGTGGTGCTGGGGAGTGAATTCGGAGTTAGGGTTTTCAACCCTAACAGCGAATTTCCTCACTTTTGTCGCTGTGGAACAACCCTAACTAATGCATTAAACGGAGTTTTTTACCTCTAATTTCCCTTTTTTTTGAGAATGATATTGAGAAATAGTGAATGTAATGCGTCTTGTGGCATAGTAACAGGAGCAGCAATGCAAACAGAAATGCTAACAGTGGCACACATGGTAACACAAGCGCGAATGATAACAGAAAGGGTAACGCACACGGTGGCGTAGACGGGAACGGTGTGCCACATGATGTCTGGTCACATAGTAACATGGTGCCTGTAAATGGAAATGTCAATGGGCATGGTGACGCAAAGTGAAACAGAAAGAGAAACAGTGCGGTACACACAAATGGCAAAAAAGTAACAGAAACGCAAGCGCAAATGAAAACGCAAAGGATGACGCACGTGGTGGCATTGGGGTGTGCATTGGGATCATCAGCCCTAACTCTCACCCCATGACCTGTGTAAAGCAGCAGAAGTATAGGAGAATGGGGTGAGAGTTAGGACTCATGATCCCAATGCACACCCCAATGCTGGTTGGGGGGTGGGTGCAAGGGGTTTTCAACCCTAACAGCCGAATTTCCTCACTTTTGTCGCTGTGAACAACTCTAACTAATGCATTAAACTGAGTTTTTGCCTCTAATTTCCTTCTTTGAGAATGATAACAAGAAATAGTGAATGTATTGCAGCAGCGGGAGCGCGGTGCCCTCTGGACCCCGCGCTCCCACCGCATAATGTCTTGTGGCATACTAACAGTGGCACACATGGTAACACAAGCACGAATGAGAACAGAAAGGGTAACGCACATGGTGGTGTAGACGGGAATGGTCTGCCATGTGATGTGTTGTCACATAGTAACATGGTGCCTGCAAACAGAAATGTCAATGGGCATGGTGATGTAAAGTGAAACAGAAAGATAAACAGTACTGTAGACAGAAAATGGCAAAAAATAACAGAAACGCAAGCGCAAATGAAAACGCAAAGGATAACGCACATGGTGGCGCAGACGTTAACGGTAAGTGAAATGGTACGGAAATAGCGTGAAAGGGCAACAGTAACAGTAATATAAGCGCACAGGCTGGTTTTCCCAAAACCTGCATTGAGAAAGACAGGAGTACAAATAATGTATGCAAAATAATGAGTATCGGCGCAGAAAATGAGATCTTGAATACTAAATACATTATATCTCAGGAACCGTATGACGAGAAAAAATTTAAAAGTCATATTATTTACAACTGTCCTGGCTAATCGAACTTAGCCCCATTGTGGGGCTAAGAAATTTCTGACGAAAAGTCCGTGTCTCGCACCGTTTCCGAGATACGGGCCCTGAAAGGCGTGGCGAACGCCGTAATGTTATCCTATGGGAAAAAAAGAAAAGTTCGGAGCACCATAACTTTGTCTCCCTGTAATGTTTTTTCACCAAACCACTGAAAGGCACATCTGTGGGCTGTTGGCTGTCTTCCCTCCAAATTTCAGGAAAAAAGACCAAACCGTTATTTTGCAGCAGGGTGCCAAAGGATTTCTGTAATGCGTCGGGCGCTGTAATGTTATCCTATGGGAAAATCACAACTTTGAGTGTCAGAACTTTGCTGCCGTGGTATATTTTTTCAATACAACACTGAAAGGCACATCTGTGAGATGTCTGCTCTGCTCTCCAAATTTCAGCTCAAAACTCCCAACGGTTATTTTGCATGAAGTGCTAAAGAATTGCTGTCATTTTCCCACAGACTAGAAAACTACTGTCGCACTTTATAAAGCTTTCCAGAAAATTTGCGATACACTTTTGTGAGCACGAAGTACTTTTCCAGAAATTTGAAAAACATATTTCTGGGGTGTTTTACCACAAAATAAAGACATGGCAAGCATCCTCAGGGCCCGACTAGGTGAATACAAAAAAAAATTAGGTTGCTAGAGGGTCCCAAATTTAAATGCCAACCATTTTTCTGATCACCAACTGAAAACAAAATGGCCGATTTGCGAAAGTAACAGGCCCATTTGCGAAAGTAAAAATACATTTGCAAAAGTGTTGAACTTTTTGTTAACTTTTCCCATTGACTTATAATGGGGAAACTGTTTTTTGAATAACTTTTGAACCGTTTAATATTTTTTCATGAAATCTTTGAAAGGCACATCGGGGACCCTGGCTGCACATTCCCTGAAGATTTCAGGCGAGTCCATGACCGTACGACCTGTAGGCGCGACCACAGAATTCCAGAAAAGCGAACGCGCACAGATCACACTTAATAACTCCGCAGTCAGTATATCCAACCAGTACAAAAGTTGGTAGATCCCAAGGCCTATGGTTCTTGATCATAAATTCCAAATTTCAGGCAAATCCATCAAACGGTTGCAAAGTTATTAAGGTGCAAAGTTTGGGGGTTTAACATAGAAATGGCTCCTCTACCATAATATATATATATATATATATTTATTTTTGTAAATATAGGAAACATTTGAAATGTAAAAAAAAAATACATTTATACATATATTAGCAGTATACCAATAACATATGTTTACCATCCTTATTTCAATATATTTGGAATTAAATCAATATTTTTTGCTATATGCATAGTATACTAAAGCGGCCATAACATGTATATTTACAGTACATTGCAATATATTTGCAAATGTTAATATATTGACATATATAGATTTTCCAGTACATTACAATATATTATAAAACAAGTAGATTGGAATATATTTCTCTATCTGTAAATATATTGCTAATAATATATTTTAAAATATATTTAATTTTCGTAAGGGTTTTGGCACAGTCCCTGAGTACAGAACTCTGATTTTCAGTTTGATTCAGTTTGATGCCAAAATGTGCAAAGTTATAACAGAAGAACCAAAATACTGAATATTTGGGCTTTTTTTTTTTTTTTGGAAGGGGTGAAAAAATCAGCCAGACCACAGAAGAAAGGGACTTTGTGTTCATCATGAGTGATTGTCTTAGGTCAATGGCCCAGGGTATGAGAACATTTGGGAAAGGTAACAGAATTTATGCATAGAGAGGGGACTCTCTAGTAGGAGGTAAGCAGTACTGTTTCCCTGAATGGATCCCTGGTGAGGTTGCTCCTGGAATACTTTGTCCTGTTTTGGAGCCCATGCCTGAAGAGGGATGGGGACCTCCTAACTCGTTCTACTCACTCTGTCACTCAGACGCCAGCTCTGGGATAATAAATCGGATTCTTTCTATGTCTACAATGTTAGCCAGAGATAACATTCATAAGCAGTTGTAAATAAGGTATAATTTATTATACTCTCACCAAGCATGTGACAGAGAAAATCCACAGGGTAATTGCCAGTCGCAGAAGAATGTACAGTTCTCAAGAAAGCAAAACTGGCAAACACAGTGTTGTATAGTGGAGATAACATCTAAATGGCAGATATAAAGAACCTTCTGTATTGGCTCTATATTACAAACAATGCTACACAAGACATTCTCTATTGGATAATTACTTGGGAGACAGAATTACTATTGAGTATACTATAAGACAAGAAATAATGCTTCAGATTGCATAAACCTTAGACAAACAATGATGACACATCCAATCTACATGTGGTATTACTTTGCCTAGATGAGAGACTAAACAAGGAATCTCTCTCTGTCAGCAGAGACAGAGAAGTGCTGACAGGGCTCTGTTACACATGGCATATCTGCCTGTGCGTAAAACACACACTACATATAATTATAATTATATGAGGATATAGGTATAAAATAATCACTGATGATCCCTCAGAGTCATCATATAAGTAATTAGATAGATTATATATGGAATATATATGAAAGACAAACATAATCTAGTAAAATGCATTATAATGGGGTATAATGAATCATGCAAGATATAATCCTATAAAGATATAATATTAGCAGCAAAGCACATTCCTAGCACCCATTCTTATATTATGGGTGCCCAAATTTACAATGTTGTTGCAAAATAGCAGTATCACAGTATAATAGACCAGAGATATAGTGTAAGGCACATGGGACAATAGGGGACATAACCCAGGTAGAGCAACTCCTCTCCATCTACCTCCTCCCTGGGGTTTCATTTTCCTCCTGTCTGTTGGGGAAAACCCTGCTTGCCTTCTCTTCACTTAACCAGTCCAAAGCAACCCTGATGACCTGGACCCTAAACTCTTCCATGTCTCAGTTCCTGCCATTGTCTCCCCCTTACTCACCTTCTCAACCATTCGTTCATTCTATGCACTGTCCTGCAGGCTTGGAAGTTGGCCAAAGTTCTCCCTCTCCACAAAGGGTGCATTCTGTCCTCTCCTGGTAACTTCCATCCCATCTCCTTCCTTTCCTGTCTTGCAAAGTTGCAAGAGAAACTGGTTTACCCTGACTGTCTGACTTCCTTCACTTCTCCAACTTCTTCCCTTTCCAGTCTGGTTTTCAGAAGCACCATTCCACTGTCTCCTCCCTGCTACATGTTACTGACTCTGTCCTCTCTGGGATGGGTCAGGGGCACATCATGGTGGCCATTTTCATCGATCTGGCCAAAGCCTTTGATTCAGTGCCCCCCTACTCCACCCCACTACTTGTAGACAAGCTGAGGTCTGCCAGCCTCTCAACCTTCGCTGTTGAATGTTTCTGTTCTTACCACTCGGGCATCAGCAGTTGGTACAGGCCGGTGGTGTCCCATCCCCTCCAATTCAGGCTGGGATCCCTCAGTGCTCCATCCTGGGTCCTATCTTTTTCTCAATGACCACCCGTCTGCTTGTGTCAACTCACATATGACACAGTTCTCTACACCTCAGACCCATTACCTGAGGCTGTGGAAGTAGCAATGTCCTGTATTGGCTTCAGGCCAATGAACTCCAGGCCAGCACCAAGAAAACAATGTCCATGACCTTTGGATCCAGCCAGAAACTGGTCAGGCTTGCTTCCCTGCCTTCCTTCACCACACTGGATTGTTCTTTACTTGAAGTCGGTCATTCCTTCAAGTACCTTCATGTGTGGTTTGACAGCAGGCTTGATTTCTCTGCTCATATTGATGCCATCCTCTGCCCTAAGCTTGGTGCTCTGTACCATAATAAAGACTGCCTGTCCCCTTATGTGTGCCAGAAAATGGTTACCAAAATGGTGCTGCCAATCTTGGATGTTGCTGATGTGGTTTATGGTTCCACCGTCACTTCCCTTGCCAGACTGGACATCCTCTATAATGTATTTTGTCATTTTGCCACTAATTCACCTACTTGGCACCCATCATTGCACACACTACTCCTCCCTCCTTCCTCTTCCCTTCCATTACCTGCACCACTATGCATATTTCATCTCTAAATACTGGTTTGAGGTATTGCCTTCATACCTATCCACAGTCCTCTCCCATTCCATCTGTCTCTTAATCCCTTCACTCCAGGGATCCTCGCACCTTCTCCCTCCTCCACCCTTACTCCTCCACTGGACAGTCAGCTTTCTCCTATCATCTCCTTTCCCTCTGGAACCAACTCCTACATGTATCTTCCATCCCTCTCCCACCATCCCCAACTTCCCTTAAGCATCAGGTAGAACTCCTGCCCTTCCCTTCCTGCTCCTGTCTGCTCCTTACCTGACCTGACCTATGTCCCCTACCCCATCCCAGTTTGTCCTCCTTTTTAGTGGTTGGTTTTACTTCTCCTAATTTCATTGCACTGATGTGTTCAACCAGTTGTTTGACTGTATCTCAGGATGTAGAGTGTATTTTATTTGTCACCCACTTTTATCACGTTGCACTTTTGCCATGTTGCTCTATATTTGTGTACACTTTATTTTTTGTTTTATTTACTGTATTTATGACAATTTTGGATAACACCTTTGAGCAAACCGTGCTCTTTTACAAGGTTCCACATCTTGGACAATGGATAAGAGCAGGCAGGTAGATGACAGTTAATACATATACAGTACATGAGTTGCCAGTGGCTTTGTCAAGATAAGATAAAAGAATTAATAACCAGTAAAACATTACAGAATGCATGAGCTGCCAAAGGCTTTGTCAGGTGATCTAAAAAGTGCATGAGAGGGCCAGAGGTAGTTGGTGAGAGGATAAGGTAGTAGGGGACAGGCACTAACTGAGTGGGTGGGAGACTGGAGGAATAAGGTAGGTGGTGATGGAGGGGAGAAGGGATGGGAGATGGAAGTGGGGGTAACAGGATGGGTGGGGGAAGGAGAGAAGAGTTAGTAAGGGCAAGGAGGAGAAAGGAGAGAAAGAGAGAGAAATGAGAACTAGAAGGGAGTTAAAGAGGGCTAGGGGAGAAAGGAGAGAGAATATAAAAGCTAGGAGGTGCAGGGGTTAATACATGAGAGGAGGGACAAGGATCTGAGAAGGAATGGAGAGAGGGAGAACTGAAATCTTGGGGGGGCAAGGGAGAAGGCTGAGGTGGCTGACGTGAGATATTGGAAGGGTTAATAAGGAGGGAGTGGGGTGTGGTGAGTGTGCATAAGTAATGGAGAGACCAGGAGGGCAAGCAGGGAATTTAAGTGTAGCAATCACAGTAGGCACTGGCCACCAAGCGCTGTCTTGGTTTGTGCTTAAAGGAGCTGAGATTCGGTGTATTGGTGATATCCACTGGGAGTGTGTTGAAACAGTTAGCGGCCCTAACTTTGTAGGAGCACTTCCCTTGAGTGGTCCGGCAGTGGGGAACTGTGAAGATTAGTGTTTGGAACTCCTGATAAGGTAGGTGGCACAGTGAGAGGAAAGTATAGACTGAACCCCTGGTGGAAGGAGACCTAACACTGTCTTCTTAGCAAGTAAGCAGGTCTGATACTTAATTGTGCCTTGAAGTTGTAGCCGGTTAGCCTGTTCATAGAGATCACAAGTGTGTGAGTCTAGAGGCTGTGGTGAGGAGCTGGCAGGCCTTGTTTAAGGCTATGGCTATACGCCAGAGGGCAGTGTCAGTAGCTGATCCATAAACTACGAGGCCATAGTCAATTAAAGAGGTGACTGAGCTCTGGATGGCAAGTTTTAATGCTTTGTCTGTCAGACAGTGCCTATGCCTATATAGCAGGCCTACAGTGGTTGCTTCACATAAGTTGCTCGGTAATGATGTATGCCACTCGGTGCAGTACTGCAACTCTCAGTGTACCTCTCATTGCAGCACAGATTGTAACTCTGCATTGCGGTATAGATAGCAGCATAGTGCAATTCATGCTTAATCCTGGAGGTGGTGATAGCAACTCATCAGAAGCTTGGTAGTGTCAGAATTTATATTTCTCCACTATCTGCACAGGAGCACCAGCAGGTGGTGTGTCATTGATTTGATAGATCAGGAAATTTGCATCTGAAAATGAGGACTGTACCCTGAAATGAGTTTTGTCCATTCCATTCTGTTGTCAGAGAATTCCTTCCAAAGCTGGTTAAAAACTAACAGCACGTCCTTAATCTAGAGTAATGCAGCAACAACTGAGAAATAGGGAGAGAATGCCTCTCCCTGTTTTTAGACTAGTACTTATTCTTAAATTGATGTTTTTTCCCATTCTGTTCTGTTGTAGAATACATTCCAAAATGCAGGGTTCTGAAATGCATACATTGTGAATGCTCAATCTTTTCTTATTTTATTTGCTTCATTTTACTACTAAAGATCTAATTTTTGCACCCTGGGTTGTCTCCTGTCTTCATTTTTTTTTTTCAAACATTGTGGTGAAAATGATACAATTCTTTGCCTGTGGATAGTTAATTTATGGGTCCGTCCCTCGGAGGCAGATACTGCAGGGAAAAAAAAAAGGTGGTATTGCATCTTCCACCCCAGACCAGATCCAGAAGTAGACATGGACAAGTGCATATTGTTTTCCTTTTGCCCCTAATCCTCTGTTTTGCAGATCGTAATTGCCACGCTGCTAAGCCTGACTCAACAAAAAAGAATTAATTTGAGGTTGTATAACATCTGTACTGCTCTTTTCTGTAGGTGTATTATTTATTAATTTATCTGCTCTTTTCTGTTGGACAGTGGTATCATAAAGTGCATGCGTGGACCTAGTGGCTTGTCTCGCAATCGGCCTACTGTCATCAGTCCAGCCAGTGTGAGTACTGCAAAGTAGCCTGCTGTGTGGTGCTCTGTATTATCCTGGTGTGACCCTGCATCACCTCTGCATTTGTGATAGACTGTATGGAAACGTACCCTCATATCACATTGCCAAGTTTGTTGTCAGACCCCAGTTCTGTACGGCAATCATGGAATACAGTTATGCTGCCGCAATGTGACTTGCTCCCCAAATTCCCTTAGGTCAGTTTTTAATTTTCTGCATTATGATGTATTCCTTTTTTTTGTTTTGTTCTTTTTCTTCTTTAGTATCTCACACTGCATCTATTGGTCTTACTCTCCTCAGTTCAGAATAGCATAATTTGGGGGGGGGGGCAGGGGAGAGGTTGTACAGATCCCTGTTTTTCATTTACTGATTATTAATTAATGTTGCACTGGCAGGGAAAGAACTAAACAACGGCACAGTGTCACTAACTCTGTAAAATACACTGCTCACATCATGTGTGATATCTGCTTCAGAGCACGTTCCAACTCATAATGTCACTCTCAGAGGAATGTACTGCTACTGTATGTAGCCCTCTACAAAGTTACTGCCTCAGTTCAATAATTCTGTTTTCAAATGGTGTGCAATAATTGTGTATCCATCTGCAAGGGATTTGCAGCTACTGTGCAGTATTCCTGATTGGTGTCCATCTGACAGTGGTCGGACTGTGGTATCAGGTGTGCGTGAAGTGTCTGCAGACCTTGTGGCATGTTAATTTTTGCTCCTGGTTGGGTGAACCAATGGTTAAATATGCTCAAAAGAGGGGACAGATGTCCATTTTAATAACAATCGCTCCCCTCTCCACAAACAAACTATACTGAATAATGATTTTGATTAACAGTCCATAATTTAGATGAGGCAGATCAAATGTTCCAGTGTTTATGTGTACTACTGTGAGCAAGCATGGGCATCGGGACAGTGTTGGTATTGGGGGGGCCTGGGGAACTGGCAGTCTGGACCAATGGCGGCTGCCAAACCATTGCATGCACAAGATCATATGCTCTAGAGTACTGTATCTTCTGCAGGCAATCCACACAGCTAAATACAAAAAAAAAAAAAAAACACTTTCTGCCATGAAGTTATAATGCAGTTTTGAAACTGCATGTAGAAATAAGTCATATCTTATATTTAGCCCCATGATCCTAATTTATGTAAACTAAAAATGAGGTAACAGTAAGTTCCAGGGACATGGATATGTTGTTCATCCACACTTATTGGCAGGTTCCTTGCCGCTTTAAATCTTGCCAGAAGGTCTTCAAGCTGGCTCCTCCCACCCACCCGGGTGGTAAAACTCTCGGCTCCACCCCATGACGCCAGATCTTCCTTGCTTAGGCTCAGGTTCCCCATAATGCTCTGCTGATAAGACTGGTTCCTAATTCTTCGAATTTTAATTAAAAGTTTTGCAAAAGACTTCTGTCTTCTCTCCCTCTGGCTGGCGATGGACAAATTGACTCGGTTTCTGGAGATGCCCTTGCGGGCAGAAGATGTCTGGACGGATCCGCACTCACGTCGTCTACTGCTAGGCCTTGAGCACGACCCGCAGGCTTGCGACCTGTGCTCTTCATTTTCGGCCTACGTCCTCGAAGACCGTGCTGCCCGTTTACAGCTGGGGCATCCGGAGAAAAGATTTCCTCCGGTTAAGTCAAAAGAGGCCCGGTCGGCGGTGTCCGCAGCGGCGGGCTCGGCGGATCAGCTTGAGCAGATGATCGCCCTCGAAGAGGAGGCGGCGCGGGCCGCTTCTACCTCGGCTGCGGCATTTGTCCCGCTTTCTCTCGGTGCCTCGTATTCGACTTCTTTTAAGGAGCTTTGTCTGACCCTCTCAACGAAAGGTGAGGGTCCAACTTCTTCTGGACCTTTTTCTCAGTCCAAAAAGAGAGACAAGAGTAAGTCTCACTGTCAACGCTCTTGGGAGCAGGAAAGATCCCCCTCCCCTAGTTGTCGACAGTCGACTTCGGTCGACCCCTCGGCTTTGGCCACTGGCTTCACAGTGTCCCTGTCAGGCCAGTTGACCGAGACTCCTGTCGACGCGGTCGAGATTTTTCTCAACCCGTTGGACGGGTTGTCGGCTGGAGAAGTCAAGAATCCCCTCTCACCGGTTCCCCCGGTGGGAGTTGAGGATCTCGTCAGCTCGTCTCTGCCTCCGGTTCTGGAGCCTTCGGTGGAATTGTCCGAGCCGAGGGGAGTGCCAATTCCCTGCGACACTCCCCGCGACCGCCCCTGCCCAGCCGAGGTCTCTCGTCTCGGACGCCTTTGCGGTCCAGGCGATCCCGCGTCATAGGCGGTCTCGGTCCTGACACATGGCAAGCGGCGCTGCCGCTCATCCTCTTCCTCTTCCTCGGATCTAGGGAGGCCGCTAAGTTGCCGGGAGGTATGAGGAACTCATGGCAACAGCTCCTTCTGACTGGGAATAAGCTGGCGCGTCATCTTTGACCATTAAGTGGCTGTCACCGGGCGGCGAAACAACCCTGTTTTAGCCGAGGAGCCTGTTCCCAGGCCGTGGTTCGCCAATTCCAGCTGCCCCACCGATTCGTGGAACCTCCACCTCCACAGTCGATATTTGGGGCTCCGACCAAATACTTTGTTGGCTCAGGGACTGCCTCCATAGGCTGTCTGTCACCCTCACTCCGATAGACCTCGGCAGGTGAAGGGTGGCTCAGGCCCGAGGCAGCTCTTTGAGGACTCTTCCGAGTCCGAGGATGATTCCTCCCTTTTCTCCAAGCGAATGGACTTGGAGTCCTCAGGAGGACAGTCAGTGGATGATAGCCCTTCGTCCTTCCTAGGATTGCTTCGGCTCATCTAGGAGTCCACCGGATGAAGCTCGAACCCATTTCTAAATGGGCCAGGTATCCCCTCACGGAGATTCTGGACCGATTCTCCACGAGGCCTTTCAGGTGGCCGAGGCCATAGTGGGTCGGCCTGGAGCTCTGGCAGCGCCTCGCCTCGGCCAGGATGGCTGGAAGTATCGGTCCCTACCGGTTCCCTGGCATCTGGTTTTAGGAACACCCTCTGAGGGTTGGTTACCGACAGCGTTTTCCGGCGTGCCGGGAATGCTAGGGATATGGACAAACCTCCCGACAAGGAATCCAAGAAACTGGATTATGCTGGGTGAAAAGTCTATGCTGCGTCCTCTCTCGGCCTTCATCAGGCCAGTTCGGCCGTCCTCATGGCACATTTTTCTCATGCCCTGTTGGGCTCCCTGGATGATGTCGTCCCTCATCTTCCCGCGGATCTGCAGACTACGGTCAGGCAGGTGCGGGACCAGGGCAGGGCAGTGGCCAAACAGTAGCTCCAGACTGCTTTAGACATTGGGGACTCATGTGCCAGGTCTGTGGTGGCCGCAGTGGCCATGTCGTCGGGCTTGGCTGAGGATATCCACCTTACTGGATACCCAGCAAAGTTGGCAGATGTTCCTTTTGGGGACTGACCTCTTCGCCCTGGGGTGGAAGATCACCTGCAGAGGATCGAAGTCCAATGCTCCTTGGACTCTGTCTCTTCCACTCAGAAGGACAAAGGCGCAAACCACAGCCTAAGCCCTTTCGTCCTTCTAGCCTCGCAGCCAGGCCAACAATGTCAGGGCCAGCAGGCTCGGGCTTGGCATCCCAAACCCAAGCCCGGAGCTTCCTCCAACAGGAAGCAGGGAGGTAGGGCCAAGAGGTCCCTCAGCCGGTCCCTCCTCCAAGCCTGCCCAGTGATGGGCTGAGGGGTGTCGCCCCCAACCCTGTCACCTCACCCCAGGTTCCCCGTGGGGACGGCTCGCACTTCCTTTTCGCCTGGTCCATTATTACCATGGACAGGTGGGTACTGAAGGTGGTGGGAAAAGCCTACCTCTAGAATTCGAGCAGGCCCGCCCGCCTCAGAGCTGTCGCACCTGGGGCCTCGGGTCGCAGCCTCACTGTCGGCTCTTGGACACGACATTCTCCTCCTCCAAAAGGAGGTGATCAGGAGGTAGCGGACCCTCCTCAGACCCGGGTTTGTGTCCAGGTACTTCCTGGTTCGAACGGACGGGGGGCTGGCGCCCCATTCTCGACCTACACGACCTGAACAAGTTCCTAAGGTCTTGAACCTTCAGGATGGTCACTCTGGCTCAGATAATACCATCCTGGAACACGGCGTGTGGTTCTGCTCTCTGGACCTGCAGGACGCGTTCTTTCACGTCCCTATCCGTCCGTCACATCGGAGATTCCTTCGCTTTCGAGCGGAGGGATCCCTCTTCCAGTTCTGAGCCATGCCCTTCGGCCTGTCTCCAGCTCCCAGGGTCTTCACCAAATGCATTGCAGTGGTCTCAGCTTTCTTGCGGCGCCGAGGGGTCCGGGTGTACCCTTACCTGGACGATTGGCTGATAGCAGCCCCCTCCAGACAGGAGGTGGAGCGGTCCAGAGATCTGGCCCTCCAGGTTTGCTCTCAAGTCGGCCTTCTCATCAATGAGGCCAAGTCAGAACTCGAGCCAAGCAGGTGATTCTGTTTATCGGGGCAGAGCTCGACTCTCTTCGAGCCAGAGCACGGCTCCCGGTGGACAGGGCCGAGGTTCTTACCTCCTTTGCCCAATCATTTCTGGTTGGGCAATCGCACCCTGCCCAGGATTTTCTGCGCCTCCTGGGCCTCATGGCGGCCTGTACCAGCGTGGTCCGTTGGGCACGCTGGCACATGTGCCCCCTTCAGTGGGGACTGGCCAGCCAGTGGTCACAACACTGCGATCCATTGGACCAGCTAGTGATGGTGACCCAGGAGATGTGGAACGCTCTCCGGTGGTGGACCGTTCGGTCTCATCTGCAGGAGGGCATCCCGTTTGTCCGCCTTGAGCCGACGGTCTCTCTATCGACCGATGCCTCTCTGATGGGTTGGGGTGCCCATCTGGGGGAACATCGAGCGTCCGGCCTCTGGTCCCCATGGGAGTCCCGATGCCACATCAACCTGCTGGAGCTCCGAGCGGTCCGCCTAGCTCTCACTGCCTTTGCTCCGTTTCTCCGGGGTCAAGTGGTCCGAGTCCAGATGGACAATACCACGAGCATGTACTATCTAAACCGCCAGGGTGGGATGCGTTCCATGCTTCTATGCAAGGAAGCTCTCTGCATTTGGTCACTCGTGCACAGCCTGAAGGTGGATCTCCTAGCCATTCATGTGGCAGGAGCCTCCAACACCCTGGCCGATGCCCTGAGCCGGATAGGGGCTGCATCTCATGAGTGGTCTCTCCTGCCGGAGGTAGTACAAGATCTGTTCTCCCACTGGGGCACACCTCAGGTGGACCTGTTTGCCTCCAGGGAGAACACGAAGCTGAGGCTGTTTCATGCCCACCCCCCTCAGCAGGGCTCGCTGCAGGGGGATGCCTTCTCGAGGCTGTGGACCCCGGGCCTCTTATGCCTTTCCCCATTTCCTTGATTCACAAGGTGCCTCTCAAGGCAAGGAGGGACAAGGCGCAGGTGATTCTGATAGCCCCAGACTGGCCCCGCCAGTTCTGGTACCCAGATCTCCTCAGCCTCAGCTCCAGGCTCCCGAGGCAGCTTCCAGCTCGCCTGGACCTGCTCTCAGTCAATCAGGGGAAGGTGTTCCATCTGGACCTTCAATCCCTGCACCTGACGGCCTGGTTCCTGAGTGGCTAGAGTTCCAGGCCTTCGGTCTTTCTGACAAGGTTCTCAATGTTGTTGAGGCATCCTGTAAGGAGTCGACCAGGAAATGCTATGCCTTCAAATGGAAGAGATTTTCCATTTGGTGTTGGGGCAAGGGCTTGGACCCTTCCTCCTGTCCTTTGGCAAGCATCTTGGACTATTTATGGTCCCTTTCTAGTCAAGGGCTTAGGTCGACGACCCTAAGGGTGCACCTGGCAGCCATCTCTGCTTACAGGCGCAGGCAGGGGCAGTCGATTGCTTCGGGAGAAGGTGGTCTGGGCTTTCAAAGGCCTTGATCCATTTCCCCTCCGGTCAGGAACCTCCACCTCCATGGGATTTACTGCTGGTACTGGCAAAGCTCATGGGCAAGCCATTCGAACCAATGCACAGGTGTGAACTCTCTCACCTGTCATGGAAGACTGCCTTCTTGGTGGCTATCACGTCAGCCAGAAGGATGGGAGAACTCCAGGTGCTCTTGATCGAGTCTCCTTACCTGGTCTTCCACAGGGACAAGGTTGTCCTGCGCCCCCACCCAAAATTCCTTCCGAAGGTGGTGTCAGAGTTTCACCTTAACCAGGTGTTGACTCTGCCGGTGTTCTATCCCAATCACACCTCGGAGGCCGAATACAGGCTCCATACTTTGGACCCTAGAAGGGCGCTCGCTGCTTATAAGGAGCGCATGGCTGAAATTCGGAGAGGTTCGCCAGCTGTTTGTCACCTACGCTGAAGCCGCACCTGGCAGACCTGCAGCCAAGCGGACGATAAGCAGGTGGGTCACCTCCTGCATAGATCTCTGCTACAAGTTGGCGGCATGGAGCCTCCCAGAGGGATAAGAGCTCATTCTACCCGTCATACTGCTGCATCGGTGGCTGCTTCCAGGGACGTCCCTATCCAGGAAATCTGCAGGGCTGCTACCTGGAAGTCAGCACACACCTTTTACCCATTACCACATCGACCTTGAGTCACGCCGGGATGCTGGTTTTGGGGCCTCAGTCTCAGTCTTTATTCACTAAGTAGGGGTGTGCTTGCCTCCCTCCTCCCGGAGAACTGCTAGGAGTCTGCCAATAAGTGTGGATGAACAACATATCCATGTCCTAGAAATACAGATTGCTCACCTGTAACAGGAGTTCTAGGAATAGTATATGTTGTTCATCCATATGACTCCGACCTCCCAGCTTCGCCGACGCGACAACCTGAGCTTCCAGCGCGGCCAGATCTGGCGTCATGGGGTGGAGCCGAGAGTTTTACCACCCGGGTGGGTGGGAGGAGCCAGCTTGAAGACCTTCCGGCAAGATTTAAAGCGGCAAGGAACCTGCCAATAAGTGTGGATGAACAACATATACCATTCCTAGAACTCCTGTTACAGGTGAGTAACCTGTATTTTTGTGTTCACCGTGACAAGTTGAAAAAAATCTGCTTCTATGGCAGGCTGATGTTCCCAGTTTGATTCATCATCAGACAATGAATCATTTGCTTCTGCCTCGCCATATACGGGACAATTTCACTTTACAGCTCACATGGTATAAGGCTGCTCTTGTCAATTATAGGGTGAACGCCATAATCAATTAGCTTCAGTCTTTACAACTTCTCTAAACTGAGACAGAGCAATGCAGTCCGGCACTCTCTAAAGAGAGTGTAAGTATCTCACAACTCCATCAGTGTCCCCCCCTCCACCCCAACCCCTACCACCACCACCATCCCATCCCAAACCCAGATATACTGGCAAACATTTTATTAATTATGTGAAAGTCAGTAACCACTAAGAATAAACATACAAAAAAACCCAATAAATTTAAAAAGTCACTGTATTCAACTAAATTGATGTGTGGGATCAAAGATCTGTGACAGTTACAGTAGCTTCCCATTTTTCATTACCACAAAACTAAAACTAAACTACCCCGATGTCAGTTATTTACTAGTAAAAATATTAAAAAATAGAGATATGTACTACTAGTACCACTACTAGTTGTAAAAGCCTGAGGTGATACAATTTGAATATGTGCCATTCAAAGTCAAATGAGGGAGCACAGGAAATAAATAAGATATTCAGTCCAGCAAACCCACATTGTTCAAATAATGTTGAATTATGTGCAATGTGACCATAACATTGAACATTTTTTTAAAGTAACACATTTTTATATACAAAACAAAAAAAAAAGTGCAGAACAAAATGACTTTAACGGAAGACATTCGCAAGAAAGAGGATGTAGTCAAACATCAAGATAAATCATTTACTGACAAAAGTTTGAACTTGCTGTTAGGATAAAATTGTATAATTGTAGGAACCCTACAGTATATGAAAATAAGTGCAGAATAGTCAGGCTTGGTAAGTGATGTGTCTGTTAGGCTGTCTGTCTCCCCGTCTCTGCAGCGCTACACTATAAATGATTGTACAGTATACCGAATACTGAATACATACGGATATTTATTTATTTATTTGCTTTTGTTAACCAGGAAGTACCCCGGGTCACCCCTGAAAAAGGGACATTCGGGGCCCAGCGGGCTTACTCAGTTATCAAAATTTAATAAATAAAATAAATAAAAATAAGTACTCTAGACATCCAAGTGCCTATTTTCAGGTGCGACCCGGGAGGGTTACAGAGTACATACAAAACACAATACAGAGTTGAGGTAACATACAGAAGCCACAGGCATCAACAAGTGGGTGATACAGCATATGGTACAACAGGGTTTAAAATGGTTAAGTAGGCAGAATAGCAACAAGATACATAACAGCATTAAGAGGTAGAATAACATCATGAAAGAGAATAACATCAAAATAAATGAAAGTGCAAGCAGGTACTGATATGACATGAGTGCCTATCATGAGAGAGCATGACATCAAATAAATGAGTAGAAGCAGGTACCGATATGATAAGAGCGCCCCTCCAAAAGGAGGGCAGGAAGTGCCTTATGTTGGTTATCAGCAGAGATTTAACAGCAGCAGTTTCACTCTTTTCAAAAGCAGCAAGAGGAGACCATTTGCATCCCGTTTACTCTGTGGAAAAC
Organism: Neoceratodus forsteri; assembly: GCA_016271365.2. Lineage (NCBI taxonomy): Eukaryota > Metazoa > Chordata > Ceratodontiformes > Ceratodontidae > Neoceratodus > Neoceratodus forsteri. Next base: position 527,901,934 of record CM057452.1, on the reverse strand, counting down.
TCCATCTGTTGCTGATTTATTGAAATGGCAAAGAAATTGTACTAGCTGTTGCTGTGTAAAACTTTCAAGGGTTGTAGTCCATTTCTCCTGCACACCCCATCAACAGACCTTTGTGACCTCAAAGCCAGTAACATGTACAGTTTTTCTTGGTCCAGAAAGGCATTACAGTACGCAATGAATCAACTTAATGACATACAGTACATAATATATTTATTAATAAGCTGCAAATGGTTATTCCCTGAAACACAAAGTTGAAAACTTTTGGAGATGTACAAAGTTTACAAAACAAGTGCCTGAAATAGAAGACACTGTTGCTGATCGCCATGGGGCTTCAGTATTGTTCGGCTTTCCGTAAGAGGAGGACAGGGTATATATTAAAAAAAAAAAAAATGTAAATTGGGTTCAACCAAAAAATGATTTTTAAAACCTGATATGTAATGAAGTATTATTTTATTTTAAAGTTTTATGAGTTTTGACTTTGTATAATTTGTCTGTAAGATACTTTCACATGAATCATCCATTATGTACAGTATTATAAACTCCCATTTGCAAACTCACAATTGCTTTGTTGTGACTTCACAATCAGTTATCATGCCTTTGACTGAAATGACCAAATTTATGCCCCCTCTTGGAACACACATCAAAGTTTTTTTAATTTTTTTAAATGATTCCATGGATCCCTCAAGGTAAAAAGTACAAAGAAGATAACTAAGCATTAAACTTGCCTAGTGAAACTGCATTATTTTAAAAGTAAATACCCATCTATGTAGTTTCTCTTTACAGATAAAGTGCAGATATTAACAAAAAAAAAGCACAAGTGCCCTTGAATTATCACTGCAACTGCAATCAAGTCAATCAATCACTTTATTTAACCAGGCATAAACACCATTGAGCAAGCTCATTTTCAAGGTAGTCCTGGGCATTAATACAATACAGTACACTTCATAAGATTACAATTACGGTGGACAACGGTGCAAAAAAAAAAAAAATAAGGTGCCGGTCAATATGGGCCTATACATACCAGTCAACAGGTCAACATAATTAACATGCAAAGGTACATAATGATAAGCTTTACTGAAATGAGAAGACTACAATCCCATATAGTCTCCACTAAGTAAGAGCTCATACCTAAATGATAAAAAAATAAGGAGGTATTAAGGAATAGGGTAGAAACTGGCATGAAAGAGTAGGCAGCCAAAAGGGAGGCCAGAATAGGTAAAAGGTAGAGAATAGACAGGGCCATCTTGGATTAAGGGAACTAGGCTTGTAGGTCCTAGGTTTCTGTTGTTAGGAATGTGGGGTGTATGAGATACTTAGGCGTAGGATTTGAGAGTGGCACCCAGGGCTTAGGGGTCATCAGCGTCTGAAACAGTTACATGATTCCTTCAGATAATCCATTAATAGAGCTTTGAATGTGGCCTACCTAGACTTTAGCAAGGCATTTGACACAGTCCCACACAAAAGATTAATATACAAGTTAGCCAGCCTGGGAGTGGGTCCCAAGATGACAGCATGGGTAAAGAATTGGCTGGAGAATAGGACACAGAGAGTAATAGTAAATGGAGTCCACTGTGAAGAAAGGAGGGTTACTAGTGGGGTACCGCAGGGTTCAGTATTAGGACCAGTCCTCTTCAATGTCTTTATAAGTGACATTGCAGAGGGACTGGAAGGAAAAGTATGTCTCTTTGCAGATGATACAAAGATCTGCAACAGAGTGGATGCACAAGGTGGGGTGGAAAGGATGAGAAGGGACTTGGCAAGGTTAGGAATAGTCAAATGTAAGGCAGCTTAGATTCAATGCTAAGAAGTGCAAGGTAATGCACCTGGGAAACAAAAACCCAGGGGAAGAGTACACAATGGGGGGTGAGATACTAACAACAACAAAAATGGAAAGGGACCTGGGGTAGTCATATCAGATGACCTAAAGGTGGGCAAGCAATGTGAGAGGGCAGCAAGGAGGGCTGGGGGGATACTGGGATGCATAGGGAGAGGCATCCCCAGTAGAAAACAGGAAGTTATTATCCCTCTGTACAGACAGCTGGTGGTACCCCACCTGGAGTACTGCATGCAGTTCTGGAGACCCAATCTCCACAAAGACATAGACAGGATGGAAGCTGTCCAGAGGAGGGCAACTAAAATGGTGCAGGGTCTGCACTGGAAGACACATGAAGAGAGACTTGAGAAGCTTAATATGTATAGCCTCGAGGAAAGGAGGGAGAGGGGGAACATGATAGAAACATTCAAGTACCTCAAGGGAATCAACAAAGTCCAAGAGGGTAGCATCTTTCAAAAAAAGAGGTGTGCAAGAACAAGGGGGCACAATTTGAAGATAGAGGGGTGACACTGGCAACGTGAGGAAGTATTTTTCATGGAAAGGTTGTGGATGGCTGGAATGGCCTTCCGGAGGAGGTTGTGGAGTCAAAACAGTGGTAGAATTCAAGCATGCATGGGACAGTCATAAGGCAATTCTAGGGGGTGGGGGTAGGAAGAAGTAGGCTGCTGGTTAACTAGGATCTGCAGCTTATCCATTAGGTAGGGAAATGGGCAGACTGGGTGGGCCAAGCGGTCCTTATCTGCCATCAAATTCTGTGTTTCTATGTTTCTAAGTGAGGATAATTTTAATGAGTCTTGCATAGTGTTCCAAAGTGGTGGAAGTGAGAAGTTGATTGCTGCTGAGCCAAGGGTAGTTTTCACTCTAGGAATCTGGAAGAAAATTAAGGAGAAGCGTCTCAGGCCATAGGAATCTTTAGCCCATTTGAAGATGTTTGAGATGTATGCAGGGAGGTTATCAGATAATGCTCTAAAAAACCAGAGGAGAGCATTCCTTTTTCTTCTGGTTGAGAGTGAGGTCCATCCCGAAACTTGGTATAGATGACAGTGATGTGTACTAAGGGGTAGATTTAAGATAAATCTTAAAACCCGGTGGTAAAGGGTGTCCAGTTTGTTTAGCATCATTGATGGGCAATGACTGTAAAGGAAGTCAGCATAGTCCAATATAGGTAGGAATGTAGTTTGTACTAGTCTCATTCTGGCTTCTAACGTGAGTAGGTGTTTAATGCGATAGAATAAACCTAATCGCTGTCTTAGTTTCTTCGAGGTTTCATTTAAGTGGCACAGAAAGTTGAGCTTGTTATCCAGCCAGAACCCTAGGTATTTAAAGGTATCAACTACTCTCAAATGGGGACGGAGAAAGAATCTCAGATTTAGAAATGGGTAGCCATCTGGGAACAAGCGACCACCAAACAGTGTGGTTCACGATAAACACAGCCATACAATCAAGCCATACAAAAGCAAGAGTACTGGACTTTAGGAGGGCTGACTTTGGGAAAATGAGTGCCTCAGAAAAGCACTAGCAAGCAGGCAAGAAGGAGGGGTGGAGGAACAATGGGGAGTGATCAAAACAGCCATCACAGAGGCAACAAGTCTTTGTGTAAAGCAAATCAATAAAACACAAAGAAGGAAAAAAATACTATGGTTCTCAAAACTGTAATCTCACTTACTCCTATCTGCTTGATTTGTAGCAAACTTCTCAGCGGTATTATCTCCCCCACTCTCCTTGCCCTATTAAAATGGATACTAGAAGTTGAAACATAGAAACACAGAATTTGATGGCAGATAAGGACCGCTTGGCCCACCTAGTCTGCCCATTTTCCTTCCTAACAGATTAGCTGCAGATCCTAGTTAACCAACAGCTTACTTCTTCCTACCCCCCCACTAGGACTGCCTTATGCCTGTCCCATGCATTCTTGAATTCTCCCACTGTTCTTGACTCCACAACCTCCTCAGGGAGGCTGTTCCATGCATCCACAACCCTCTGTGAAAAAACACTTCCTCACATTACCTCTGAGCCGTCCCCCCTCTATCTTCAAATTGTGCCCCCTTGTTCTTGCACATCTCTTTTTCTGGAAGATGCTACCCTCTTGGACTTTGTTGATTCCCTTGAGGTACTTGAAAGTTTCTGGTGGTAGGGAAGGTTAAGGAGAAAAGGACAGCATTCGGGAAATATAAGGAAACACAGAAGGAGCCGGACAGAGAACTCTATCAGTTAAAGCAGAAAGAGGCTGGGAAGGCAGTCAGAATAGCAAAGGCCCAAACCGAGGAAAGGATAGCCAATTCTGTTAAGAAGGGGGATAAGACCTTTTATAGGTACATTAGGGAGCGAAGAAAGACCAAAGGAGGGATACTGAAGCTTAATAAAGGGGAGGGAATGTGGGTAGAGGGTGACAGTGAGAAAGCAGGGATACTGAACGAATATTTCTGCTCAGTATTCACAAAGGAAGAGGAGGGGAATTACCTAAACCAAACAAGAGAAACACTCTGAAGACTGGGGTCGATACCAGTCCATTTACAGAAGAAAGGGTTCTGAAAGAACTAATAAAATTGAAGGTGGACAAAGCAATGGGGCCTGATGGGATTCACCCAAGAATTCTAAAAGAACTAAGGGTAGAACTAGTGACACCGCTGACTACTCTCTTTAACAAATCATGGGAGGATGTGGTGGTACCCGAGGACTGGAGGAGGGCAGATGTGATTCCTCTTCACAAAAGTGGGAGCAGGACAGAGGCAGGAAACTACAGACCAGTTAGTTTGTCCTCAGTGGTAGGGAAAATGATTTTATTTATTTATTTATTAGAACATCAGTTTAACAACCTTTGAGCCAGAGGCTCATTTACAAAGGTACCTCGCCACAGTGAGGACAAAACAGTGCAAGAAACAAACATCAAGGCAGACAAAAGATCGGAGTACATTTAGGAATCAGCCAAAAATACATGATGGAATCACTTCTGAAGGAAATAATTGTTGAGTACCTAGAGGCCAGTGGAGCACAGGACCAAGGCAGCATGGATTCACGATGGGAAGGTCGTGTCAGACGAATCTAATAGATTTCTTTGACTGGGTGACCAAAGTAGTAGACCAAGGAGGGGTTGTGGACTTGGCCTACCTAGATTTTAGCAAGGCATTTGATACAGTCCCACACAAAAGATTAATACACAAGATAGCCAGCCTTGGAGTGGGTCCCAAGCTGGTAGCCTGGATAAAAAATTGGCTAGACAACAGGAGTCAGAGGGTAGTAGTAAATGGAGTACACAGTGAAGAAAGGAGGGTTACTAGCGGGGTACCGCAGGGTTCAGTACTGGGACCGGTCCTTTTTAATGTCTTTAAGTGACATTGCAGAGGAACTGGAAGGAAAAGTATGTCTCTTTGCAGATGACACAAAGATCTGCAACAGGGTTGATACACAAGATGGAGTGGAAAGGATGAGAAGGGACTTGGCAAAGTTGGAGGAATGGTCAAATGTATGGCAGCTCAGATTCAATGCAAAGAAGTGCAAGGTAATGCACATGGGAAACAAAAACCCAGGGGAAGAGTACACAATGAGAGGTGAGATACTGACAACAACAAAAATGGAAACGGACCTGGGGCTAGTTATATCAGATGACCTAAAGGTGGGCAAGCAATGTGAGAAGGCAGTAAGGAAGGCTGGGGGGTTACTGGGATGCATAGGAAGAGGCATCAAGAGTAGAAAACAGGAAGTTGTTATCCCTCTGTACAGACAGTTGGTGAGACCCCATCTGGAGTACTGTGTACAGTTCTGGAGACCCCATCTCCGCAAAGACATAGACAGAGTGGAGGCTGTCCAGAGGAGGGCAACCAAAATGGTGCAGGGTCTGCACCAGAAGACATACTGAAGAAAGACTAAAGGAGCTTAATATGTATACCCTTGAGGAAAGAAGGGAGAGAGGGGACATGATAGAAACTTTCAAGTACCTCAAGGGAATCAACAAAGTCCAAGAGGGTAGCATCTTCCAGAAAAAGAGATGTGCAAGAACAAGGGGGCACAATTTGAAGATATAGTGGGGACGGCTCAGAGGTAATGTGAGGAAGTATTTTCTCACAGACAGGGTTGTGGATGCATGGAACAGCCTCCCTGAGGAGGTTGTGGAGTCAAGAACAGTGAGGGAATTCAAGAATGCATGGGACAGGCATAAGGCAGTCCTAGTGGGGGGTAGGAGGAAGTAAGCTGTTGGTTAACTAGGATCTGCAGCTAATCTGTTAGGTAGGAAAATGGGCAGACTAGGTGGGCCAAGCGGTCCTTATCTGCCATCAAATTCTGTGTTTCTATGTTTCAACTTCTAGTATCCATTTTAATAGGGCAAGGAGAATGGGGGAGATAATACCGCTGAGAAGTTTGCTACAAATCAAGCAGATAGGAGTAAGTGAGATTACAGTGCAATGAGGTACAGTACAATAGTACATGGAAGTTATTAGACTTATTCAGAGTTGCAATGACTGCTTCAGACACTGAAACTTTCATTTCAAGGTGATCTGCTCCACTTTGCGTCTGTACTACTAAGATAGGTTTGCTCCCTCTGATTCAGTACTTTTTTGTTGCAACTGTTGAGCTTATGGTGTGTATGGCAGATCACCAAATAATTTTCCATACAGGATCAGATGTGGTTTCTTTTATATAGTTACTGTATGCCTCAGCTCAATAGTTATTCAAAAATAAAATACTGAATCAGTGAGAGGAAAATGTATTTTAGTGGTGTAATAGTCTATGCAGAGGCAGAACAGAAAGGTAAGTGTATTCACCACTATTATCTAGCACATTTTAGCTACATTAAATGTAACATCATACAACAGTGAGAGTTCAGGTTTGACTGTCTGAAAAATGTTGCATGGTAGCACATACATTTTGACAAGCAGTGCAATAATGTATGAATAGAGACCTTTCCATTAGTGTTCTATAGTACTCTGTTTCCATTCCAGTGGACAACCACACATTTGTTTTGGCCGCTTATGGGACAGACGTGGTCACAGCTGTTGCAAACATGGCATTGTATTGTATGACTGCATGTTGCAGAAGCATTGCAGTAGTTTAAAAGTACTTTATGTTGTGTGCCACTTAGAAGGTGGGTTGTCTACCAAATTAAAGTCTAACTTCCTGTTAGGAAGATAACATTTTAAATTATTTCAATTTTCAGTTATACTTTCTTTAGTATAAAAGCAGCTCCTATTGTAATATACAGTATAGCAATTGAATGTGGGGGTTTGAAAGTGACAGGTTGTTCCTTTTTATAAAATTATATTTTTATAATAGATATCGACCAGTGGAGAATCAATGAAAACAGTCCATCATTTATTTTTTGTAATTTTTTAACCTAGTATTCAAAGAACAATGTGTCTAAAGTTGCCAGCTCAGATGTTCAAATTTTAGTAAATATTTTAGTAAACTGTATGTGCCGTTGTACAATTTACACTAAGACCCTTATTCTAACAGCTTCCTAATAATGTACATTGCTGAAAATGGTTCTATGATTATTGAAACAGCAACATATTTTTAGATGCAAACTTACAAATTGTAGATATATTGTTGCATATGCTTTTCTTCTTGGACAGACCTGAACACTATTACCTTTCTGAGCCTGACCACTTGTATTTTGATTTTATTCATTTTACCCACACTCAGGCAGCCTGTTAACGCCTTACACTCACAAAAGGAGCTGAGGGAGAGAGTGAGTAATCCTACACACCTATTGTTCTGTCCTTAATAGCTGTTAAGTGTGGCCTAGAATAAACTTGTTGTTACTATGACAACAGAGCTTCTGGTATTGTTTGAATGGGGGATGGATTACTTTGTGGTAGGAAATTAGCACCAACTTCCCTACAGCCCCCTTCCTCACAGATCCCACAAAAATGAAAGCTATCCCATTCTGGTGACTAGTTTATAGTAACTGAACAGGAACATGAGAACACGATCTTGCTTTGTAGCTTCCATTCCCACCACAACTATAGACTGTGACCCCAATGATATAACATTGTTGAGTAGCTTGTTTTTCTAGCGGTAAGGTTTCTGTGTGTATTTGTTTTACTATGTTATGATGGCAGTATTATGTGTAAGTAGATATAGAATTAAACCATAATAAAATAATAATACAAATGCTAACAGAACACTTGAGTTGCCTCACCACTTTAATCAAATCAGCATGACATGGCTGGCATTGAAAATTACATTATAATGTGTATCTTTCCCTGCTACCATATAGCAGTGCCTAAATTATTATTTACTAACAAGGAGAGATCACCAGTTTGCAGATTTGTTGTATTTCAAAGTATTCAGACCTTTTAAATGTAAGACAGTGTATAGCATCTTTATTCTTTATAATCATATTGTAATGGAAGGAATTAACTTGCATTTATTTATCTTGCCTACCTCGTTGTCACCCTCACAGAGACCACTGGTGTGCTCAGAAGTTTTCCTGTACTGTACTGTATGCCATCCAACAGATTTAAGTCTAAATAAATAAACAGAAGCATAGCCCAAATGCTGGTGACATGCAGATATGCTGAACTACTGTAATGTATGGCAACATATGTTGGAAGTAGTATAGAATAATGGTTCAGAGCACTGATGTGCAAACCTGGAAACCTGGGTTTGAATCAACTAGCCCCCACTTGCGTACTGTGTGTGACCCTCAGCAAGTCTCTTGCTTCCTTTTGTATCCAGTTCCCACCTGTAAACAAACTTGGCTTAATGTGTCTTTCATGATTAAATATCCTATCTGCTTGATTTGTAGCAAATCTCTCAGCAGTATTCTCTCTCTCCAACTCTCCTGGATTGCAACGTGTTTTGGACTTGGTTTGTGTGAAAAACTCTACAGTATATAAAACTAAAAAATGTTCTAAAGAAGAGCTCTACAAATACACACAGCAAGTATGTCAAGGTTTAAATAAATTAGCAATTGAGCTGACATGCTGGTTGTGTGTGTTTGCAGAGCGCTTTTTTGGAACTTTAATTTGAAATTGGGGCTGGTCGCCTGGTTGTAGCAAGAGCCATGCCTTCTTTTTGAGCACAGGAGACTTCTTTTGTGAACTTTTAGTATATAAAAATTAAATTCCATTCATTACCTTACTGCCTAATCTACAGGTTTCTGGCAGCAACATTTTACCTGCCATATGATTTATTCCCCCACCAACCCTGAGGCCAAATAGCAACAGGGGGACTTCAAGCTGGCTTGCCGGTGCAGTGGTTGGATTTCCACTAGCGATGCCGGTGACCTGGGTTCGGAAATGGACCTGGGTTGCTGGAGGGCCAGCCAGGAGGAGAAGGATTGAGCATCCTACGGACAGTTCTTCTCTGGGGGGAGGGTGGCGAAGTGTCTGGTGTGAGATGGACCCCTAGCAGAGGCCAGGGGACCCACATCACTGGTGCTCACACTCTATGGAGGTGGGAGGAACGCTGGATGTCAATGCATGTCCCTGCCTCGGAGGAAAACTAAAAGAAAAATGGAAGGGAGAGCCTCCATCTACATGAAGCCCTCCCCGGTTTTCAATTAGCCACTGCTGCCGCACTCCCAACCAGATACTAGTTCCACAGCGCCGGAATTAGGGGAACCAGCACCATGGCCCCACCCTCCGGGGGGCAAGCAGGGGGTAACCGGGAGTTGTGGCACTTGGCAGTTGGTGGGAGCTATGGGGGCTATGACCATGGCAGGGACAGGACAGAGGCTGTACCGGGAAAAATAGTAAATAAACAAAACAAAACAAAAAAAAAACAGGGGGACTTCAACTGGTGATTGCTCTTTATTTTCTGCAGAAAGTTCTCGTATTTAAAACATAATTCATTTCGGTCATAATTTACCCATTGAATTCTGTATTAAAGGTTAAAGGTTTCTGCTGAAAAAAAACAGCAGTCACTAGTGGAAGTCCCTGTAGACCCCTATTGATAGAATCAAAGCACCATAATCAGTTGGCTGTAAAATAGAAACAAAAATTAAATAAAAAAAAAAAAAATAGAAAAGCAAGTCCATGCTTCAAAAGAGGCAAAAGTTCTTGCAACCAATATTATAGCCTCAAAGACAGGAGACCAGTAACATATAAAACCACACTGTCCCATACAGTACGCAGTATATTGTATTAAAGGGGGCATGAATTAGTTATTGTGATGTTTTTGTGTTGGTTTAATCTGGCAACATCCAAATGTCTTTTGTAGACTTTTTTTGTTATAGCATTAGTTTGAATGATGAGACTGTAAGTGCAATGGTGCTTTAATAACTATGGAGATTAAAGTGTCAGCATACTGGCAATGTAATAAGTAATATTTTTTTCTGTGTGTATTTGTGGTGCCGCAATATAAAAAACTGAAATTCATTCCCACATTTTGTACATGTTATGAGCTTTACTACATCACCGTAAAACAACCCCAAAATAAAAGGTGTACTGGAGAAGGGTAAGTGTAAGATGTTAGTTTTTAGCTGGGGGCTGTCAATGCCATCAAACAATGAATTTGGTATCACTTATTTGTGTTCTGATACCACCTTATCAAACATATTTCTGGAACTTTTTTCAGATTTTTTTTATTTCACATTCAAATATAAGGAACTAGAGCCCAGTCCTGGTTGCTTACCCCTACTGCAGATTTAAGGCAGCATATGATGGAGTGATTTAAATAAGTGTTGTTAAATATAACTAATATATTTTTTTTGTTAGCTCTACTTTATGAATAATTGTAACCATTAATCCAAGATGGGACATTGATTGCAGTGCCTCATGGTCCCCTTATTTCTCAAACTCTGTTTAATGACGAGCACTTCTAAAGCAGCAGATACACTTTACTACTTCAGCCTTACACAGAGACATAGAATTTGACAGCAGATAAGGAACGCTTGGCCCACCCAGTCTGCCATTTCCCTACCTATTGGATAAGCTGCAGATCCTAGTTAACCAGCAGCCTACTTCTTTCTACCCCCACCCCCTAGAATTGCCTTATGACTGTCCCATGCATGCTTGAACTCAACCACTGTTTCTGACCCCACAGCCTCCTCCTGAAGGCCGTTCCATGCATCCACAACCCTCTCTCTGAAAAAATACTCCCTTACATTACCTCTGAGCTGCCCCCCATCTTCAAATTGTGCCCCCTTGTTCTTGCATACCTCTTTTTTGAAAGATGCTACCCTCTTGGACATTGTTAAATCGCTTGAGGTACTTGAAAGTTTCTATAATGCCCCCCCTCCTTTCCTCGAGGCTATACATATTAACCTCCTTTAGTCTCTCTTCATATGTCTTCCGGTGCAGACCCTGCACCATTTTAGTTGCCCTCCTCTGGACAGCTTCCATCCTGGCTATGTCCTTGCAGAGACTGGGTCTCCAGAACTGCACACAGTACTCCAGATGGGGTCTCGCCAGCTGTCTGTGCAGAGGGATAACAACTTCCTGTTTTCTACTGGTAATGCCTCTCCTTATGCATCCCAGTATCCCCCAGCCCTCCTTACTGCCCTCTCACATTGCTTGCCCACCTTTAAGTTATCTGATATGACTACCCCCAGGTCCCTTTCCATTTTTGTTCTTAGTATCTCACCCCCCATTGTATACTCTTCCCCTGGGTTTTTGTTTCCCAGGTGTATTACCTTGCACTTCTTAGCACTGAATCTAAGCTGCCATACATTTGACCATTCCTCTACCTTGCCTAGTCCCTTCTCATCCTTTCCACCCCACCTTGTGCATCAACTCTGTTGCAGATCTTTGTGTCATCCGCAAAGAGACATACTTTTCCTTCCAGTTCCTCTGCAATGTCACTTATAAAGACATTGAAGAGGACTGGTCCTAATACTGAACCCTGCGGTACCCCATGAGTAACCCCCCTTTCTTCAAAGTGGACTCCATTTACTGTTACCTCCTGTGTCCTATTCTCCAGCCAATTCTTTACCCAGGCTGTCATCTTGGGACCCACTCCCAGGCTGGCTAACTTGTATATTAATCTTTTGTGTGGGACTGTGTCAGATGCCTTGCTAAAGTCTAGGTAGGCCATGTCCACAGCCCCTCCCTGATCTACTACTTTGGTCACCCAGTCAAATAAATCTATTAGATTCATCTAGGATGACTTTCCCTCTGAGAATCCATGCTGCCTTGGGTCCTGTGCCCCTCTAGCCTCTAGGTACTTGACAGTTCTTTCCTTCAGAAGTGATTCCATCATTTTCCCTATCACTGAGGTTAAACTAGCAGGTCTGTAGCTTCCTGCGTCTACCCTGCTCCCACTTTTTTGTGAAGGGGAATCTCATCTGCCCTCCTCCAGTTCTCAGGTACCACCCCATCCTCCCATGGCTTGTTAAAGAGGGTAGTCAGTGGTGGCGCTAGTTCTACCCTTAGTTTTTTAGAATTCTGGGATGAATCCCAACGGGCCCCATTGCTTTGTCCACATTCAGTTTTAAGCTTTTTTTCAGAACCCTTTCTTCTGTAAATGGGCTGGTATCAACTTCTGCATCCAGAGTGTTTCTATTGTTTGTTTTAGGTACCTCCCCCTTTTCATTTGTAAATACTGAGCAAAGCCTTCTTTTCTAAATGGGTGCTTGTTCCTTTTGTTTGTTCATGGGGAACAGGGATCGGAGGGTGGTTACAAGACATGGGGAAAATACGATATAGCAATGGTGGGGTCGGGAGTAAGGGGTGCCACTATACACTAGGGACATGTATACATTATGAATTATTGGAGAGTGATCATATATAAAAAAAGGAACTAGCAAATGCTTTAGAAGTGCTTACCACTAAAGAGATAGATCAGAGAAATAGGTGATGGCATAAGCCACTGTAATCAATGTTAAATCTGTTTTGTTTTTGTTTTTTGTTGAGGTGAAATGGGTGGGTGATACTATAGCTGAAGGAGTAAAGATTATAAGACAGTTATATCTTAACAGTGAGTCGGCATCCAAGTTTGCAAAGGGCTTAGGTCGTGAGTAGTTCTGTTGCTTCAGACACAGTGCATATTTTGTCTCCAATTGGCAGGTACTAATGTAGTAGTCTGAGTCACTCAGCTGAGAAGGCAAAATGTTGTGCCCTTCTGTATGCATATCAATCTAATAAATGAATAAATAAAAGCACACAGACTGTAGACTATACAATTCTTATGCTAATCTTAACTTGATTCACGTGAGTCTTGTTCAACTCATCCATTATTAGTTCATCCAGAATTTCTAATTAGAAGAACAACAATTTATTTTTATGACCTTGTTTTGTATTTTACAACATGATGCAAAAGACTGGTGCTTTCAGAAGTAGTGGCTATTTTCCGTATGAAAACATAAACCTGTAACATCATAATGCCTAGTCTGAGAGGAGAACCAATAATTTAAACAGTTATTGTTGAACCACATATTGTCAAATGTTACAATATTTATATCCACTTGACAGATTTGCTTAACAGTTTTAAGATACTGTACTTTGCCAGTAAGGTGTGGACTCCCCTTCATGCTGTTTGAGTGACCCATACAAAATTAATGTAAATGATTGTATATTAGATTTAATAAGATTATGCCCAGTGTATTGTACGATTTCAGTATTAGCAAGAAAGTTTTGTTAACTCGGTTGTGATCCTAAGGTAAATGGAGTGCTCCCAGGTATAGTTAACTAGTGATATCCGCACAGGACTGGGGTACTGGATCATTTCTCCTTTCTTTGGTGTGGTATTGGTGGGAGTAACTTAAAAAAAAAATTAAGGGGAGATATAAAGAAATCCAAGGTTTTCTGTGTGGATGAAGACATAACGAAAGTTATTCAAACATGGTTTAGTGTCTGGGATTCATCAACGGCTATCACTTGGGGTGGAAGTGGTATAAAAGAAATGGGTAAAATAAACTGTAAATAAGGTTGGTGTGGCACTGAGGGGATCTGATATTAAAAGTGTTTATAAATGGAAATATCAATTTTTTTTAGAGGAGTGATGATCTGGTACACACTGCACCTGTACACATACCTCAGCGTGAAAGCAAAGTACAAGAATAGGGAACAGTATAGCTCAATTAGGTTTTACTGTTTCTGCTGGTTTCACTGTTTGGTGCTTCTGATATAACTATTTAAGTAGAAGCTAAGGTGCATATTCTCAGCTTTTCTGAAGTGGATAGTACAATTCATGGAAACAGCTACCACAGCACTTCCTGCTGTATGACATAAGCTTCATGTTGTGTTACCTCACTTTATTGATTTTAGCTGATAATCTTTATGCCAAGCTTGAAGCAACCCATCAAATATCTATTGGATAGACAGTTACTTCGCATGTAAAAGACCAACTGTTTTTTTGTTTGCTTGTTACCTTACAATCCAAAATAAGCTAACTGGTGTTTCATTAATCAATCCAAAAACTGAGTCATCTAGAATTTAACCAGTATGCTAATACAATATTCCAATAAACCAGATGAATTCAAATTTAAAATACCTGGTAGTTAGTATCTCAACTTGCAAGTGTGTGAAGTTGGGGTGACCTACAGTACAGTATCAATCGGTCTTTATAGTATAGTATAGTATAGTAGAGTATAGTATGTCTGGAAACCTGGACAACCATGAGTTTTAAATGCTGCATTATGTGGAAATAAAGTTTATGGCTAAGTATGATGTGCATCAGTCTCTGGTGCCAAGGATGCAGGGTTCCATACCCATGCAGAGAACTTTTTTCCCTGTTTTCTAATTTTATTTTTTTTAAACTATGTCTGCAATTTATATAAATGTGATTCATCAAGGCTGTGCAGTGCAAAACCCCATACAAATCTATACATTTGGAAAGTTATTTTTAAGTCCCTAACAAACTGATGATGCAGCACAATGTCAAAATTGTATTTTCAATATGTGGTTCAAGAGGTTGTTGCTCATTATCTGAGTAGGTCAATTTAATAGTATTTGTGATAGATGTATCAGGAGTTTGAACAACTTTCGAGACGGGGAAGCAGCCTGGGAAGCCAGAGTAAGTGGCACAACAGGAGAGCTACAGTGGCAGGTTAGAAACTTCAGTTGACCTAGAGAGACGCACATGGTGATTGGCTTACTGTATTCAGGGCTATGGTTTGTCCTGGGTTCAGGTACATTTGTTCAAGGTGCAAGGCTTAAGAGAAACTCAGGCTATCCTGTTCTGCAAGATACAATGTGTGTTTCATAAAAGTATGTGCAAAGGAGAAGGACACTAGTGGAATGTATGCAGAAATCAAGATTTATAATTACAGACCAAAGTGTAGCCCCAGTTTTCCCCAAACACCCCCACCTCCACCCACAACCAATTCACACTGAAGACCTGTATATGCGTCTTACTGGTTATTGTAGTACTGAAGTACAGACAGTGAAATGCATCATTCTTATCTACACTGTCGAATGGTAAATCCAGGTAAATTGTAGTGTAGTCGCCCCAATCAAACGTCATGTTAGTCGCAGTGTTTGAGTTGCAGTATCATACTTAGAAATAGCTAAGCTGTTAAACGCTGAAGTCCCCTCACTGCATCAGCAGCATCTACTCACTAGTAACATAATGCACATACAGTAGTACATGGGTGGACAGCATGCCAGACTGCAGTGTTGCCACTATTGGCATAGGGTGTAGTTTCAATTGCAGATATCATGCACACACTCACCAGGAGTGAGGCCATCAACGATACTAACTGAATTTGGTTGGTGCTAGATGGTGAATAATGAGAGCAGAACAGAGTGTCTGTCAGGGAAACGTGTGATGTGACTGTTGCTTTCTTGTTTCCTTGTCACTGTGGTTTGATTAAATGACATGCTTGTGAGGAGATCAGATCAGCAAATAAATAAATAACATAGCTGAACAAAGAAGTTAAAATGCATAAGCTGTAAATGTAATGGAGCACAAAATGAGTTTGGAGAGAGTCGGAATAGAAAATAGCATATGCCAGAGGTAAAAGAACTATTGTAAGCACTTCACAAGAAGATAAAAGTATGTTTATTTATTGTTTTATTTATTGAAAATGTTTCACCAAGAGAGGCACACTGAGCAAAAAAGATGCTAGTCTCATGGTGCAACCGGGGGGTACAAGGGAGGAGGGTATACATACATCAATCAGTAGGTTGAACTTGGAGTAGAACAATACAAACAACTGTTACATAGTTGAGTGTGGTTGATTACAAACTTGTTACATGAGGAGCCAGTACATACACATGCCACAAGGAGGGTGGCATACATATTTGATTACACATCTTGAACCATACGTGATTACATAAGTGCCTGTAACAGAGATTGAATTGAAGCATGATGCACCAAGTTGGCAGAGAGAGATGGAAGTCTGAGATTGGGGCCAGGGAGAGGTGACAGGACTGTATAGTAAACACTGGGGTAGGTAAGGGGGTTGACTTAGGGAGATGTTGGGGGAATGAGAAGGGAGATAGCAGAAGTGAATGAAATAGTAAGTGCACAGGTTGTTTAGGGGAATGTATAAGCCAGTCAATTAGGCCAAGTCCGAGCCGCTGGTCAGGCACGTAAGGAGGAGGGGATCAAGGCAGGGGGAAGAGAATCAGTTGGGGGGAGGTCAGGGGCAGGTACAGTTTGGTGCAAGGAAGTTAGTGAGGGCAGAGGATAGAGAGTGTTTGGAGGAAGAATGGTGGATTTGGGCTGGCAGGCCATTCCAGAGCTTAGGGAGGAGGTAAGAGAAAGACGATTGGCCTGTGGAGGTCCTTCGGTGAGGGATTACTAATGGCCTGGAGTCAGTAGACCTGAGGCCGAGGGCGGAGGTAGTTTGGGAAGATAGGGAAAAGACAAGGTAGGGAGGAAGGGAACCAAGCCAGAAGTTAGAAACAAATTTAGCACTGTGAAGTAGGCGCTGGTTGCTCAGGGATGGAAGGGCCAGTGAATGGAAGAGCTCACAGTGATGGGTGGGGGAGGGAGGCATTGAGGGCAAAGCGGCAGAAAGCATTGAAGAGGGGGTCTAGTCTGGCTAAGGTGGATTTAGAGGCAGAGCTGTAGACAACATCGCAGTTGTCAAAGGAGGGTAGAATCATTTTCTGGACAATTTTGCATCTCCCAGGAAGCGGGAGACTAGTGCGGTTTTTATTGAGGGCGCCTGGGTTAGGGCACAGTTTTGATAGGATGGCGTCCACATGTGTGGAAAAGGAGAGGTGGCGATCAAGTCAAACCCCCAGGCACCTAAAGGAGGGCACGTCTTCAAGGATGGTGTTATTTAGGGTACAGAAGATGAGAGGGGATGTAAATCTGGATAGTCTCTGTCTAGTGCCGAAGGACAGAGAGACAGTTTTCTTGGCATTTAGGGAGAGTTGGTTGGAGTTGAACCAGTGTTGTACTTTGTTGAAGTCAGTCTGAAGATTAGAGGTGACTTCTTCGTAGGTATGGCCGGAAGTATAGAGCACCGTGTCATCAACGTACATGTGTATTGAGGTAGTGGAGCAAGCCTTTGGTAGATCATTTAGTAGGATGGAGAAGAGGATGGTGCCAAGGACTGAGCCCTGGGGAATGCTGGTGGTAATAGGGAGTGGGGGGGTGGGTGTAGGCAGCTATTTTTGTGGATTGGGTTCTATTTTGTAGGTAGGCACTGAACCAATTTGTGGCAGACGCTGATAGCCCAACCCCTGATAGGCAAGATAGTAGGACAGAGTGGGATACTGTACGAATGCTTTGGCTAGGTCAATAAAAATAGCGGCAGTAATTTGTCCTTTGTCCATCCCAAAGAGGATGGAGTCCATGAGTCTTAGTAGGGAGGTGGTGGTAGAGTATTTTTTTCTAAAACCGGACTGGAATGGAGTGAAGAAGTTAGTTTCAGAGAGAAAGTGGGAGAGTTGAGATAGTACTAGGTGTTCCTGGAGTTTGGTGAGAGTAGGGAGATGGGACGGTAGTTAGCTGTGGAGATAGGATCACCTCCTTTTGGTAGGGGTAGGATGGTGGCATGCTTCCATTCAGTGGGGAGTGACTCAGTGGTGAATTAAAGATTTAGCAGGGCAGTGAGGGGAGTAATGATGGCCAGGTGCAGATAGGAAGAACAGTTTTGTTGTCAAAACCATTGGGGGATTTACCTTTGGTGGGGTTCAGAGAGCGAAGAGCATCTAAGGTTTCAGTGGGGGAGATGTGTCTGAAGGAGAAAGCGTTCTGGCCAGGCGGTGGGGAGGTAGCTGTCTGGGGAGTGGGTGGGGTTACAGGAGGAAGGGAGTCCAGGAAGGTCTTAGCACAAGTAGTGAAGTAGAAATTCAACGTGGAGGCTGCCGTTAGGGGGTTGGAGAGTAGAGTTCCCTTGGGCGAGAAGGAGGGGGGGTTGTTGTTGAGGGGGGGAAGGGAGTTGATGACTTTCCAGAATTTAGAAGGCCTCCCAAGATTTGCATTTAGGGTGTTGTTAAAATATTCGGCCTTAGCTAAGCGGATGGCTTTTATGCACTTGTTACAGAGCATGTGGTAGGTGATACTGTCACCTGGGAGGAGCGTGAATTTGTAAAATACGCCATGCCCTGTCACGGGCTTGTTGGCAAGCTGTCAGCTCAGATGATATCCAGAGAAGGTGAGACCCCCGGACCCTAGCATGGTGCAGGGGGGTGTGTTTGTCCCAGGCGGTAAGGAAGGTGTTCTAGAAGTGCGTAAGGGCAGGGATTTATATGACTGTTGGAATATAAATTTGGGAGGGGATTTAACTCTATGGATTTTGCGGACCAAGTAGGTTAGGTGATTATCACTAACTGATTCAGTAAGGAGGCCAGAGCTGACGACGCAGTGTGGGTGAGAGGTAAGCACCCAGTCAAGAAGGGAGTGGTTTCCCGGTCTTATGGTTTGACCATGTAGGTTCCATAATGGTTTGGGTAAGGTTGAGAGCAGATATCTTGGTTCGGATTTTGTTAAAAACGGGGTCTAGCCTGTTGTGGTTAAAGTCACCCTTGACATATAGTTCACCCGACTGGGCAAGAGACATCAGTTGGCTCAGGAGGTCATTGACTGTTGTGGCTGGAGTGCCAGGGCAGCAATAAATACCAGCCACAAAGATTGGTAGTGAGAAAGGAGGGGACAATTTCAGCATAAGCAGCTCATAGGCTTTGGGTTCAGCTTTTGAGAGAGAGAGACAAAAAATGTAGGGCTGAGCTGGTGTAGATGGCCACCCCTCCACCTCTGGTGGGTTGGTCTTGCCGAGTGATGGTGAACCCTGGAATAGCGATGGTTTGGTCTGGGAGGTTTGGGTTTAGCCAGGTCTCGGAATGGATGATTATGTCAGAGGCATGGTGGGTGGCTAGAACCTGGAGCTGATCGAGCTTGGGTGCTAGGCTATGAATGTTTAGATGGAGTAGGCATAGTCCTCGGGGAAGGGAACCAGAGTGAGTGTCAATGGTGGCCTTGACTGAGGGGTTGGGCATGGGGTAGCTGTGACCAGGGGTTGGTGATAGGCTGGGATTAGGGTGTATATCCCCTGCAGCCAGCAGTAGTAGGGCAAGGGTTAGGTGGTGACGAAGTATGTGGAGGCACCAGGATTTGGCCAAGTGCCATTTAGGGGAGTCAGTAGGGTAGGTGGTGTGGAGAAAGTGGGCTCTGCTTTGGTAGAGGGAGGCCAGGAGGCAGCCAAAGGAATAGAATGAGGTGGTGGGGCTCATAGAGAAACGGGACCAGATGGTAGCTGGGAGAGATGCTATGGACATTTGGGGGGCATTTGTAGGATGTCAGTTCAGCAGAGGGGGGATGCAGGGTAGCAACTTAAAGGGGGTGTTAAAAGGGTTAGGAAGAGTAGGATGGAGAAGATCAAAAATAAGCATGTTATTGTTTGTGCTATTTTTGCCAAGTGTACAGGAGGCACAGATGGGGAGTGAAGAGCAGTACACGCTACAGTGGGGTAGTGTAGAGAGAGGGAGAAGAGGAGCAGTCACAAGAAGCGCTGGATAGATACTGGGGCGGAGGAGAGGGGTAGTACTTGTAGGAAAGGATTGGAGTAGGTAGAAAGGGCGGGCAAGTGAGCTGTACGACAGGTGTTTTGGGAGGGGTGGTGGGGGCGGACAAAATAGCTCTGGTAGAAAGAAAAGGAGAGAGTAGACCCAGGCTACCGGCCACTCTGGCAATCCGGCTGGAGGGCTCCATGGGTCGGGTAGCAGCTTGGCTGGTTCGGCAGGAAAGGAACTTCAATCAGAAGGAGAGGGCTGATCGCTGGTCCAATCAGGGGCTGCCAAAGCAGTAGGCGCACCAATCAGAGGAGGCGCTAGAAGCTGGGTAGCTTTGGGAGTTTAGCGGTGGTTACCTGAGTAGGGATCTGGGAGGCAGGACTAGGAGGGTGGGAGGAAAGCATCTGTTTGTTCAGTGGTGGCGGTGCTGATGCCGCCAGGCTCCATGGGTGCCACTCAGGGTGCAGAAGGATCCTGAGTAGGGCTCCGGGAGGCAGGACCAGGAGGGAAGCATCGATTAGTTTGGTGGTGGCGGCACTGATGCCACCAGGCTCTGTGGGTGCCGCTTGGGGTGACAAAAGATCCTGAGTAGGGCTCTGGGAGGCAGGACCAGGAGGGCGTGAGAGAAGCATCGGTTTGTTAGGCGGTGGTGGCACTGATGCTGCCAGGCTCTGTGGGCACCGCTCAGGGTGTGGAAAGATCCTGAATAGGGCTCTGGGAGGCAGGACCAGGAGGGCGGGAGGGAAGCGTCGGTGTGTTTGGCAGTGGCGGCACTGATGCCACCAGGCTCTGTGGGTGCCGCTCGCTGATGGCTTATTCTGTTTATTTGTAACAAACTGTTTATGCAGGATGCTCGTGCATCAGTACAGTAGGCTCTCATTGTCACTAAGGCAGAAAAACGTAGATTGCAAATGTGCAGTATACTATAGTTGCTGCTGCCATGATCTTCATTTTTTTTATATTTTTTTTCTGTGACTGTGTCATCTTTCCCTTGATACTGCTTTGTATGATCCACCTGTGATCCCTCTGTTCAGCAGCCCTAGTTTCTGCTCCCCTCTCTACCATCAAGTCTTGTTAGTTTCATTCCTATTACTTTTCCCTGGTAGAAATAATCTGATTTACTTCATACCCCCCTTGATACAGAGTAAATTATTTCTGTCACAGTGGTAATGGTTATTCAGTACTAAAGAGCCAAATTGCACAAATTCACAGCATACAGCAAACACATTACTGTTGTTTCAGAAGTTTGTGACAGTCAAACAGGTAACCGGAGGCTATAACACCATCTTAAATTAAAGCCAATACAGTAAACTAGAAGAATTTAAATATTTGTCTAAGAGCACAGATTATTGCTGAAATTGAAAAGGCTTCCTGACAACAGTGTGTTCAGAAGTCCGCACCATCATGATAGAACTGATGGTGCGAGAGGTTACATTAAAGGAAAAAAAAAGTCCGCTATGGCTTTGGAGAAAATATTAGACTACGGACTTTACTCACAGCTGAGCAAAACACTGTTGCATTAGCCAGCATCTATAAAAGCATACACAGAAGCCAAACAAGGTTTAACATCTTTATTACAAACTGAAATAAATGTAGAACATCATTTCCCATCACCTTTAAACCATTCGTCTCAGCTCTGCCTTCCATTCAGTTTCATTCAGTACCAGTACCATGGCTCTGCCTCTGAATGAACTAGAAGTGGATCCGGGAGACACCTGCTGTATAAAAGGAGAGTTGCAAGATGATAATGCATGTAATAGTGCCACCTGGTGCATCTCGCCCTCAGAAATTAATTAATGATGCTCTGAGCTACCGCATAGCGCCTGATTAAACTTATCGCATACTGCACTGAATCTACCGACGCATACACTGCTAAATGCCCTGGTACCATGCTTCAGCAAAGTTATTTATATGTGCGGAGTATGAGAGAGTGGAGTCGAGGGTCACTCCCAGGTATTTGAACTGGTCTACCTGTTCCAGCACAGTGCCACCACTATGATAGATTAGCAGTTGCTGTAGTTTGTGTTTGTTGTGAGTACCATGAAACAGCACTGATTTGGTTTTTGAGTAGTCTAGGATGAGTTTACATGACCTGAACCAGGTTTCAACTTCTGAGAAACTAGGCTGTAGCTGTTGCTGGAGGTGATGGGGGTCAGAGTGTCTAGACAAAATGACTGCATCATCTGCATAGAGTAGAATTAAGTCATGGCAAGTGGCAGGCAGGCCATTCATGAAGATGCTGAAGAGTAGGGGGCCAAGGATGAAACCTTGTGGTACACCCAAACAGACTGGAAGGAGGGGGGATTGAGATGGTGTCTCCAATTCTGACTTGCTGAGAGCAGTCACGAAAGTAGTTTTGGAACCAGCAAGTGGCATCTGATGAAACGTCAAGATGAGATAGTTGTAGTAGGGAGTGGTTAACTGTATCAAATGCCTTAGTCAGATCAATAAAGGTGGCACCGGGCAATTGGTTGTAAGGGGTGGCAGAACTTCACCAAAGATGAGGATGATGAGTTTCAAATCAAGGGAGTCAGCACTATGCCTAGACTTCCCGAATACATTGAGTAGATGTTTTCTGGGTAGCCCCTCAGTGACAGCCTTAAAATAAAAAAGGGGGGGGGTGCGGCTGGGCTGTCTGAGGGATGGTGGAATGGGTTACTGTTGATGGGGGATCAAAGACGTTAGGTGGGAGCATATGACTGAGGTCACAAAATGTTAAGTTGAAAGCATTAGCAATGGTTAATTTATCCAGGGTGATAGTTCCATCAGTGTTCAGCATTGCAGGGGAAACTTTGTTTTTTTTTTTCCCCCAATTACCTTGGAGAGGTTGTCCCAGAACTTCCTCCCATCATTCCAGGTGTTTGCAAGAGCATTTCTATAGTAGGAGGCTTTCACCTGGTTATAGCTCTTGTGCAAGCATTCTGTGCTGATTTGTAGGCCTGAGTATTCCCCAGGGTGCTAGATGCTTTAGAACGGTACCATAGATGGTCATGAGTCACCCATGGGTTTATTGATCCTCTAATCTCTCATTTCTTGTATGGAGCATGAACATCACACACTGTGTTAAAGGTAGTGATAAAGTATTCTAAGGCCGTGTCATGTTCTGACCATCATCAATTGGAGACCAATTGAGTGATTGCAGGTATGTTTTTAATGGACCTAGTCGACCAGGTAGAAGTATTCTACTGACAATGAATTTTGGTGGGGGTTTGTTGAATTTGTTAGACTAGGGGGACTAGGGGAAAATGACTGGAGAATGGTCTCTGATGGTGTCTGGGAGCACTTCAGTCTTAGTGATGTGTTCAGGTCAATTAGTGAGGTCCCAGTCCAGGATAGAGGAGGTCCCGAGCCTGTAGTTTATCCTGTTGGGTGACTGTACCATTTGTGCCAGGTTGGCAGCTGCCAAGGCATTCTTATAGGTGCTTGCACAGAGGGCCAGCCAGTTGACATTGAAGTCACCAAGCAGAATCACTTATGAATTTCTCCCACAGTAGCTGATGCAGTCAAGGAAGGAGGGAAGACCCTGATTAGTCAGCTTAGGTGGGGTATATACTGACACAATGGTCAATGCCTTATTGTGTTTACCTCATAGTACCTTAATGGCTAGAATCTGAATGTCATTTCCAGTGCTAGGCAGGGCCAGAACATGACCCACAAGTGTGTCTTTAAGGTAGCGGACACACAGCCCTCACCTTTCTTAGTCAGCCTGTTATCCCTAAAGACAGTGTAACCAGGAATGGCAATTTCGGAATCAGGAATATTTGGGGATACCCACATCTCAATGACTGATAGTATGTCTGGGTTGTGATGGGAGATCCAGGCAGTGATGGTATCGAGTTTCAGATGGAGGCTGCAGATATTTATTCTTGCCAAGGATAGAGTAGCAGAGCTGTTGGACTTCATTGGTGCCAGATTGTAGAGATCCACAGTTGGGTTATTTGTGTGTTGTACTTTAATTCTATTGTATTTGTTTGGTTGTTCCTCCTCTCCCCCTCCTCTGTATCACACTTGGAAATGAGCCTTGGCTCAGTGTGCCTTTCCCGGTTGTTGGTTTTTAAATAAATAATAAAATATAGAGACAGTCCAGATGTGAGCTACAAAGATGGTACAAGGACAGCAGGGGAAGCATAAAAAGAGCATCTGGTTAGTCTGAACATGCACTCCATGGAGGCTACAAGGGAGAGGGGTAACATGATAGAAATATTCACATTCTTTAAGGGAATCAATAGGGTAGATGGTCAAGACCTGTTCTAGTGACACAAAGGATTGACAGCTAGGGGGCACAATTATGTGCTAGTGGCAGGGTGGTTTCGGGAAGGCTGCAAGGAAGCACTTCTTCATGGAGAGAGTGGAGGACAGATGGAACAGCTTAGAAACATAGAAATATATACAGTGACATCAGAAAAAGACCAATGGTCCATCACGTCTGCCCGTAACCCCCCTGTCATACCCTGAGATCTTTTGTTAGTATGAGGTTTGGTCCATATTATCTGCCCCTTGCTCTCTTCTTACTGTGATCCCTGAGTAACTACTAAGCCCTTAACTCTCCCAATAATGCTTGAAACTATTAATGGTTTTGGCAACCACCACCTCTGGCAGACTGTTCCACAGCTCAACCACTCATTCTGTAAAATAAATCTTTCTCACATCCCTCCTGAACCTCCCTCTCTGAAACATCCACTCATGTCCATGTATTCTAGATTCACTAATTCTGTTGAATAGTTCTTGCAGTTCACTTTGTTCATTCCTTTGAGAAACTTTAAGGTCTCTGTCATATCACCCCTCTCGCATCTGGCCTGGAGGGAGTACATGTTCAGTGCCCAAAGTCAATCCTCATAGGATGTTACCTGCTGGCTCTGACTCATTTTGGTTACCCTACACTGCAATGTCTCCTGCTTGTCCTTGTCTTGTCATAGATGAGGACTCCTGAACTGGGAATCGTACTCCAGGTCTGGCCTCACCAGCTTGCTCATGGAGGTAGTAAATGCTGAGATGGTGATTGGTTTCAAAGGAGGGAGAGGAGGAGGGGATGGGGAAATGGGGCTGAACTCTCAGCTGGGCAGCCAGCCTAGTCTAGAGCAACAATAGGTTGGAGGGGCTGAGGTAGGAACTGGGTAGACATGATGGCCCACAGTTCTTTTTTCTCTTTCAAACTTTCTATGTTTCGTCTTTGTTTTAAAGAAATTTATCAATTGTTTCAGCTAAAACTTAGAAAATGCAGTTAATTTTAATATGCATTTTTATTTTATTTTCTAGGCTCCTCTACGAACAGGACAATATGAGTAAACCATGGATTTACTGATGTTTGGACTTAAATGAGTGTTCATGAAATCGGGTTAAGAGACTCACTTTCCATGAACCACTTTGATTATGGCCAGATCTAGCTCAAGTGGATCACATTACGCTCTGAGTGCTATGGGAATAGGCATGGTTGCCCTGGGCATTATAATGCTGGTCTGGAGTATGGTTCCTGGAGTGAGCAGCTCTAATAAGCCGACATCTTCAAGCAACAGCAGCACACCAGAGGGGGGAGGAGGAGCAGCAGCAAAGAGTAAGACATCATCCGTAGCCTATGTTCTAGTAGGGGCAGGTGTAGTGTTTCTGATTCTCTCCATTTGTATGAGTATTCGTTACCGAAGAAAGCGTAGAAGGGGATCTCAAGAGTCTGTTGAAGACCTTCCACATGATCATCCAACTGTAACACAGTCACGGGAAGACAGGTAAGTCTCTGGAGTAGGGCTAGATATGACATTGCTCCTTAGCACCATTGTGTCCACTTCTGGCCTTGAAACTAATACCATACTAGGTGCATTCTCTGGCCAGCAAAGCACAGGAAGTCGGCACATGTCATTGAAGCACATTTTTAGATACAGAGAATAGAGCAGAACAGCACAAAATGTAACAAAAAGACTTGATTTCAGGTAAAGCATGCCAGACAGAACCTCAGCACTTACCCTCAATGCAGTGCAGAGGTTTCATCATGGAGCTCTAATGAAGCTGCTGCAGTGATGTGAAGCCTTTGGGTTCCATCTGCTGTGCATCCCCAGCAATAAAATAAGTCTTTAGGTTATGTTTAATGGTATTTTGGTCTATTAACTTCTGAAAATGTGCTTCAAAAGTATTACATACAGTATTTCCTTTGCTTTGCATCTGAGGACCAGCTGGTTCTGTTGGTGTCAGGCAGCTTCTTACAGCCCATCTTGTAAGTGTAATTACATTGTGCTTGCAGAATGCATTGTGGGGCCATACTGATAGCACAGAAGCTTGGTAGCTGATTGCTATATGGGTAACATAGATCCTTGTGTGGGAACATCACTGCAGGCTGGCAGATGGAAGAGCATGCATCCGATGGGTTACCATCTTCTTCCAGGTGGGATTTGTTTGTTTTTAATTTAGTAACTAGGTAAAACCGAAAAACATGAGTGCCCATTGGTGACCAGGAACAATAAACAAATGTAAAACACATGATAAACAATGGTACAAATAACAAACATCAAAAACGATCATGTTTATGAACCTCCATGAGGTACAGTTTCAGCTTGTATTTGTAAGTATTATAGAGCACAACATTTAAAATTGTGGGTAGTCATTCTAGCGTTTGGCATCCTGAAAGCAAAACATATGCCTAGCTAAAGAGGTCTTTTCTCGGAGGAAGCACCAGTTTATTTATTTCACTTGAATATGTAGTGTGGTTTGAATTCAGTACCAGAAAGACATTATTTACATCCCTCACTCCCCAAACATTAGGATACTCCAAATATTAAGTCCCTATAAACAACTGCATTTGGGCCTTCCAGGGAAGCTAACCCAGACAGTCCTGGAGATCATATTGATGCATCCTTTGGTCAGCACTACAGACAAATCTGCAAACACTCTTGTGGAGCACCTGTGCCCATTCTTAAGTGGCCGATCTATTAACAGTATAGCCATAATCAAGTAATAATATTACCATATTCTGAGCTGCAAGTTTTCTGACTTCAGTAAGTTAACCTTTTTGCAGTGGATGTTATCCACCACTGCATTTAAAGTATTAGGATGGATGGGGTTTAGGATTCCATCTTAGAGAGGGTGGGTGAGGTAAAAATATGAAAAGGGGGAGGGTATACTTATCGGATGACTTGCTTAATTTGACCCACCTCTGGCTGCACCAGTAAAGACTTCATACTCCTACAGTGCTTCCTCCCTTTCATCAAATTTGGAATCCCTCTTTGTTTTCCTGAGATGGGTAGACCATGTCAGAGAAGGTATGCTCTCCGAGTTTGAGGGAGAGGACTGTCCCAGACAGGTTGAATGTAAAATATGGTGGACTGGAGGAAATCTTATGAGAATGTAGAAAGAAGGTAAAAACAAGTCTTTTGAAATACTTCTATTTTATTTGATTATTACTTACAGTTACATACAGAACAAATACATCATATCAGATTCTTAAATTCAGCACCTACAAATAAAGAAGTAAAAAAAATCAGGGCTGAAGAAATATCAGTTGCAAAACATTAGATTAGAATTCATTCTTTACTTCTAAGCTGAAGTCCTGTTGAAAAGAGGATAAATAACTCAAATGATCCTACTGAGAAACTAAAGTGCATTACCTGCAAAATTATTTACTGTTACAGATTAATAAAATAACTAACCTCTCTCCATTAAGAACAAGCTAGTAAATTCACACCAGATTAGTGTGGTAACATCATGGGCATGACAGCGAAACTTAATTACCCTTATGATATTACCACACTTAAGATGTGAAGTTATGTGAGTTTTTCATTGGGGGGGGGGGGTTATTATATATAATATAAAATCAACTTGTTTCATTAACCATGCTCTTTTTGTGCGATGCAAGGCCCTGTGTGTTTTTTGTACTGTTCTGCCAGTTAGAAAAAGTTCTCATGTAATGGGTTTAATTTCAACAGATTTAATCAGCTCATACTCCAAGCTGCGTGTCTGGCTGTCTGGAATGCCACTCTGACAGCTATGTGTAAAATTATTTACTTTCTAAACTGGATTATTTATCTCAGTGTTTGAAAGTGTGGATTATTGTTTTTTGAAAACACAGATGAAACAGATTGATCATATATCATTTATACCTAAAATGCACACTTATACAGAGTGCCACAAAAGTCCCCCCTAAAATTAAAATAAAATAACACTCTGTCATGGGAAAACATACAGCCTTGCTTCATTACAGTGATGACTATAAATCCCAAATTGAATTTAAAATTCTAAGTACGCTGTCTTTGTATTTCTAGGAGACATATGATCTGGTTCCTCCAGGGATACTTTTTTTATGATTAACACATTGTTAATTGCCAGCAATAAACACAGACCATTACATTACCTCACAGTTGCCTGAAAAAAAAGTATTACTGTCAAAACAGAAAGTGATGTTAGACTGTCAGTTTCTTAGAGAAGGCGCAAAATGCAAACTTTACCAGTTGTGAGGTCACAGATCTGGTACTACACAAACTGTGGGAATCTGTAATTATACAACACCCCCTAAATGATGCAATAAGTCTGTGTCCCCAGGTGCACTTCCTCTTCTAGTGCAGTGAGAACAACCTCACACAGTACACTCTGCTGTACTGCAGAACTGTAGAACATTGCATTTAGCTACACTGGATTCTGCTCATAAGTCAGTTGGATGTATGCACAAAAATCTGAAGTCCCAGTTCTTGCCCTATTCCAATAATGTTAATTATTTTGTTTGTATGC
Organism: Neoceratodus forsteri; assembly: GCA_016271365.2. Taxonomy (NCBI): domain Eukaryota; kingdom Metazoa; phylum Chordata; order Ceratodontiformes; family Ceratodontidae; genus Neoceratodus; species Neoceratodus forsteri. Next base: position 527,873,605 of record CM057452.1, on the reverse strand, counting down.
AAACCGTTTTTCAGTTATATGCACATTTTTTCATCTTGACATGCTCCCCAGAAGGTCTTTGTCACCTCTGACAGTTGCGATCAGTTGTCATTCCCTTGCTGTCACTAGATTGTCCCTAATTGCTAATCCACTAATCACCTGACAAATGCCGGAACCCGGTTAAACCTGTCATCCCTGCACTATAGTGCTAGTGATTGCTGTTAGTTTTCAGTTCTGATTAACTCACAGAGGATGATGGACTGATGGCAAATGATCTGACTTCAAGATTCATGCTACACACTGAAAGTCACATTTACTCTCATTTGCTGCAGCAGAAGTTTATTTATTTATTAGAAAAGTCAGATTTACAAAGGCACCTCGTTGCGGGGGGGAGGGGTAGACAGAGTTACATAGTGTGGTTACAACAGTGAAAACAGTACGGGTACAGAACATTAAACATATAGTACACATAGGTCACACAATAATGTTACATATAATAGGTTACAAGTGGGTACAGCCCCTCGACATACCTGGATAATACCTGGAGAGGGTAGAGGTAGGGATGGAGAGTTGGGTGGTGGGAGGGAGGGGAGAGGATAGGCTGTCTGAGGACACTGTCATGTCAGGGAGGCCTGACAGGAGGATCCCACAGTGGGATTAATTAGGTGAATCTACAGCAGCGAGCATTAAAGACATGGTTCCGGAGGGTGATGTTGAAGGGACCAATTTTGGCAGTGTCTGTGATGTAGGGGCTTAGTAATGGAAGGACCTCTGGGCTAGTGAGGTCTTGGTTCTGGGCACCAGAAAGGTGGCCTTGATAGAGCTATGGGTGGCAACAGATGAGGATGCGTGCCATAGAGAAACAGAGACCCCCGGTGGGGAGAGCCCAGGTAGAGATTTTTTAGCTAGTAGACAGGTCTGGTAATGCAGACACTCCTCAAAGGTGAGCAGGTTGGTGGTGGAGTAGAGCAGGCAAGTGTGAGTGCAGCTAGGGCTCCAGTCAGGAGCCTGCAGGCCTTATTGATTGAGAGCTGGATTCTAGTCAAGGAGGTATTGTCCGCTGCAGCGTAAATGGCAAGCTATAGTCCAGTAGCGACAGGACAGAAGAGGTGATGGCCAGCCGGAGGGCAACTTGGGGGAGGCAATCTCTATGATGGTATAGTAGGCCTATCTGAGAATTTATGGTGGAGGATAGGGCATTGATGTGGGTGTGGAAGGTGAGAGCTGAGTCAAAAGTGATGCCTAGATATTTGTAAGAGGTCACTTGCTCCAGTGGGTGTAGAGTGCTGGGGAGAATAAAGAGTAGGGCATTCTTGGTCTTATTTTGGTGATGGGAGAAGAGCATTGACTTAGTCTTCTTTAGGTTAATGACAATTCAGTGGTCAAGGAATCACTTTTCAGCTTGACTGTAGGTGTGCTGGATGGATACCTGGAGAGAGGAGGGATCAAGGTGGGAGGCAAAGAGAACTGCATCGTCTGCATAGAGGAGCATTTTTCGTGAGGGAGTTTGGGAGAGTGTTGAGGTAAAGGCTAAAAAGTACAAGGCCCAAAATGGAGCCCTGGGGTACCCTGGAGCGAATGGGCTGGGTATTGGACAGAGCACCATTTATCTTCACACACTGGGATCTAGCAGAGAGGTAGCTGGAGAACCAGGCAAGGGGACAGGTGGAAAAGCAGAGTTGGTAGAGGGAGTCTAGCAGGAGGGGTTGACGAACAGTGTCAAAAGCCTTGGAGAGGTCAATGAACACTGCGCCGGCAAGGTTGCTGGAGTTGAGAGCAGAGTGCAAGTATTGAGAGAACTCCTGGACAGCAGTAGTGGTACTGTGTCCTGGGAGAAACCCATGTTCTTCTGGACACATATCATATTTGGCCAGGTACTCAGAGAGTTGAATAGACACTATTTTTTCTAGGGCTTCAGAGAGCGGGGGAAGGATAGAGATTGGCTGGTTGTTTTTGGGTGCTGACTGATCTCCACTCTTATGTATAGGGCTGATTTCCAAGTGCTGGGAAACTGACCAAGGCATAGAGACTGGTTTAGTAGGTCTGTAAGGGGGGCTAGGATGACATCCAAGACCGGGTGGAGGATCCTGGAGTCTAGGAGGTCACAGCTAGGGTTGTTGCTACCAAGGGCTTTTAGCAGGTGTGGCCTGGCTACGTGGGGAGATATAGAGTGCAGGTAGAAAGGAGGGTGATCCAAGGCAGGGGGGGATAGAGGTGGGGATTGGGTCAAAAAAGTTGTTTGGGAAGACAGAGCTTAGGTCAGAGAAGATAATATTGAGGCAATCAGCTATGTGAGTTGGGTTTGAAGTGACGGTGCCATTGATGGAGAGCTGGAACAGTGGGGGGAGTGGGTCTTCCCATTAAGCTCTTTCATGCTGTCCCAGAAAGTCCAGGCAGAGCCCCAGGTGGATGCGAGGGTGGTCTGATAGTGCTCTGCCTTGGCTGATCTAATGGCCCAGGTGCGCACTGACTTATGCACCGTGTTGTAGGCTTGTCTATCGGTCAACTTGCCTGATTCGATAGTGATGTGCCAGAGATTATCCCTATGCTTAAGATTTTGGATAAGGGTTGGGGAGATCCATGCAACATTTTGTTTTTTAGTACGGATTCTGGTGTGGGGGTGCGAAAAGGTCACAGGCCTTGCTGAAGGCATTGGTGAAGAGGTCTAGGGCAGAGTCAATATCAGGGGCGTGATAGATGGGGGACCAGTCCAGCTGTGCTAGATGCAATTTTAGCTTTCTGAGACCCCTGGGGTGCAGACGCCATCACAAGGTGGCCTGGCACACAGGTTTCAGTATGGAGGATGACCAGAGACAGAGGACAGGTGAGTGATCACTAAATAAATCAGAGAGGACCTGTTGATATCCTGGATTTTATTTATTTATTTTTTTTTTGAAATTCAAGTTTGAGTTTTATATGTGTAAAAAAAAAAAAACAACAAGGCCCCCCCCCCCATCGCCTCGGAGCGTTTCAAGCTACAGGGAATGCAGGATCACTAGAGAGGAAGACTAAGGCTAGGAGTCTGGGTACACTGGGGATATACAGTGCTAAGGGAATATCTAAGGATTACACCCATCAAGGTTAATTTAAATAGAGCTATATAATTTGCCCCACTTCCGATTAAAAGACGCCAGATTATATCTGGAACTAGCTATAGATTTCAGTATTGAAACAGTGGGACATCTCCTTGAGCCATTCCTGGTAGGTGATAGGATCTTGATCCAACCAGTGTCTAGGACCAGCTTTTGACAACTATTGAGATTAGAGCCATGTGGTACCTGCTTCCTTCACCACAGTGTTAGAGTAAACCCCAAGATACAAACTTCAAGGGTGAAGAGCTCCTTGAGCCCCAAAAGTGGATCCAAGCTATCTCGAATTGTACTCCATAATGGTGCCACTCTATTGCAATCCCAGAGAACATGCAGCAAATTCCTTCAGCGGTTCAAGATCTCAACATATACTGACTTAGCTTACCAAATTTGGACAACTTAACTGGAGTATAGTAGAGATTGTTTAAAATATAATATTGGATCAATCTATGGTTGTCTTGGGACAAGTAGCAGTACACGTCCTTCCAAATTGATTCCCATGATAAGGGGGAGCACAAGTTAGGGAGAGACCAGATTGCAGACCCCTCCAGGGAGTTAGGGAAAAGGTCACCTAGCAGTTTGTTATATATGATGGATATTCCTTTAGGATTCCCAGCCGCGTTCTGCACTTTCTCTAAGAAAGGCCGTATTTTGGAAGGGGAGGAGACAGGCCCGAAAGTTTTGTGAATGAGGTGTCTCAATTGAAAAACTTTAAAGATATGTTTCTGGGATGTTGAAAGAAGTTAAGATTCTATCCGACAAGAGAAGTAAACTTGCTCATACAGAGACTCCACCCAAAGGTTGTGTATTTGTGGGAGCCATTCAGAGGTTAGCCAACTACTCCAATTTTAGTATTGGGATTTAGCGTGAGAGATTGTGCTGGATCCTTGGTCTGTGATATGTTGAAAAAATTCCAACATTGAAGAAGGATTTTAATAGAGAGACCAATAGTGGAGTCTCGAATGGCTGGGGGTAGCATGGAGAAGGGGTGCCAAAAGATACAGGGGGGGGCGTAGGTTGAACTGATCTAATAGACTTAGCTCTAGCTGTAGCCAAATTGGTTGAGACAGGTTAGAGTGTGTGTGGTGGACCACTTACCAACTCTATATAGATGACTAGCCCAGTAGTATAGTAAGAAATTGGGTAAACGAAGACCCCCTTTGTCTCTAGGTGCACAGAGTTTAAGAAAGGCTCGACGAGGTTGTTTTCCATTCCAAATAAACTTGGATAGCAGAGAATTAACTTGACTGAAGTATTGCCTGGGAAGCCAAATACTAAGGAGATTTAGGGGGTAGAATAGTCGGGGTAGGATATTCATTTTGATGATGTTGATTTGCCCCCATAAGGATATTGGCAATTTTTGCCATCGGTCCAGGTCCTCTGAATTTTCGGTATCGTCATCTAAGTTAAGTTTCTTAACCATATCCACCTCCCAAGCCACATGGATACCCAAGTATTTAAATGAGACCGGGGACCATTTCATACCACACCGTGTGAAGCCTGATTGAAAGGTAGAAGAATTTAGCGGAAAGATAACTGATTTAGAGACGTTCAACCTGTAGTTAGATACCTGGCCAAACTGGTCAATGATTTGTAGTACTTGTGCTAAGGATGACTCAGGGTTGGTAAGGTGCAACAGAATATCATCAGCAAAAGCCGACACGGTCAGGGAAATTGAGAAATGGTACAACCAGTAACTCGTGGTGAGTTTTGATGCTAATGAGTAGAGGTTCTAGGTATAGGTTGAAGAGGTAAGGAAAGGACATCCTTGACGCGCCCGCAATAAAGGGAAAATGGAGGAAAAACTCCATTACAATAAACTTTTGCCGAAGAGGACTTATAAATCGCCATGATCTTATGGATAAAGGAGTCAGGGAAGCCCATTCTCTTCAGAGTGGCCCACAAAAATTCCCAGTTCACCCTGTCGAATGCTTTTTCAGCATCAAGAGCAACTAGGGCATGGGATCTTGTGAAGAGTGGGCCGCTTGGAAGACATGGGACAAAGTTCTTAAATGGTCGGCTGATGATCTGCCCTGGACAAAGCCAGCCTGTTCCGGACTCAGTAGATGTAGCCAAATCTTTTTAATTCTGAGCGACAGAATTTTGGATAAAATTTTGATATCATAATTTAAAAGCGAAATTGGACAATAACTGGCTGGATCTGTTAAGGGTTTATCATGTTTGAGAATTAAAATTATTGTAGCTTCTAAAAGAGAGGGGTCTATCGATTCCGCAGTGAACATATATTCATATAGGTTAAGAAGTAGAGGGGAGAGCTCTTTGCAAAAAACTTTATAAAAATTCGAAGGAAAACCATCAGGCCCAGGAGCTTTTCCTAATGGCAAGTCGTTGATTGCATCTTCCACTTCGCCTAGAGTGATGGGAGCTGATAGAATATCGCAGTGGTATGACTGGAGGAAGGGGAGACTGACTTCATCCAGGAAATGTTCAATCCTCTGGGAATGCAATGGAGTGGAACTCTTACTATAAATGCCTGTATAGAAGACTCAAACATTTGGGCAATATCCCTAGGCAACGTCTTAGTGGTGCCATCCTGGGATTTAAGAGCCGGGACTGAACGGGAGCTCTCCATCTCTCTCAGCCTAAGAGCTAACATATTGCCAGGTTTTTCGCCCAGATCAATATATCTGGTCTTAGTCTTAAACAAAGCATATTCTGCTTTTTCCCGAATCAGGTCATTGTATTCGTTCCTGAGCTTAATAAGAGCTGTTAGGTTTGCTGAGGAGTTGGAAAGGAGAAGATTGTCTTCGGCTGCTCTCAACTGTTGAGATAACAAATTTATTTTGTACTCCCTTGCTTTTTTCCTGGTGGCAGCAATCTTGATAAGTTCCCACCTAATGAAACATTTGAGAGAGCACCATAGTATGTCATCTCTGTGGACAGACCCTTGGTTCAGGTCTAAATAAGAGAGGATCATATCCTTGATTTGGGAAACCGTGAGGTCATCCTTAAGGATTTGCGTATTAAGTTTCCATGATGTGTCCCTTTGTCCTTGGACACCAAGGGAAATCTTAATCCACACCAGGGAATGGTCCAAGATAACTATTGGTTCTATACCTACTTGGTGAACACTGCTCATTAGGGAAGAGCTAATTAAAATATAATCGATTCTTGACCAAGTTTGGTGTATGTGGGAATAGAAGGAATAGAGGCGGTTATCTGGGTTGAGAAGGCGCCAGGGATCACACAGTCCCAGTAGGTGGGTAAAGTCAGTAAGGGCTAACTGGGCAGGGGACATCGGTTTTAGCTGTCTATAAGTCTTGTCTAAGTCACTGGAAGGAGCTATGTTCCAGTTGCCCCCAAGGATGAGAAGGGAAGGGAGAAATCTGCTCAGATTGGCTGCTAGGGACATTAAAAAGGACGGGTCACCACCCACAGGGGCATATATTGCCCCTAGTACCACACTGCTGTTGTCAAGCTGGCCCTTGACCAATACCAATCTACCGTCTTGGTCGGTAAAACTGTCTTCTGCTACGAATCTGACATGGTGCTTAATAATGATAGCTGCCCCTCTGCTAGCTTGCAAGCCAGATGCAGTGAAGATTTGAGTGAACCCCTGCCTGCGTAATCTTTTGGCCTCGGAGGCAGCCAAGTGAGTTTCCAGCATGAACACTATGTCTGCATTCAAAAGGGAGCAATTCAGAAAAACCTGCTGTCTTTTGAGAGAGTCATTGATGCCTCGGAAATTCCAACTTGCAAATTTAAGTGGTCTCGCAGCCATACTGATTGATGCAATGTTTGAAAGGACTTAGAAACTTCAGCCCCTCCAGTGTAGATAATGGCATGTGGGTTATACCAAGACTTCCTTCTTCTAATAGATTCCAAAAAGTTTGAAACTTTCTGAGGCTTCCCCCCCAAGAACCCCTGAGGAGATAACCTTTAATGATTAGCCAAGTCCCCAACAAACTAAAATGTAACTGGGCAAAACAGCTTCTCCATCTAGAGAGAAAAATCCTAATGGTACCTGGCCCCGAAATTAAGACATAACCCCTGCCCAACCCCCCCAATTATAATGAACTTTGAATAAAACTAAAAACCCCCAAAAACTATTTACAAGCAAACCCTTTAAATTCAGGGGAACATGACTATGCCAACATTACGACCAGGATAGGGATCGAACCCCGGGACTAGCAGGCCCACACTTGCCTGTAACCAACCCCTGCTTGTTGCCCCCACTGATAAATCCTGATAAGTTATGGACTGGAATCATAGGGCAGAAAGGGGACACAAACTCGAGAACTGCAGTCCCTCCCCCACCAAAGTTGGGCTACGAGGCAGCTTCCCAAGGCTCGCCCGTCCGCTCTCCCAGCATGAAATAAATGGTAATCGAACTGTTAGTCCATAGCCAGAAAGCAGTAAGTAATATATGAAAATCGCGACTACGAGGTAATAACAAGTCCTACCAGAACCAGAAACAGTCGCTATAGTGGGAAAAGGTTTGCGCCCGCTGGCCACTGTGGCGATCGCTCCCATCAGTTAATGTCAGGGTCAGGAGCAGAAGGGGCCAGGCTCCATGTGAACGGGAAGACCATCGCCTGACAGGAAAGGGAAGGGAAAGGTAAACTGGTGGGAACCCAGTTGGTCCGACAGTAAAACAAACCGCCGGAAACCAAGAACAGAAAAAAGGGCCCTATCCCATCTCCTCAGGCCAATAAGTAGAGGCATCAGTCGCAGAAAAAATAGGCCGCAAACCAGGCCCCAACGAGCACCTCCACCCCCAATCACCACGAGGGACCATCCAGCCCGCCACCCAATCCCAGCTAGCAAGAAACAAAGGGGCACATATTAAACCCCACTCAAACGCTTAAACAAAGGTAAGCAGACATTAGTCTAGCATTAATAATACAAGTCAGCCAGATCTAAACAGATCAGGTAGTCTCTGGGTAAGTTCTGCTTTGGCTTGTTCCGGATTTTCAAAAGAGCCATGTATTGTCGAGTTGGACTTGCAACCTAGCTGGGTAGTTCATACGAAATTTAATCCCGGCAGCTATCAGCTTGGTCACTGTCAGGTGGAAATCACGTCTTCTCTGTCGGGTTTCAAAGGGTAGATCTTGGGAGAATCTCAGTGTGTAGTTTTCCCACAGGATCGTTTGGAGGCCTTTAACTTTGCTCAAGATATGTTGCCTCTCAAGGTAGCTGAGCAATTTTATTATTATGGGTCTAGGAGAGGAACCGGGCGGAGGCTTTGGCTTTAAGGATCTATGTGCTCGCTCGATATGATAATAGGGGTTGATAGGTGAGGGACCAACAATCTTGTTCAGAAGCTTTTGGACAAAGGACAAGATATCTGGCCCTTCCTCCGCCTCTGGTAGACCCAGGATCAGAATATTGTTCCTCCTGCTACGTCCCTCGAGGTCTTCAGTCTTTTGTTTCAACTTGGTAATCTGTTGTTTGAGCATAACAATTTCGGGATCGCATTTAGCCTTCCATGACTCCAAAGAGCAGGTCTGAGCCTCAGAGTTGCCTACTCGGATGGTCAGCGAGGCCAGGTCGTTGCGCATGGACTTCAGCTCGGAGGAGATGTCCTGCAGTGTTTCCGGAAACGGGATCAGCTCCTGGAGAAAGCGATCCTCAGTGAGCGGGTTAGAAGAGACACTAGTGGAGCCAGATTTAGCACCCGAACCCATAGGCAGGGTTCTTGATTTTTTTAGCTGATTTCTCCGGTGTACTCGGTGGCGTGTGCTTGACTCCGATGGTCTTCATCTCGGCCTCCATGGTCGTTCATTGCACCCTGGCGTAAATGTTTGGAAAACCACTTAATCGCCGATCAAGGGTGTTACTGGTCTTCTGGGAGCTGTGATAGAGAAATGAGCGCTGATTAAATGTCCCCGAAGTCCATAGGGAGATGATTTAGCTGGTTGAGAGGGGAGAGCTGTGGATTATGCTGCCATTAGGAGCGCTGCAGCACGTGACCTCCCATCCTGGATTTTATAAGGGTTATTCGATAGTATTATGTCTTGGAGGGTGCTGGAGCCACTTGTCTGGTTGATTCTAGTGGGCTGGGAGACTAACTGGGATATATCCAGGGTAGTGAAGGAGTCACTGGTATGGGAGGCAGTGGTACCAAGCCAATTGACGTTAAGGTCACCTAGGATGAGTTGCTTGGCTTTGTGTGGTAGGGAGGTGAGGTAGTCGATGAGAGACTGGACCTCTGGGTTCTGGTTCCTCGAGGGTATGTAGGAGACCGTGAGGAAGAGAGGGCCCCTGGCTGGGTCAGGGGTAATTTTTAGAGTGAGGGCTTGGGCAGCATAGTCCAGCTTGGGGGCAGGGAGCGCATGGCTTACAAGGGTGTCCTGCATGTAGATTGCACACCCACTGCCGCGTTTACCAATTCATTCTTCCCTGAACAGGGTGTATCTAGGGAGGGAAATAACTGAGTCAGGGGTTGATTTGGAGAGCCAGGTCTCTACTAACACAATAATATTGGGTTGGTATTGTACAACCCAGCACAGGAGTGTGGTGGATTTCTTTCGAAGGCTGCACATGTTCAGTGATGCAACGCAGAGACCGGCTCCAGAGTGGGGTACGGGAGAGCTAGTTGGCATAGGATTGGAGTTTGAATGTATATTCCCAGAGAGCAATAAGAGCAGAGTGATTAATCTAATTAGGGGACGATGGCGACAAGGACCCTTAATGTGGTGCCAATGTGAGGTCCTGATAGTAGGGGTGTAGGGGATGGGCAAGGCATGGAAGGTAGGTATAGCAAGGAAGAGGTGGGTCCAGGATGGGCCTGGGAGGTCAGAGGGAGAGGGGCTGTTGGTAGGTGGTGGATGCAGAGGAGTTAGGAAGGTGTCCAAGGAGGGAGGAGGCCGAGCTGTTTGGGGGTGGTTTTGGGGAGAAATACTCAGGGTGGAAGGTGGGGGCACAGAACGGGGGGTGGTTTGAGCCTGAAGGGTAAATGTGAGCAGGCCTAGTAGAAGAGTGATGGTGCCCATTGTTATGTAGTAGGTAGCTGGAGGTAAAACTGAGCCAGCAATGGTGTGCCAGCTGTGAAATTAGCCGAAGCACAGGGTAATTTTGGTAAAATGCCTGGAAAGAATCACAGTAATATTGCTTTACTGCATGGGGGTGGCAATGACACTAGTACTAATTTAGTGATATCGTTGAAAATTCAGCTAAGGCAAAGGTGCAAGCTACTGGGATAGTTTGGCTGTGACTGGGTGTCACCATAAACAGTGGAAGTGTAAGAACTGAAAGGGTGTATAGTCAAACTAAGGTGAGGTCCCTAACAATAGGGTAGGTTACAGAAGTAATTGAGAGGAGTTAACTGGAGTGGCTGGAGAAACACTTGAGAGCAAATGTGCAACCCTGTGGGTGAGATCAGCAACAGTGAGTGTTCAGTTTACCAAAAAAAAAAAGTGCTATGTTAAAGGCTGTCACTTTTAATATTGCTTAAAATAACATTTAACAGCATTTGAGATGGCTTAGATGTATTTGTGAGCATGTGATTTACGTTTGTAAATGGATCCCCATTGATTTCAGTATGTATCCATTCATTTCTATGGCATTCTGATTGTATGCACAAATTCAGCTTGCCCCAGGCATATGCATACACCAGGAATCCACTGCACATTGAATGCAAGACTCCAGCAGTACAACTGCTCCCTTAGCTTGTTTAGGTCCCATTTGTCCCATCCTGAAGAGAGTCCACCACCCTGCTCATCTTAGTGTCCTGTGTGAACTTAATCATGTGCAATGGTTTTCAGAACTGAAACAGATAGCACCACTCAATAAACATTGCAATAAAAACTATGTGTTCCAGGTTTTGAAACAAAAGTTGATAAACTTGTACTTTTTCAGCACCTTTTTGGCGTGGTCCATTTCTTCAAGGTTGCTAGATGTTGAGTCAGCATGCCTCCAGGCTGTTGATGTCATTTGGGGTGCGTAATGCTACTAGCATTGTAATGTTGGTAACTTCATTGCTGTTCATCAGTGTCTGTTTCACAACAAGTTTTAGTAAGGGCCTTATCTGTATTAATTCCTACTTAGGATGAAGTTGTCCCTGGTAAAAATATAATTTTAATGTGATGCAAAGAATAGCTGAGCCTGCATTTAGATCAAGTAGAAACCTGCCAGGGAGAAAACACTGGACTGATTCATGCATTCAGACTTAGTAAGGTTTCAAAACAGCATTACTGCGCCACACCCATTTACAGGATAATTGGATAATTGTTTTAATTAAGTGCCATCCTGAGAAATCACATCTATTGAATGTCGAGCGTAAATGAGCACACAGTCATTAACATGGCAAAAGGACTCATGCCTTTCACCACAAAAGAAACTTAGTCTGCAAACCTTACAGCAGTATGCCATTTCCCCTGACTTCTGCATAGGCAAAAAGTATCAATTTTAAGCAATTTTTTGTGCTTTACTAGCATTGAACATGAGAAACCCATAATCAAACGGCTGATTGTCTTTCAGTTTCTTGCAACAGGCTCAGAGCAAGGAAAAAAAAAAAAGAATCTTTACAGACCTCAGCAATGGGACAATCTCTCTGACTTCTCCATAGATGAAAGATAATAGCATGCTAGATGTCCCCAAATGTTACCTCCAGGGTGGAGGCATGCTGATTAACACAGGGAACAGCAAGTCTCTGCATGCTTTGCTCTCAGCTCAAGGATCATGTGGCTTCTCCCTAAGAGATTGCGGCTGGAATATTCTGATTTTTGAGGGGCACTGTTTACTCTGCTTTGCTTAGTCCCTCCAATTTTGTAACTGTTAGACTACTATTATAGTGCTGAATTTACTGTCCAGCCTGTTGAACAGAACCTACTCAGATAGCCGAATCTTAAAATGTTAACTTGAATTGCTTCATCTGTTTAACTGTTACTATAACAGGAGCTCTGTGTTGAGCATTTATATGGTTAACCTACTAGCAGATGCAAAACATGGCCTCTTGCAGAATATCTTGCTGATTTAACTGTTTTCTGGAGCTCATTTCACTGCCACTGCCTGCCCTCCTTATCCCTTTCTTTTTTCCCTCTTTTTGTCACCCCTACCTAGCCATGCTCCCTACCCCCTACCTGCTTTTCTTTTCTTGTTACTTAAACTTGCCTGGCACCAAAAGCCAGATGATTCCTCCCCCCACCACTCCTCAGAAACTGCTTTCATCACCCCCCCATAGCTAAGAGGTCAACTAATTATGCCCTTGTCTCTTTGTCTTCAGACCCTCCCACTGAATGAATGCTTTGCTGTGTTGCAGCCCCTTAAATAACCTGAACATTTCTTTCTCCCTTTCCTGGTAGCATCCTTGAACCGGGCATTCCAGCTGACCTGCGGCTTGCAGTGCAGCTCTCCAGTGCCCGCCTTATCGGTAACCCGCCCGCCTGCTCCTCTGACTAGCATTTCAGGTGTGCCAACTGGGATCCAAATCCAGCTGTGTGACTGGCTTTTCAACCCACCAGCTCGGCTTGTAATGGGTTGACTGCTTTCACTTCTGCCTCCTATTGGCTGCTTTGCTGTCAGTCTGAGGACCATATGGCTTCTCCCTAAGAGACCGTGGCTAGAATTTTTTGATCTTTTTGGGGGGGGCACGTTACTCTGCTTTGTACCTCCATTTTTGTCCTGCCATCCCACCCCAACCCCAGCCTCTATTAAATACATTCTTGCTCCTCCCTTCCCCAACATCCTTCTCTTATTGGCTGATACCCAAACACGTTCTCTGTCTCATTGTTTAAACCCAAGGCAGCTACCTAAATCCTTAAGCCCAGCTCCTTCTCCCCAGTCTCTCCCCCTGTCTCCACACCCTGCCCAGGTTTCATCACCATAATTCACTTGGCCTCTGACTGGCCTGCTAAAAAGCACTACGTTACCATATTAGGGCTACCTCTAAATGACCTGCTAAAAGTGCTACATTAACCATAACAGGGCCAACCTAGATTTCTAAGATCAGCATTTTCACTCTGTCCTCTACACTGGTTCCCCTACTTGTGCTCCCATTACATTTTGCCTACCTAATCTTTGAATGCCGCGTCCTGGACCATCAAGTAGTTTCTAATTGAGAATTCAAGTAGTAGCACCATGTTGCAACACTGTCTATGTTCTCGCTTCCCGGACGGCTCCTTCTCTGCTCCATGGTCTCCCATTCTCACAGCCCTACTCCACCAGTCCCCACCCTCAAACTCTGTGACCTGCCCCTCTGACCTTAAGACTTGCACCACAACAATTATGACTGGGCCCCACCCTTACCCTCCCCCTCCAACTTCAGTCGCATGCATCCCCTCTGGAATTTCCCCACAACCTTGCTATCTTTACGCCTCAGTGCCTCCTGCCCTCAACTACTTCATGCCTCATCGCTCTTCTACGCCTCATCACTCTTCTACACCCCATACCTTTCCATCTTCCATTTCACTGGTACACACACACCACACATCTACCCCCTATGGAAACACGCGAACTCCACCAAAGTTAAATTAGTTTGCAGATAGATTATGTACATAATCTTCTTGCTACTAATCTGTGCTGGCAATATTGAGTTAAATCCTGGTAATCCACAATCCCTAGCCTCATCAACTACCTTCACAGCCATCAAAGGCCTGAAATGCTTGCACCTTAATGTGCGCAGCCTGTCACAAATGCACTCCACAGGTCAGGCCCTCTGCTGCCACAGTGCCAACCTCCTAGCACAATAGTGTGAACAGGAAACGGACAGAGTAACCCTCCTGTCTGCTTTTGGGTCCGAATCACCTTTTAGCCTCAAGTTCTGGGGGGATTCAAAATTTGAACCTTATGCTAGCGTACCCAAATGCACAGGCTCAGATAATTTTCTCTTCAAGGGGATGCAATATATCTTTCGCCTAAGGGCACCTAACCAGGTATCCAAAATGAACCCTTAAACTCTATAACATACCTTAGGTATAATCTTACCTTTTACCAAGCTTAGTAACCCCTTCAAGCCCAACAGTTGTTAGACTTAATAATACAGACATTCCATATGCAGAAAGAAAACTGTAAAACCCAGGCAGTATCTTACAGAATAGGTTTACTAAAAATGGATAAAAAACAGTAAGATAAAATATAGAACAAATATCAAAGAACATCACAATCACATAAATGAAAAAAGGAAAAACTACAGAACAAACTCCTACCACAATACATTTAGATCTTTTCTATCTAATGTAGTACCTCTGTAAGTGCCTTTAAAGTTAGATCAGAGAGCTATGTCTCTCTAGAGTGCCAAGATGAATATGAAACAATTCAGACACAAGTATTAATTTAACTCTATCTCTCCACCCCTTTGTGAGTCATCTAGCTCCTCCTGTTTAGAATTAAAAATGATAAACATGATTTCCTACAAGGAGGTATTTTAAATAATGTGAACATCAGCAAAAACCCATTTCCCAAATTGTGAGTCTTTGATCAACCTGTTCCTTTGAGGTTTACAACCCTGCAGTCTGTCACCCAGGTGTGAGATAGCCAACAGGAATCAGCTAAATGATGTACTTTCCTGATGTAATAAAATGTATATTTAGTTTCCAACTTCAAAACATGAGGTCGTAAAAAGGCCATAAAATGCAATTTCTCAAGGAAGTTTATTACATTACAGAGATCTCCTGGTCAGTGTAATGCATCCTGTTATTTCATCTGCTGACACCTTCTAATTTAAAAGGGCAAAATCTCACAGACTGACATTACATACACTGACCATTTATTTATAATACCAATATCTGCTTAGAATATTCTAAGCAGGGAGAAGATATAGCGGAGGTGGAAATCACAGCAGAGAGAGTGAGGGAAGCCCTCAGGTCCCTTAAGATGGAGAAAGCACCGGGGCCGGATAAATTACATCTCAGAGTGCTGAAGGAACTTGCGGATGTCCTGGCGAAACCGCTGGCAGAGCTTTTCACCATCTCTCTGAGGACAGGGTGGGTGCCCCAGGACTGGAAGGTGGCGCATATAGTGCCTATCCACAAGGGGGGATCAAAGGAGGTGGCAGGGAACTACAGGCCTGTCAGCCTGACATCTTTGTTGGGCAAGGTGATGGAGGGCATTGTCAAGGAGAGGCTGGGGAGGACCTGGAAAAGTCAGGGTGCCTGGACGATAGACAGCATGGATTCATCCCAGGGAAATCGTGTCAGACAAACCTTGTGGAGTTCTATGACTGGGTGACGAGTGCCTTGGACCTGGGTAGACCAGTGGACATCCTCTTTCTAGACTTCAGCAAGGCATTTGACTCTGTTCCTCATGAGGGCCTGTTGGATAAGCTGGGAGAAATGGGGATGGGGAACCAGATGATCAGATGGATAGACAATTGGCTCCAGGACCGTACCCAGAGAGTCATAGTTGGCGGGATAGTCTCATCCCCAAGAAGGGTCATTAGTGGGATCCCACAGGGATCAGTCCTTGGGCCCCTCCTGTTCAATGCCTACGTCTCTGACATCAGGACAGGTATCAGGAATGAGATGAGTCTCTTTGCGGATGACTCAAAACTGGGGGCGGTGGTGGATGGGGAGGAGGGGAGGGTGGCCCTACAGGTGGACCTGGAGGCTCTGGAAAGATGGTCTAGAAAGTGGAAGCTGAGGTTCAATGCAGGGAAATGCAAGGTACTGCACCTGGGGACCAGAAGCCTGAGCCAAGTGTACACCTGGGGGGGGGATGCTACAAGTCTTGATGGCTGAGAGGGACCTGGGAGTGGTGGTGGATGTCAAGATGAAAAACTCAGAGACTTGTAGGAGGGCAACAGCCAAGGCCAACAGGATGCTGGGATGCATCGCTAGGGGGATCACTTCCTGAAGGAGGGAAATGATGCTCCCTCTGTATAACTGCTTGGTGAGGCCACACCTCAAGTGCTGCGTGCAGTTTTGGAGGCCACGCTTAAAGAGGGACATTGAACTCCTGGACAGGGTCCAGAGGAGGGCAACCAAAATGATTTGGGGCTTGGGGGACAGGACCTAAAGGGGAGAGGCTCTAAGAGCTAAATATGTACACATTGGAAGAGAGAAGGGACCGGGGGGACGTGATAGAGGTCTTCAGGTACATGAAGGGGGTAAATAGGGGAGGAGCAGTCAGGGTGCTTCGAAGGAAGGAGAAGGAGGCAACTAGAGGGCATGGATGGAAGCTGGAGGGGGGAAGATTCAGGGGAGAAAGGCGGAGGTGCTACTTCACTGAGAAGGTGGTGGAGCCATGGAATGCACTGTCCAGGGGGCTGGTGGAGGCAGAGACAGTGGAGGGGTTCAAAAGGGGGTGGGACAGGTACAGGGGAAGGGTTCTGGAAGCAAAATCAAGTGCAGCAAGAATATCCGAAACTGGGAAGGGAGAAGCCAGAGAAGGCGAGGGGGGCAGCAAGGTCAGCTCCCAGGGTGGTGGCTGACCAAATGAGCAGACACAAAAGACCATTAGGCCTATTCTGCTGGCATTTTAGTATATCATACAATAATCATAACCAGCTGGCCAAGCGTAACAATCTTACTGAAAAAACTAGACCTTGTCCATGCCTGGATCTCACACACAGATCCAGACATCCTAGTAGTATCTGAAACTTGGTTGAAAAAATCTGTTCCTGACTCCCGAATTATCCCTCCCCTCCTATAACCTCTTCAGAAGTGACAGACTGACCAGGAGAGAGGGGCGTGGCTGTCTACGTCAAAGAAAAATATACCATTTCCGATATCACTCCTGCCAGCTCACCAAGGAATTTGAATACCTAACACTAAACCACTAAACATATCTCTATCCCCTGTTGAAACCATAAGTGTTAGGCTGCTACAGGTCACCTTCCAGAGGCATGCAGATCCTAAATTACCTGTGCAATATTTTAGACATGAGGCAGAATAAAATAATCATACTGGGCGACTTAAATATTGATTGGCAGAAAACATCCAACAAGTGTTTACATCTCAGAGTTCTGCGATGAAGTTGGCTTTGGCCAGCTAGTAACAGAGTTCATTCATCCTAACCCCAAGCCCCCAACTATGAGGTCCTTGATTGACCCAATTCTTACAAATAGACCACACAAGATCACCCACACAGCAGTATTCCACAACGATGCCAGCGATCACTGTGCAGTGGCCTGTATCAGAGGACAAACCCCCAATGAACGGGTTTATATGGAAAAGAAGTTTCCATAAATTCAACATATAGCACTATTTGAATGACCCCAAAAATATTAATTGGACTGAATTCTGTCTGACCCTGAATATCAATGATGCAGCCTCCCTTTTTAACAGCACTCTAAGCAACATTATTAGCAAGTATGCCGCTATATTAAAATGCAGAACATGAAAGGTCTCATGTCCTCTATTCACAGCTGATCCAAAGGCTGCATTTAAAGAAAGGGACTGCCTTTGGGCTATAGCTAGACAGATTAAACTCCCCGTAGAATGGACAGCCATCAGAGACTGCTCCAACAACTGCACCAAAAAGATCAGGGCCACAAAAGCAGACTATTAGCTATCTGACTTTGACTTCACTAAGGGTAACCCCAGCAGGTTCTGGCACATCATGAAGCAGACAGAAGACAACACTTCATTCTTTTCATTACCAGGCAAGATCTCCTTCAAAGGTAATGCCATCTCTGATAAGTCTAACATCCTGCATAGTTTTAATGACCACTTCTCCACCATAGGTCTTGCTTTTGACTCCTCTAAAGCTGTTACCCTCACCTCCGACTTACCTACGCACTCTCCTGCACCATCTGATAGTGTCTTCTCCTTTAACCCTTTCAATTCAAAGAGGTTGAAGGCCTCCTAATCCACCTAGATATTAAGAAAGGTGCAGGAGCCTTAAAACCAGCTATCTGTTCTTACCAGCCCCATACTGCACCTGTTTAATCTGTCCATAAGCTCCAGTACCATACCTGATGCTTGGAAAATAGCCCAGGTACTCCCATCATTTATTTAAATAGGGTGACCCTATGGATCTAAACAACTACCACCCTATATCCATTCTACCCCTACTTTCTAAACTCCTCAAGAAACTGGTAAATGCCCAAATAAGAGACTATCTCGGTAAATCCAATTTAATAAACCCATTCCAATCTGGCTATAGATCATCCTACAGCACCACCTCTGCCCTCTCTTTGATCACAAATGACTGGCTCCTAGCCATGGATAAGAGGCAGGTTACAGATGCTGTCTTCCTGAACCTAAGCAAAGCTTCCGACACAGTCAACCATGCTTTGTTCCTCGACAGGCTACACTGGCACGGCATATCCTGCTCTGTGCTGTCTTGCTTCAATAGCTATCTAACAGATAGACTACAACAGGTGAAAGTGGATGGCTTCCTCTCCGCGCTTCTGCCACTCACGAGAGGAGTACCACAAGGCTCAATCCTTGGGCTTCTCTTATTCACGATATACATAAACTCCATTGAAAACAACATCAGCTGGGCAACATTACACCTGTTCGCAGATGATACAGTGATATATCTCTGCAGATCAACAGTAGCTGAAGCCCATGTAGAACTACAGTCCAAATTTAATCTGCTTCAACACACTTATCCAATTGAAATTTCTATTAAATGCAAGAAAAACAAATGTTATGTACTTCCACTGCAACCATATGATTTCCATCACAAGTGCACTCTCATCCCTGACCCCCATCAAGATCCTCCTTGACAACGATCTCGAGGTAGTCAACAAATTTAAATATCTAGGCTCTGAGTTAGACCAACACCTAACATTCTCTGATCATATTGCATCACTGGTGAAGAAACTAAGACAAAGAATTGACTTCTTTTATGGAGAAAAATCACTTTTTACCACCAAAGCCAGGTTACGTTAAGTACAGACAACAATCATGCCACTCCTAGACTATGCAGACATACTATTTGGCCATTGTTCAGACTCCCTGCTACATCAGTAAGACGTGCCATAGAGTGATACATTTAATTTGCAATGCCCATCATCGCACTCACCATTGCAGTCTATATGCCACATTGTGTTGGACCTCCCCATCAACTAGATGGCTCATCCACTCTCTCACCTGGCTTTACAAAACCCTTCTGTCAAAACTCCCCCCATACATAACAAATCTCTTTCAGTGTATGTCCTGTTTGTACCCTCTGTCACAATCTCGCTCAGCCGGTCAACCCTCTACTCCCAAAGTGCCAACCTCTGAGTGTATGATTTGTGTACAGTGAACAGACAAGGTAACCCTCCTGTCTGTTTTGTGGGTTCAAGTTACCTTAGTGTCAAGCTCTGAAGGGATTCAAACTGATAACCTCTTGTTAGCGTACTCAATTATCAGGCTCAGATAATTCTGTCTTCGGGGCCAGATACTTTGCCTATGGGCACCCAACCGGTCTTTCAAATGAACCCTTAGAACTCAATGCAAGACTTTTAGAGAACTCTGTCCATTTCCAGTTTGGTATACATAAGCCCACACACAGTATACTTATAACCTTTAAAAGCTCCACTTAAAATAAAAAGAATTGTCAAGGCACTCCAGCAGTTTCGTTTGAAAAAAATATCTTTACTTTAAAAATATCAAAACAGAACAATAATTACAGAACAAAATGTATATATATCCCAACACATACAGCCTTAAAACAAACAGGAAAAAGTACAGTTCCTACAATACAGTACATTTAGACTGGTCTAATCTTACTCTTTTTCAGTGCTGTGATGATTCTCCCTCGGTCAGATAATAGTCTCTTGTGTCAGTCAGAAATATTTTCTTGTGTCCCTCTGTCAGGTTCTTTCAGCACTTAAACACACTTCTGAGCCGGCCTTCAGATGAGGTCACCAACTCCGCCTTGGTGAATCAAAATCTATATTTTACAATACAGGGTCTCCAAATAAAATATTTAAAAAAACATATAAAATGACCTCACTGACTTTCCTCTCCACAGGTTAACTGATCAGAACTGGCTTGTGCTCTACACACACACACACACACACACACACACACACACACACACACACACACACGCACACACGCACACGCACACAGTCTTTTGATGTAAGTCACTGTATTCAAATCAGAAGTGTATTTGACTCCTAAACCTCATCTGTACCCTGGGTATCTACACATCAAAGGGTATTCATGTAATTCAAGGGTTCCATGGAAATGTATATTGGACCTTCCAGAATCGTCTGGGTCCTCCCTGGCTCAGACATCAAACCTCTTCAATGTCCATTCTGGCTTCTCTTCGACACCCCTCCTCACAAATCCTTCCCTGGCAACTATGCAAGTCAAAGGATCTCCCTGAGGGTCTTATGAATGGCTAGTCTTATTTCCTGGGATGACAGCAAATTGACAAGGTAATTGCACCCCAGATCTCTGCAGTTTAAAATACCTCCTGTCCTTATCCCTGGGGGGGGGGGTCTTGATGTGTCAGTTCCAATAAGACAGCCTTTTCCATGAACTGACCCTTCTCTTCACATATTTTATACGCAATAACAAAAATTAATACAGCTCTCAAGCACTCAGAGCTGGCTGTCTGTCACACCCTCCACATAGTAACTCATACATTATGTTAGATGTATCTAACGCCCGTTCCCATTCGGTGAAATGGCCATAAGTCATGCTCTCCTGAGTGCCTGGAACAAAGCCCAATCCAGTCTCAAGCTACGAAACCTAAGGCTCCTAAATAGCTTCATAAAACTGGCCACCTGCAAGCTTTAGCAGCTCCTGTACGTGCCTTTAAGTGTCTATCACCCCTCACTCCTGCTTAAGCAACAAATTTCACCTCCACCTTCACCCCTACCTATCGGTCCTCTTACCCTCATCTAGCACACCCTTCCCAACCCACCCTAAATAGATAGATACTTTATTTCTACTGTGCTTCTTTCCAGAGACTCTGAGCACTTCACAGTCAATACAATAGTTTAAAAAATATAAAACACACAATTAAAATCTGCACCATTATCCAATTGAACATAATAAATAAAACTATCAATTTAATCAAGCCCAGTAAACTCGATTATCTAAAAATTAAAAGCCTGGTTAAATTAGTTTTTAAACCTTTTTTGAAGGTATCCACCGAGGGTGCCTCCCATAACTGTTTAGGTAGTTGATTCCATAGGGTAGGTGCAGCCACCGAGAATGCTCGATCACCCGAATGGCACAACCTCGTCCTAGGAATATCCAGGAGATGACCCTTGGTTGAACCGAGAGCCCAGGATGGGCAGTGAGGCACAAAGAGATCTTGCAGGTAGACTGGTCCTCACTTATAAAATATTTTATTAGACAAAGATTTGGGAAAGAATACTGCGAAAGCGTTGATAGCATAAATATACTAGTTCGACACACACAGACGATTTTCACGTTTAAATGATGCTTTTCATTGAAAAGCATCATTTAGACGTGAAACGCATATCTGTGTTTCAGGAGTGCTGGTGTCTATGTTTTATGCTATCATTAAAGCTTTTTAACGTGACCTAGCTTACAGGTCTTTTTGTCGATTTACTGGGAAGCCAAACTTTTTTGCCTATTGTTCTGCTGTTTGTTTTGGCTCCAGTTTTTCACTGGTAGCCGCCTTTTGTGCGTTTATGGTCCCCCTTCATGTAGGGCTTTATAGGTCAGTAACCTGACCTTGAAGGAAATCCTCCACCTAACTGGCAGCCAGTACAGTTCGCAGAGGACTGGTGTGATACGATCATACCTATGCACACCTGTTAATAATCTTGCCACTGCATTCTGCACCAGCTGCAGTCAGTGGAGGTTACCTCCAGATAGCCCTAGGTACAGGGCATTGCAGTAATCCAGTCTAGCTTTTACAAAAGCATGTACTAGTGAGGCTAGGTCCTGGGGGGGCGGGTAACAGGTTCCAGATCCGGGCAATGTTCCTCAGATGATAAAATCCACTCTTAACGATGGTTGACACCTGAGCATCAAGTGTCAAGCCGCTGTCAAGTATCACACCCAGATTCTTCACCGTTCAGATGGGGTCAGTGGCACCCCCTCAGTACAAGACTAGGTGGTCTCCACAAACTCCCATCCCCCCACGATGACTCAGATACACCACTAGCACCTCTGCCTTGTCTGGGTTGAATCTCAGCCAGTTATGGGACATCCAAGTCCGGATCTATGACAGGCTGTTGTCAAATACAGAGTCCGCTGTCTGGTTACTTGGTACACAAGACAAGTATAGCTGGGTATCATCTGCATAGTAGTGAAAACCCAGCCCATACCACCTGATAATGTCTCCCAATGGCAGCATGTACACTGAACAATAACAGCAACAAGACTGACCCCTGTGAAACACCACAGGTAAGAGGCACATTCCTACCTAGCCCATATCCTCCTCAAACACCCAGCCCCCACTCTCTGTTCCCACCCAGCCCAGACCTCGCAGTTACTCTTGCCTGTCTAGCCCACACCTCCCACATGCACCCACCCTGATCCCCCTACCACTCCCCTCCCATAATTGCCTTCCCCCACTTAATGCCTCCCTCCTCAGTCTGTAGTCAAGCTACCTGCTAAGCACTTCTGTTCCTATCTGCATCTTTTTTTCTTACAGAGCCTTGTTGCAATCTTGTAATATAGATATTGTCACAGTTGTCTCACCTGTGTATTCCCACATCCCTGCCATTGCCAACTTAATATATATTGATGTAATTATTGTACAATAAATATTGCTACAACTATTGTCCTTATGTACATTGTAATATATGTGTGTGTGTCATGTTTTGCTCATACTGTGTATACTGTTTGTATGTTCAGGACCTCATTGTAAATGAGCCTGCTCACTGGAATATTTGTCCTGTCAATTAACTTGAAACTTGAACATCTAGCAGTATGGCTGAAGCTAGCACACAACTGGCTAACAGTGGTATGAAATGATAGATTTTCATATAAATGACTATTCAGACACAGTTTTTATCTCCATATTTAATGAGTGACATTGACAGTTTAATTTCTGTGTATTTTATTGCATGTGATCTTTAAACAGTCTACCAGAGAACTCCAGCTTCCAGATGTTTGTTGCAAATGTTGAAAAAGTGACTCCAATGCTGATCTTAGTGATGCTGCCAAGTATCTGCTTCCTGCCCCAAACCCAGTTAGCAGTCCACCTTGTCTGTGCTCCATGCACATCACTCTAGTGCAATAGTTCTTAGACTTTGTCACAGTGAGCCTCCCCAAATCCATGGAAAAGATTTTGAGCCTCCCCCAAAAGCTGAAATAATCTTGGGCCTCCCCAAAGAAAAATAACATTCTGTACTTTGTGCAGTACACCATGAATACATTTAAACCCATTTGAGTACTTGGCTCACATTCAGCTCTTTGTCTTATACTGACGGGACCTTTGAAAAGAGCTCCTGTGCTCAAAGGTGTTATCTGAATAACAAATAAATAAAATAAACAAATATTATTATTCAGCTTATTGTAAGCCCTCCCCCACCACAGGCCAGCCTACTTGGTCTGCTATTTTCATTCTGAACCATTGTTACCCTTGTTGCAGTACTTTCATGTGTCAGACTGTTTTCTCTATATAAAATAACCTTCCTACATACTTTGCCTCTCCCTCTCTTTCCTGCTCCTGAGCAACATATCTGGGATTACTTTGCTCCTTCCTGCTATTGCTCTATTAGCACTTCTATGCTCAGCCCTTGTATTTGGGCTGTTTTGCCATCAGTCTACATACATTGATCAGTTACCACCACTCATTATTTATTGTTCATATTTGTTTGCACTATTGCTCATTCATGTATTTCTTGTTTTGCAGTTATCTTTGTAATGCAATCACTCCCTACCATTCTCTGGCACACCTGAAATGTGCCTTGCTCATTTACCTTCCTTGTCACCTATTAGTAAATAAACACATTAAATTCACCTACTAGTATCCTCTTTCAGTTTGCTTCATCTCTTCACACAAAATATATAAAACTCAATATGTAAATACAGTACTTTTTTCTGACCTGCTTGAGCCTCCCCTGGAACAGGTTGGGGCCTCCCCAGGGAGGCTGGCCTCACCATTTGAGAACCCCTGCTCTAGTGTACATTGTCTGGAATCTTATGTGCCACAGTGTCAGCTGTGACACCAACAGAGCTGGTGCCCACACCCCACTCCCCCAGAGGCCCACTGACCCTGGAGGGTGGTGGGAAGGGGACAGAGACGCAGGAAAGTAACATGGTGGTTGACCAAACTCATAAAATCTCCACAGCAAATCACTTTGCACCATTAAAGTAGGCAGAAGTGGGGGAGGCTCTTAGGAAGAAAGGGCAGGGCAACTTGGCACCTGGGGTGAGGGTAGGAGGAAGTTAGCAAGGGATTATCTTAATCATAGGGGACTCAATGATTAGAGGCATGGAGAAGGTGGTGGGCAGGGGTGGTCAGATATCTTCCTTGGGCATCAGTCATCTGAGATATGGGAGGATGGTGTGGGGGAGCAGGGGGTGTACATGGGTACCAACAGTCTTGTGAGCCATCCCATGGAGACAATGAAGCAGAACTTTTAAAGGCTGGGGGACAGATTGAAGGCACATCTGTGTCATTGGCCTTTCTGAGGTTCTTCCTTTATGCGGTAGGGCAAATGGGAAAGATAGAATGAGGAAGGAGGAAATCAAGGAATTTAATGGGTGGTGTCAAGAGGAGCAGTACCACTTTGTGAGGGATGGAATCTTTTGGGACAGGAGGCTCTTCAAGAGTGATGGCCTTTACCTAACAAGGCAGGGTACCAGTGTGCTGGGGCAGAAATTTGATATCTACATTGGTACACAGTTATACTGATTGCGGGGGGGGAGCTGAGGCTAGGGATACCTCTGAGAAGTGCTGGGAAGTGGGGAACCTAGCTAGGGCTCCTCCTGAACAGGGGGCTAAAAGCACTAGTGGGAAGCAGGCAAGGCATGAGTTTGTAAAAGGGTATGGAATGATGCCGGGGGGGGGGTGAGCTTTTCCAAGCCTGCCAAAAAGAGGGGATGAACAAGAAATCAGGAGGCTAGGGAAAAATGAAGGGGGAGGTCATGTAAAAATCCAAAGGGGTGTGGGAAGGTGGCCTGCCTTAATGCCAGGAGTTTGGTAAAGAAAATCAGTGGGCTCCAGGCAATGTAGCAGATGCTGGGCTGCACATCATTGCCATGATGGAAATGTAGCAACAGAGAACAATAACTGGGACCTGATGGTCCCAGACTACACCTTATATAGGCATGATGTGAGAAAGGTAAAGGAGGAAGGGTAGCTGTCTATGTCAGGGGAGGAATTGAGGCAGTGGAGTATGGCTCAATCAGGGGAGAGAAGGGGGTATTAGAATTGCTGTGGACTAAGTTCACAGAGGCATCAGGTAAGAAATTTTGCATGGGAGTGGTCTACAGACCACCAGGGCAGGGGGATGAGAGTGACAGGAAAGTAGGGGCAGATGTAGAGAAGAGGTGGTAGAAGTAGGGGATCTCAATCTGCCAGACATTGATTGGGACATTCCAGTAGCTCAGAGCGCCAGAAGCCAGGCCCTGCTAGATGCATCACAGGACGGTATGTTGATACAGCTGAGCAAGGCACTCACAAGTCAGGCTATTATTCTTGATGTGGTGCTCACCAACTATGGAAAGGGTAGGTGGAGTGTGGGTTGAGGAACCATTGTGGTCCAGTGACCATAACACCATATTATTTGAGCTGCCTTTTGGTACCAGAACACCCTTGTCAATGACTGGCTTTCTGGGTCTCAAAATAGCAGACTTCAATCAAATGACGGAATTAGTCTGAGACAGCTTCATTGGAGTGGACAATATAAGGTGTAGTGGAAGAAAGAGGAGGATAAATAAAAGGGGCCATTCTTGAGATGACAGACATGCATGAGAACAGTCACTAAGAGAAAAAGACAAAAGAGGCCAACATTGTTCTTTGAAAAGGTCAGTGAAGCAGTGAGGGCCAAAAAGAAGGATACATTAGTTGTAAAGAGAAGCAGGGGATGAAGAATGGGAAGGGGGAGTATCAGTTAAGAAATAGGGAGGCTAAGAGGTCTGGATACAAAAGCAGACACATAACTGCACATTGTGGAGGGGGTCATGGGCAGGGAAAAGGTTTTTCAGATATATAAAGGGGGGAAAGAAAGATGAGTGGGAGAATTGTTAGGCTAACAGAGTAGAGTCAGGATAATAGAGGAGGATGAGCAGAAAGCAGCCATGCTGAATGACTACTTCTGTTCAGTATTCACTAGGGAGCATAGAATGCCTTCGCTGGAGAGTGACATAAAGGCTGCTAAAAGGGAGGTCCTGGAAATGAGTCTGCAGATATTTACCAGTGAAAGTCCAAAAAAGGCTAGCAGCTCTGAAGATAGATAATGCCCTGGGGTAGGATGGAATGCACCCATGGGTGCTGAGAGATCTGGCATCAGCATTGGCCAAATCCCTGGTCAGGCTATTCAGTAGCTGTATTCAGACAAGGTCAGTGCAGCAAGTCTGGAGGTAATGAATGTAGCTCCGCTACACAAGAATGGGGAGAACCTGGAGAAATATGGGCTCCATGATAATAAACAGCATGGACTCATGGCGGGGAGGTCTTGTCAGATCAACCTGATGGTATTCTTTGACTAGGTAACTAGTACAGTGGATAAGGGACAATAAGTGGATGTAGTCTACTTTGACTTCAGCAAGCCATTTAACTTGGTGCTACACAGAAGGTTGCTGAAGAAGGTGGAGAATCTGGATGCTGCAAAGGACATAGCTAGGTGAATGGGAAATTGGTTGAAAGGGAAATAGGAGAGGGTAGTGGTAAACAGAGTCTGATCTAAGGAAAAAAGGTCACCAGTGAAGTGCCACAGGGATTAGTCCTGGGTCCACTCCTCAACATGTTCACCAGTGACATCAGAGAAGGAATACATGGCAAGATGTTACGTAATTACATAGTTAATGATTACAGACAAAAGTGGGCTTAATAACCATTTTTGTCTGTCCTTTCTCACAGAACTAGTCCTTGCAAGTCAAAATGCTTATCCATAAATATGTCTGACATTTAAAACTATCTAGTGTATCACATTCAACCACTTCTCTAGGTAATATGTTCTAGTGAGAGACTATTCTCTATATTAACCAGTATTGTCTTTCGTATGTTTTAAATAATTCAATATTGTATTTTAATTTATGAGATCTGTTTCCTGTAATATTGCCTTTTAGTTTAGATGGAGTTTCTTCAAAAATAATATCCTGCTAGTTCTATAAGTGAGCATCATATCTCCTCTTACTCGCCTCTCTATAGGCTATAAAATTCAATCCTCTATCTCTCTTCATATGTCCTTGACCCTTGATTTTTGATCAACTTCATGTACCTTCTCCATACTTTCTCCAATTTCCTTTTTTAACCTTTAGTGTAGGGGTACCATACCTGCACTGCATATTCTAGGTGCAGTCCTTTTATACAGTGGCATTAAAACTTTTCTGTCTTATAATATTTTTAGTTATGTAGCTCACGATTTGATGTTCTTTAACTGCTCTGTTTGAGTATTCCATTTGAGGTATCTGCTTACCATTACTGCCAAATCTTTCTTTTTTCACTAATATTTAATATCTTACCCATAAAGTGGTAGACTTGTTAGGGGTGCCTTTTGCTGAAATGCACTACAGTGCACATATCCAGGTTAAACTTCATCCCTGAGACAGCCAACCATTGTTCTAAAATATTTGTTACACTACATGGTCTTAAAGCCTTTTACTGAATTTATTATCACACCCATCTTTGTGTCGTCCATGAATTTTGCAGGCCACCCAACTTTGTTTTTGGTAATATCAATGTTATTAAATTGCAGTGTCAGTGGTTCTGCAGGTAGCACACTCGCCTCTGAGGCTGGGAGATCAGAAGGCTCTGGGTTCTAGCACCACACCAGGCACTTGGGTTAATATCCCAATATTGACACTGCAGTACAGCATTGTGAGGTGGGTGTTGCACTCCTGAGGTGCCGTCTTTTGGATGACACGTTAAACCGAGGTCGCATCTGCCTGTTCTGGTGGTAGTTGAGGTGGATGTCAAAGATCCCATGGTACTTCTTTAAAAGAGTAGGAGAATTTTTTTTATTGAACGATACTTCAAAATAGAACAAAAGGAAAACAGAAATACATTGCAACATAAGAAACAAAACAGAAAATGAAAAATAAGTTCTCCTATTACGCAAAACAATAGGAACACCCACCAAAAATCCCCAAACCCACCATCAAAAGTGCATGAAAGACAAAAAAAAAGAGAAAAACAAGGAAAATGTCAGCACAAATTGAACCCCCCCATTATCATTACAGAGAGAGAATACCACTAATCAGCATGAAAACAACCCTCCGCAGCCAAATGGGGAGTCAAGCAGAAACCTGCAAAAAAAAAAAAAAAAATGAACAGTGCTCCAACCTCTCCACCTGGTGCGCAATAAAGTTTTTGAAAAAGCAAGACTTTCTTTAACATAAACCGCACAAATTTCTTGCTCTGTTTTGAGCTTTAGACCCAATAAAGGTAGCTGCTTCTGCTGCAACATAAACTGACATCTTATTTGCCAAATAACCCATTTAATGATCGCCAAAACCACCCGAGTTGTCCCGTTATAGAAATCCCTCCAAACATCTGGACCATACTGACCATAAATCAAAGTCTCATAGGTCATGTCCTGTATCTGTGGGATACCCCAGGAAGAGGCCAATAACTGCCATAAATCCTTGATGTATTCACATTGGAAAAAAAAAAGATGCAACATTGTTTCAGTAACCAACCCATAACCCTCCCTCAAACAGGACTGTTCCAAAATACTTTTGTGAAAGTGGTTGCCCTGAACATTTAATCTAGAGTGGCAACAGAGCCACACAGCATCCCACACTTTAGGGGGGATTCTAGATTGTCAGCTGTCCAAGAACATCAGAGAGCACAACTGAGTCAGGCAAAACAAAACAAGGGTTAGCAAAACACGCTGTATGAAGAATCCTTTGATACTCTAACTTCCTAGTATTGTGCAAAAGTTCAACAGTCATTATTTGCCAAGCTTTTAGCTTCCTGCATACTTCCATCAAATAAGGAAACATGTCGTGTGGAATACCCAAAAATTTCCCCCAGAGCAGCATCTCCCACCATTGCCAAAAATATAAGCACCTATCCTTTAGAAGGGAAACCCAGTTAAGTTGTTTCCCCAACAAAATGGGCACAAAATTATTATAAAGAAGCGTAGAGAAAAAGAAAATCACTGGATTCAACATATTGAGGCCACCTTGAGCAATTGGCCAATAAGTGCAATTTCTCTTTATAGGGTTCAGTCTGCTTCCCCAAGGCAATTGAAAAGACATCCTATACATTTTTACCTGTAGCTTGACTGGCAAAGGATAAAGCTGACTAACGTAAAGAAATAAAGGTACAATAAATCTTATTCATATAAACCCTTTTATTCTTAGTCCTAGGGTAACCCTTCCATCTACTCATCGTATCAGCAAGGGATAAAGCCAGCTCCCAGTTCAGGTAAGCCGAATCTGGAGCGCCAAACCAAAAGCCTAGAAGCTTAATTGGTATGGCAATGATGGGGATGTCCCCAACTGCCTGTCCAACCGCACCCAAAACACAAATACCTAAAACTTTACATTTATTTTTTATTAATTTTAGAGCTAGAAATACCAGAAAAAGTATCCACCACTGCCATGGCCCTCTCCCTAGATACCCTATCTGCCACCAAAATTGTAGTATCATCTGCAGAAGCTAATGCAACAGGAAAAGAAATACCACGTAAACCATGCATGGGTGAAATCCCTAAACCCACATTCAAAGCCCTCAATAAAGGGTCCAGAGAAAAGACATATAAAAGAGGGCTCAAAGAGCACCCCTGCCTAACCTCCCTCCTGATCCTCACATACTTCCTAAGCAATCCATTAACCAGGGGACAAGACAAAGCCACATTATAAATAATCTTAAGCCAGTTAACAAAAGGTCGGGAACACCATACCTCTTCAAAACCTGAAAGAGATAAACATGTGGAACCTCATCAATAGCCTTAGCCTGGTCAAGTGAAATCAGATATCCACAAACACCAGGATCATCAAAAGCTTCTCTTAAAATTTTCGCCACATCCCCCGTAGTACGATGGGGAATAGCACAAGTCTGACTGGGAGAAAAGACCTGTTGGGTAATCCAAAACAGACATTTGTACAATATCTTACACAAGATCTTCCAGTCAACATTTATAAGACTTATAGCCCTCCAATTCTGGAGGGCCGCTCTGTCTCCCTTTTTGAATAGAAAAATCAAAATGCTATCCGCCAATGCTGAAATGGGACCAGACCAGAATAAACATCATTAAAGACGGACACCAAATACTGACTTAGTAGCCCCTTAGACTTTTTATAAAATTCCCCTGCAATACCATCCGGCCCAGGAGAAGACCCAGTCGGTAAACCACCGATCACATCTTCAAATTCCTTTCAAGATATAGGAGAAGTCAAAGTCACTGTATCGTCTTCCAACAATTCAGGGATGTCAAGCTGATGCAAAAAATTAATAATCCCAGGAAAAGGCTGATCATTTTCACAAAATGAAGCTTCCACGAAATCCTGAACCACATCCCGTATTGCTTCCCCAATATCTACCAGAACACCAGAAGCATGTCTCAAAGAAGTCATAAATCTAGAGTCCACCCTGCGTGCACAACAGTCATATGGATTAACATTTTGAGCTTTGCCCTGTGTACCAAATTTCTGCTCCAACAATAACAAATGTGCCCTGTCATATTAATATTTGCTCATTTCCCCTTTGACAGTCTATATGTCTTCAGTGAGGACTTCTCCAGTCTCTACCAAGTGAGACAATAGCATCTGTAAACGGTCTCGCAGATGTGAATATGTCAGATGTTTAGTATTTGCTGCCTTTTTTGCTAAAGAGCCACAGAGGGCCTTCAGGTCACGTTTAGTGTCCCGCCACCAAAACAATGAGTTGTCATACAACCCAAAGACAGAAAACCTGGCCTCCAATTCCTCTTGGATAGTAGACCAGGTCTCTGCATAATCCAATAAAGCCGAATTTAGTCTCCAGATTCAGTTGGGGTTTGGTTTATTTAAAGGGACCCCCACGAAAGTTTTAATTAACCTATGGTCCGAAGTCTCCACAGGAGAGACTGAAAAAGTCCGCACAGGAATCCACTGGGAGGCAAACAAGAAGTCAATCCTAGTCATTAAATGCCCTCTAGAAAAGGTGTGATCAGGCCGCACAATCCTTCAATCAAGCCTGCAGATACATGGTGTTTAAAAAATTAGAATCGGCATACAATTTCTTTGTTTTACCTGTCTTATCTGAAAGAGATGAAACGCAATTGAAATCGCCTCCCAAAAACACAGATCTAGTCATGTATAAATTTGGTTGCACCTTTTTCAATAAATCCACCCTCTGAAATTTTGTCTGATAATTATATACATTAATCAACCTCAGCTCATGAGCTCCAAGTCTCACATCCAAAATGCATATCCTGCCAGGAACCAGATCAATGAGATGAGAGACTCGGAGGTCAGGACTGAGAATCAAAAAAACAACCCCTGAACATAATTCCTCCCCCAGGGACCAAAAAGAAGGACCTCAAAACCAGTCCTGAGATGCCTGATGGGCTTCCCTGATGGTGTATAAGCAGGTATCCTACACCATGCAAATATCAAGGTGGTGTCCCACAAGAATTGAAAAGGTAGAAAGTCACCTTTTGTGATTTTTAAGACTATTAGTATTAAGAGAGCTCAAAGTTAGGTGTAAAGCTATGATCAAGTGATAGGCAGGACCACATTATCAGGAGCTTGTTCGATGGGAGCTTTTGCAGCAAGGCTTTTGGATTTCTTTTTTTTCTTAACTCCTCCTTTTGAGTCCTGTAAAGGAAGTTCAGAGTTAGAAACTTGTTCTGGTTGAGAGGAAATCATAGAAGTGGAATCTGAATCCTTGTCTTCCTCCTCCCATTGTTTTCTCTTAGTCAGTGGAAGAAATCTGTTTTTGAGACCAATATCAGAGTCAGTCACCTCAGCCATACCCTTCACCAGTTTCTGGGAAGCACTGTGTGTCATCTGCCTAGATTTCTGATGTTCCCATTCCACCGTTTAGGGAGGCAGCATGACAGGGATTTGGGACGTAGAAGGATCAGAAGGCAGTGCAGAAACAATAACATCTTGATCTCCCATAGAAACTTGGGAAGAATGGACAGTATCAGCAGCCACCAAGACATCCCCCTCCAAAGGATCAACCTCAGGAATGGAGTGCCTTGCAGGAACCAGGGGAGGAAAGGAGTCCTGCACACTATGAGAGACTGAGGGAGATGCATTATCCACAGATGGAGGTGTGTGTTGGGGAGTAGGCCGGAGGGAAAAGTCTGAATGAGACAGATCAGCATGCTGCGGAGTAGGAGTATCCTCCTCCATATCAGAACCATCTCCCCCAGTATTGTGGGAGGCACAAGGGCAATCTTTAAAAGTGTGACTGGTTTCATCACAGAGAGTACAGACCACAGGGGTCTGACATGTAAAAGCAACATTACCAATTCCTTCACAAAGTGAGCATTTCATTTTTTCACAGGCATTGCTCAGGTGGTATGGGCTCCACACCAAAAGCAGGACCACGGCTATCCAGCATAGAAAATAAAGCCACGGTCTCTCCCCAAATAAAAGCAGCTTGGCAAATGATGAATAACACCCTTTTCTATAGGAAGTCGTACTCAGATTCAACACCTCCCCCCCCATCCAGATGTCCTCAGAGTTAATAATGGGATCAGAAATTCCAAGCTCCAAACACTTGGTGCATAACCAGAACAAAATGTCCGAAATCGCCACCCCTTCATTTTTAAACAGTACAGTGATTGTCCTGTAAGCAGGTTTATTCAAGGGAATCACAGAAAACACAGACCATTCCGGAGTTATTTTAACTGCTTGATAACACTCCCAAAACAGTTCCAGCCCAGCTGCAGTCTTGAAACTAGCATCAAAATTAGGGTCCCCAGAGGTATGGATCAGGGCATAAATCTCTTGAGCGGAGGATCCCATACTATCCTTCAAAAGGGTACGACCCACATAAATACGATCAGGAAAAGAGTCTAAGCCACCCTTATACTTAATGTGAATGGCATTTCTGCATTTAGCAGGTTCGGGGGGTGTATTGAAAAGCCCAGCATAGGTCCTGTGAGAGGCCCAACTAGGACCATCAGAAACTTCCGGACCAGAAAAGCCCTGGTGTGAAGGTGTGGGGGAGGCAGACTGACCCGGCTCAGACTCTGGAACACCAGGTGTAGGTGCCAGTACAGCAGTGACTGAAGAAGCTCTATCTGCAGAGGAAGGCACAGGCTGAGAAGAACATAAGGGTGCAACTGGAGCCACAGGGAACAAAAGCAGGGAATCAGTAAACTCCAGGGAGGAGAGGATTGCCAAAGGATCAGACAAGTCATCCTCAGCCCAGTGTGGAGACACCCCTGGGAAATCCGGGCCAATTTAACCCACCCAGCAGCCTTTAAAGCCTCGGCCATAGTCCTGCCAGTCACCAAAACGTTGTCATAATCAGGACTAGATACATCAGCAACTGGCACATCTAAAGCAGGTTGCACAGTACAAGACTGCTCAAAAGACAGAGTTTGGTGTTATTGTTAACACATAGAAACATAGACCAGAGTGCTCCAGTGCAGGCGTGCAAAAATACTGCTTCATCTGCACTGATGCCACTCCCACGCACAGCCCCTTCACAAGAAATGCCCCAAAAACACGGGAAGGCCACTGGGAATGCTGCACAGCTGCAACATGTAAAAGAGGGTAGCAGTGCAAGCGAAGCAGAGGAAGCAGATTCAGACCACACCACCCCAGATAAGTAATAATGTAAAAGCACCTTAAGAGTACACCGACACATGAAAATACTCTGCACAACACATTTTTTGTGAATTTTGACTTTAGTTCCCTTTTAAGATTTCTCCAGCAGTTGTACAGTGCAGCCAAAAGACTGTCGGTCTCAGTTACTGAACTGTCGCCCGGCTCCAACTCTTCTGCCTGGTTCAATGCTACTTTTATAAAGTTACTTTACCATTGCCTGCTCCTACTGATTGTGTGAACCTGCCACCTGAATAAACCATTTTGTCCCTTTTGCTTGAAGTCCAGCCTACTGAGTCCACTGCCTGCAATAAACTGTCGGCATTGCATCACTAAAACTCAGTGTTAACCCTTGCTGAGTCATTTGTCCATGGGACAGCTGGTAGCAGTGGTTGTCTGAACTGTAAACATTAATAGCATGGAATTTAGGAGCTATGTGATTTGTCAACCAATGGTTGTCTGCAAAGAGGTACAGCTTGCCTTGTGTTGTTTCTCCTATACCACAGATGAAAATATTGCATAGCACCAGTTCCAGGATCAATCCCTGCGGTACCCCTGCTCAAAATTCCCTAACCTTGAATATTCACCACTGATTACCAACAAACCAGGGAATACTTTGGGCTGCAACACAACACAACAGAGTGGCTTGCAATGCTCCAGCAGCTCTTTACACTGCCAGATCTGCACTGGTGCAATTTATCTATGCCACTGACACTGGTGCAGATCCGGTAGTGTAAAAGCCTGTTAGTAAGTCCTTCCTTTTGTTTCCTGAAAGGAATTTTTTCAAAATTTGTTTGCTGGTTTTATGGCCCCTGGGGATCTCCATGTTCGCATTTTTTTTGTCTCTCTTGTTCTTACAATGCCTTCTGTCCCAAGTGACAGTGATGCATCCAGGATCATTGATTGAGAGAGTAATAGCTGCTGTAGCAGCAATCTACTGTTAGGAGCCTGATGTTCTGGCTTGAACTAAACAACTCTGTCTAATCTAAACTTTTGGGTTTCAAGGTATGTGTCTAGGTCTAGCCAGCAGAACTGAATGTTTTAACTTTTTGTCTACACAACCATTAAAAAAGCACACATATCACCCAAGGTCTGAAATGCTGTAATTAGTGAAGACTATTTCTTTACAGAGTAGCCCACTTAAATATCCCTCAGGCATTAGCCTTCTGTAAATGTAGCCTTCATTCGAGCTCCATGGACACGTAGCGTTACTTAAAATCATACTATGTTGTGTGATGACTCTTTGTTCACATACAAAATGGATATATGATTCTGTCTGACTACTGATCAATACATTGGTATTTTGGGGAGGGGGTTGATTCCCTTAGGTTTTGTTTCAGATTTCTAGGACTGTACTGTGTATACAGCAGATTGGTTATATACTGATGCATTATAAAACAATGAACATATTAGGATACAGGATCTCAATTACTAGGATGTCTTTACTAGGTATGATTTTTAATGATACATTAATACTTGGTGGGTGAGGGGTAGGGCATGGTGCTGGAGTGTTGATTCCCTCAGTTTTTGATTCAGATTGATAGAACTGTTATTTAATAGTACAGAAT
Organism: Neoceratodus forsteri; assembly: GCA_016271365.2. Taxonomy (NCBI): domain Eukaryota; kingdom Metazoa; phylum Chordata; order Ceratodontiformes; family Ceratodontidae; genus Neoceratodus; species Neoceratodus forsteri. The sequence continues at coordinate 527,838,310 of CM057452.1, read as the reverse complement.
ATTAGGTACTGTATATATGGACACATGTTAATACATGGACATATTAGGATAACAGCATCTCAGGGTCTGTGTTACATATGGGTGTTGAATGTGCAGAAACACTAGTCACTTTTTACAGAGTTGCAGATATATCATGTTTAAACAGTACAAGTCTGTATATTCGTGTATAGTATTGACTTGTACACTTGTTTTAAGACATACATATCTGAAAAGTACTTGCACTCCACAGACCAGGATGCCCGCCTGCAGCTCCTTGGAAGGTACGGCGACAGCACAGGCAATTCTAGCAAACCCGCTCCCATTGGCCAGGACTTTTTCCCCTGCTTTTGCCACCTGACACTTTTTAGAAATAGATTTAGCTGCAACTAAGCAAAATTCAAGTGTCTAATAGAAGGATTTCAAATGTATTAGCTGGATTGTAATTTCTACTACTGTTTTAAAGTGCTTACAGCTCTTCTGTTGTTTCCTTGCTCCTGCACCACCACCCCCCATCCAAGCACTCTGCCTTGGCACCGAAAAGTCTAACTATCCTTTGTCTTGCTAAGTTGCTCAATCTAAACCTGTCCTGCTTCTACGCTATTTAAACCCTTCTATTTTCTTCTCTCCAGCTGCCTGTCCTTGAACAGCACTGCTTCAGCTCCCCCGCGGTCGAGGATGCCTGCCTGCAGCTCCTTGGAAAGTATGGCAACAGCGCAGCCAATCGGAACATAGGCATTTCAAACAAACCCGCTCCCATTGGCCAGGATTTCCCCTGCTTTTGCCACCTGGCGCTTTTTATAAACAGATTTAGCTGCAACTAAGCAAAATTCAAGTGTCTAATAGAAGTGGCTAGTTTTCCATTAGCAGGTTATACAGATCTGCCACTAGAGGGATCTTGTTCTTTAATTTAAAAAAAAGTCTACCCTCTTAAAGTCACAGTTGCTTTACTTGTTATATACCTTCCTTGTACTGCCACCCTATGAGATCCTATTTTGCTGAAATTTTCTTTTTTCACTACCTCTCCCTGCCTGTTTCTTTTTTTTTTTTCTGTTCTTTTGCCCTACACCAGCTGAGTTCCCTCCCCCACCTGCTCCTTCCCCTTCTCTCCCTCCTTGTCCTTCCTCCCTTGTTCTGTCTCCCAGGCCCCTTCCACCCCACCCCATACCCACTATAGACTTAATCAATACCAGCAGTACCTTGGGAACGCTCCACTTCACGACCAGTCCTCCCCATGGGCCTCCACTTGAAAATGTCCTGGCTGCTTCTTAACACCACCAAGATTGGTCTTAAAGCCAGCCTATCCCTACTGTACCACATTGCATATAATCGGGACTGTCATATGGACTCTACCTACTGCCCATACACTTAAAGGAAACACAAATTATCACTATTGGACCTGCGCTTCTATTCAATAAGCTCCTCCTACTGATCTTGGGCAACGTCCATCCGAACCCTGGCCCAGACTGTTCAAGCCTTCTGAAAAAAGGCAGGAGCCCTCAGCATCTCAACCATTAACACCTGCAGCCTGTTACCAAAGCTTGATGCAATCCAAGTCTTTATCAGCCAACATAATCCTGACATCCTTGCTGTAGTTGAAACATGGCTGACACCAAAAGTTCCTGATCTGGCAATTACCTTACAGGGCTACAATGTTTGTTTTCAGACTGGACTGTGTCTCTAAAAGGGAAGGGGGCTGTGCCATCTACAATAAGGATAATCTCCTGGGGCACTTTGTTCCAACCCCCGTTCCTGCCTCCTCGGCCCAGCTTCTACCCATTAAAATTTTTCTAGGTCCCAATCAAAAAGCCCTCACCATCGTCTCTGTATATATTCCACCTCGAGATCAAGATCTTGGCATCAAAGAAGTTCTTAACTTGGTCAACTCCCAACCTCCTGGCTCTGAACACATTCTGCTTGGTGATTTCAATATAAACTGGTTCGTATCTGATGTCTACACTCATAAGGATGCCCTTGCAGCTGCCAACCTCTCACAATTGGTCACCACAACAACTCGGATAAATTACAAAACTGGCACCAGTACCCTGCTTGACTGGGTTCTCACCAGTCACCCTACTAGGATCTCTCATACCTCCATTCTCCCAGACTGTCTCAGTGACCACTCCCCGGTTATATGTGAATGGTCTAATAAATTTCTAAAGCCACCCCCTATAATCATTACCAGCAGAGTCCTCACCCGTGGTCAACTTACCCATCTCAAACAGTACCTATCCTTGCAAGACTGGCTGCCCATCTACAAGGCGACAGATATCAACCTTGCCCTCTGCTACTTCATCACCGCCTTCAATAAGGCCTGTGACCTCTTCGCTCCTTCAAAAAAATGGAAAACAAAAGCCCCCTGTAACCCTTGGATAACTGCGGAGCTCCTTTCCCAGCTGAAATCTTGGGACCACCTGTGGGCAGTGTCTAAAGCCACAGGCAAATGATCTGACATCCAAAAATACAAACATGCCCATAATGCCTACACAAAATCCATTCGTCTCATGAAAAGCTCATATTATAAGGACGTCCTCACCAACACCTGGGGAAATGGCTGTGCTTTCTGGGACAATATCAAGGACATTACTGGGAAACGATCAAAGTTCTCTCTGGCCATGTTAATTGTTGAAGGGTCCACTACCCTTGATCCCATGGTCACAGCAAATACCTTTACTGACCTCAGTACTCTTCTACCACCTGATTTCTTCAGTCAGTCACACCCCTCTAACACACCCTGCACTCTGTCAAACCACCCTCATTTCTACTTCAGGGAGATTAAGATGAATGAAGCTCGCCGCCACATCGCCTCAGCCATCTCCACTTCCAGAATCAGCAGTGACACAGTGGACCTTAATCTGCTGTCACTTATACTTGACAAGGTCCTCAGTCCCCTAACTAAAATTCTTAACCTCTCTTTCCACACCAGTGCATTCCCTGAAATATGGAAAACTGCCATTGTGACCGCGGTCCACAAAACTGGGGATAAGACCTGCCACTCTAACTGCTGCCTGATCTCCATATTGCACCACTGTCCAAGGCCCTAGAGCATATTGTTGGGGACCAGCTCACTGATTATTTGGACAAATATAATATTCTTTGCACACAACAGCACGGTTTTAGAAAAGGGCATAGTACCACCACTGCCTTGCTTGAATTTACTGGTGCAGTGCATAGATCTCTTGATAAAGGACTTCTTACAGGGGCTGTCTCCATCAACCTCGCGAAGGCATTTAACATGGTCCATCATCAGCTGCTGTATGACCAACTACTCCTTGCTGGCCTCATGCTGGACTCAGCCCACTGGTTCAGAAGCTACCTTGACAACCGCTCTCAAAGAGTAAAAATTGCTAATGCTATCTCTGACACCTTGCCCGTCTGCTCTGGAGTACCTCAGGGGTCCATACTAGGCCCTCTCCTTTTCAGCCTCTTTTTAAACTCCCTACCACAATCCTGCTCAGAACCAATCATCCCATATGCAGATGATGCTGTTGTCTTTTCTACGCACAAGAACCTTTCACCACTACAATACAGCCTCCAACTCTGATTCAGTGCCATTGAAACATGGTTCTCCAATCATAAACTAGTCCTCAATCACAAGAAAACCAAGTCATTGCTATTCTGCAGTTCACATAACCATTACAAGCAACACCCCCTTGCCATCGCCACCAAGCAGGGGACTGTCCTCAAACAAGTTTACTCTTTCAAATACCTAGGGATTCTGCTTGACCCAATCTCTCCAATATGGCTCACATTGACAGCGTGGCTAAAGCTGCCAGCACACGCCTTGGATTACTCTCTAAGCACAGGCAGCACCTCAACCCAGAGGCCCTGAAGATTGTCTTCCAGAGCTCTGTGGTGTCAGTGTTTGATTATGGCCTCATTATTTATGGCTCTGCCACAACCTCCGCTCTCCGACGTATAACAACTGCTCTTAACAAAACATGTCGACTCACAACTGGTGCTCACCACCTCACCCACACCTGTGCCCTTTATGAACAATCTGGATGGCTCCAACTGTATACAGTATCTCACATGTGCTGTGTCGGGAAAATCAACCTTGGCTCTCACCTCGTGTTACTGCCTTGTTACATCAAAACACCAACTGACAGAACACCAGGAGCTTGACAACCCAGATTCTAAATGTTCCTCACTGTCAAACTATGCAGGGCCAAAGCTCCTTCACCTGTAGAGCTCCTCTATGGATGAATGGTCTCATCCACACCATCTCCTCTGCCTCAACACTAGGTCTGTTCAAAACCAGGCTCCGGGCCCATCTCATTGCTTCTGACTCCTGTGACTGCCTCTCCTAGATGATGACCTACACAGCTTTAATCCCAACTTATATACTGCTTAACCCCAGGCCCCCCAGTCCCTCTCCGCCTAGCTCCTGAGGAATCACTTCAAATCTCAGGTCTTCATACCACCTCATTAGTCTCTCCTTGCCCCATTACAGCACTTATCCCCCCCCCCCACTCTGCCCCCTTTATCTCTTCTATCACTCCTTCCCATTTATTTTTCAACAAATGCCTTTGGCTGCATCTTCATCCTGCCCCTCTCCTCGTCTGTTTCTGCCCGCCCCCGGTGCCTGACCCTATCCATTCCTTGTGGGTGTATGCTTCCGAGCTGTGTTCACCATCTTACTACAGCTGCCTCCGTTAACTACCTACACTTTTCCTCCTTCTCTACACCTTACTCTTTCTATAATTGACCCCTTTCAATAGCACTGTTGTACATGAATTGTTTACTGTTATGTCGCTGTTGCTTCCTTGTTGTTTATTTCTGACGTGGAACCTTTGTAAAAGAGCCTTGGCTCAAAGGTGCTTGTAATCCTAGCATAAATAAATAAAATAAAACTCTATAAATGTGGGAAACAACTGGTTAATGCTTAATTTAGACTAGGACATGTTGTCATTAAACCCATTTTTTTGCCTAACACAAAGATATTTTCCTATTCAGAAGACATTTAATATTATATACTACATATTTTTTTCAGTTTATTTTATCTTGTGGTTTAAAATCATAGACATTTACCAATGCATGCAACAGATACACACATGCCAGGAAGAACAATTGCCGGAGAAACCAGGTCAGGAGACAAAAGACAAATGGAAGGAGGAGATAGGGACTTGTGAGGGGAGGCGAAGAAGTGGCAAAAATCATGGAGTTGAAAGGAGAGAACAGGTTACTATGAAGAGAGAGGGAGCGGGCATTTGTGAAGGACCTTCAGAAAATAGTTGTGCACTGCTAGAGAGGAAGAAGGTGAAGGAGGGAAATGATGAAATTAGAGGAGTAATTGATAAATGCCTGGACCAAACTGGAGTGGAGGGAAGTTCTGCTGGGAGAATTGCACCAGGGGTAAAAGGGGGAAATAATGTGCAGGAGGAAGAAGAGGAGCTGGAAATGAGAGAGGGGGATGAATGGAAGCAAGCAAGGAGTAAGAGGGGTGGAATCTTAGTGCTGGGGGGACTCGATACTAAGAGGAGTTAGGTGGGGTAGCTAGGGGAGAGGCATAGTCGATTTGGGTGAGGCCATACAGAATGACAGCGGAAAGGGTGGGACAGTCTGTTCTGAAATATGCTAGAAGGAGTAGGACAAGCCTCATTTAATTATACATCTTGGGACAAATGACCTGGCTGACAAGACAGTAGATACAGTCCAGTGGAGGTTTGAGGAACTAGCACAATTATGTGAGGGGCAGGAAGATCAGTAACTTTTTCAGAGATACTTTCCGTAGCAAAGGCAAGCACAACAAGAAAGCTGAGAATAGAGGAATTTAACGGATGGCTAAGAACCTAGTGTTGTGCTAAAGGGTATGGGCTGTTGGGGGGCCTGGGAGGACAGTAGTTTCATGCCAAGGACAGACTACACTTGGAGGAGGAGGGAAAGAAAGTGTTGAAACAGAGGATGGAGGAGTACATAGAGGAAGTTGGGAATTTAAACTAGGAGTGGGGTGGCAGTTGGGGAAGAGATATGCAGAGACCACAGGTTGGGAAACCATATGAGCTTACCCTCTATAACAGTGACAAAGGACAAATGGCAAGTACTGTTGGTGATGCTAGGAAAGGAGGGCAGTATGGGAGGGGGGGAAAGGGTGGAAGGTGGTTACCTCTTAATGCTAGGAGCCTTGGGAGGAAAACTGCAGAATTATAGGTTCCATGGCAGAGGGGAGAGGTGGACTGCAGTTATCATGGAAACATGGCCACCCAATACAATGACTGGGACCTGTCTGTACCAGGGTACAGGTTATTTCTGAGGGACAGAGTGATTGGGAAAGGGGTGTTATTTGTGAAGGAAGAACTGAAGTGTGTAAGGAGGAAGGGAGGAGGGTAGTACGGAGTCACTTTGGATGCAAATCCAGGATTCCAAGAATAAGATTCTTAGAATGGGAGTGGTGTACAGGCCACCATCTCAGACGGAGGAGTTAGACAGGAACTAGCGGGACAGATCAGGAGGACCTGCAAGAAGGGTAGTGTGGTGATTGTGGGGACTTCAACATGCCAGAAGTGGACTGGAGCACCCAACAACCAGGAACAGAAGGAGCAGGTACTGCTGATGCCTTCCAGGACAGCTTCCTGCTGCAAATGGTCAGTGAACCAACCATGTTAGGAAATACCCTTGACCTTGTGCTGGCAAATGGGGACTTTGTGAGAGAACTTACAGTGGAGGAACTGCTGTCAGGGAGTGACCACCGCTCAGTATGGCTCACATTGGATATGAGCAAGGAAGGAGTGGAATCTGGCACAATAGTGCTGGACTTCAGGAGGGCCGACTTTGGGAGGATGGGAGAAGTGGTAAAAGGGTACCTGACCAGAATTCAATCTAGTATGGACACTAACCAGAGGTGGGAGCTCATAAAGCTGGGGATAGTGGAGGCAACCAAAACCTGCTGCAAAGCCCAGAGCAAGAAGGCTAGGGCTAAGAAACAGATCTGGTTGAGCAAGGAGGTCATGGAAAAGGTAAGGAGGAAAAGAGCTGCCTTTAGGAAGTACAAGAAAACAGGGAGGGGGAGGACAGGGAGGAGTACTTGACAGAATCGAAGGAGGTGACAAGGGCAGTAAGGGAGGCAAAGCATCTTCGAACTCAGGCTGGCACAAGGCATTAAGAAGGGGAGAAGGACTTAAGTACATCAGGAGAAAAAGGAGCTGTAAGGACCATATAGTAAGGATTAGGAAGGAGGGGTTGGGTGGAAGCACTAAATGAGTACTTCTGCTCAGTATTTACTAAAGAGAAGAGGGGTGACACCAAGGTGGGAGAAATGGCAGAAGTGGGGGGAGGTAGGACAGATGGGAAAATCATGGAGAGCAGAATTTGAGAGGGTTTGAAATCACTGAGGGTGGACAAGGCGCCAGGCCCAGATGGCATCCACCCCAGGGTACTGAAGGAGCTGGCAGAGGTCCTTGCAGGACCTTTGGCAGACCTATTTAATGCCTCACTACATTCGGGATGTGTACCTCAGGACTGGAGGATGGCTCATGTGGTGCCCCTACACAAGAGTGGCCCCAAGGATGAACCGGAAACTACAGACCAGTGAGCCTCACATCCATCATCGGTAAGCCAATGGAGATTCATCCTGAAGGAGAGGCAGGGCCTCCTAGAGGTCAAAGGACTACAGGACAGCAGACGCATGGCTTCATATGTGGCAGATCCTGCCAAACCAACCTGGTTGAGTTCTATGACTGGGTGACTAGGCAACTGGACAGGGCCATGCAGTGGATGTCCTGTATCTGGACTTCAGTAAGGCATTGACCAGTGCCACATGGAAGGCTGGGAAGAAGAGTAGGCACAGGGTCGGGTGCAAAAGCTGGTGAGATGGGTAGGAAACTGGCTGCAGGGAAGGCAACAGAGGGTGGTGGTGGGTGGGGAGCTCTCACACCCAAGGGCAGTGACAAGAGGTGTTCCACAGGGCTCAGTGTTGGGATCAGTGTTGTTTGGGATATTCATTGCAGACATATCATGGGACATCAAGAGCAAGATCAGTCTGTTTGCTGATGCTACCAAGGTAGGCACGGTGGTGGATGACCTAGGGGGATAGCAGGGGTTGCAGGATGATCTGGCAAAGCTTGAAACCTGGTCAGACACCTGGCAACTGGGCTTTAATGCCAAAAAGTGCAAGGTGCTGCATTTTGGGATGAAGAACCCAAGGAGGAGTTACCAGCTAGGGGGAGTGCAGCTAGCCCAGACAGAGGAGGAGAAGGATCTGGGGGTGCTCATTACAGGGTCAATGAACAACTCCGCACAATGTAGGAAGGCAACTGCAAAGGCCAACAAAATGCTGGGTTCTATTGCAAGGGGTATATCCTCGAGGAGGGAGGAGGTGATTCTGCCACTGTATAGGTCATTAGTTAGACCACATCTGGAGTACTGCCTGCAGTACTGGTGTCCGTATCTGAAGAGGGACATTAAGTTACTGGAGGGAGTGCAGCACAGAGCGACAAAGATGATCAAGGGGCTGGTGGACTTATCATACGAGAGGAGGTTGAAGGAGTTGAACATGTACTCACTGGAGGAGAGGAGAGACAGGGTGACATGATTGAAACCTTTAAATACATGAAAGGAATAAACAAGACTAGCACAGAGGGGCTGTTCAAAGTAAGGAAGGGGAGGGCCTCCAGGGCCCATGATATGAGACTGGAGCGAGGAAGGTTCAGGAGGGAGATGAGGAGACACTTTTTTACAGAGAGGGTGGTGGCTGGGTGGAATGCGTTACCTGCTGAAGTGGTATGTGGTAGAACAGTGGACTGCTTCAAACGAGGATGGGACAGGACAAGGGGGGGTTAATGAAGGGGAAGGGTGGAAGGGAGGGACAGCTGCAGAATAAGGGGTGCTAGCTGCACATTTGAGCAGACTTGATAGACCTCTAGGCCTTTATCTGCTGGCAAATTTTGTATGTTCGTATGTAGCTTTAGTTATATACTGTAGTCTTAAACTGGAGGGTTTAGAGGGTGGAGGTTTAGGAGGGAGGTCAGGAAGCACTTCTTTACAGAGTGGGTGGTGGACACTTGAAATGCGCTGCTGGAAGAGGTGACCTCATTGAAGACGGTGGGCAGGTTTAAGAGAGGCTGGGATAGGTATAGAGAGAAGGTAATAGCTTGGCAGAAGACACCAGGAGAAAGGACTTCTGTGTGACTGAACTTCTCTACTGGGACTATGTTGCCCTCCTTCCTTCCCCTCCAAAGCTAGTTCTATTTTTATAGGCACAGGATTTGACTGACAACAGGAACTTCCTGTTTAGGGGCAGGAAGTGAGTGATCACAGAACCACCAAGGACCCACCATCCTAGAAGGGCAAAGAGCCTCCGGCCCCTCTAGCTGCTGGAGGTCTGCCTCTGAACAAGTAAGTGGTCTACTGAGAAATATAGGATATTCTTGTCTCAGAACAGGACAATCAGGAGCTTAAAGGCACACAGGCAGAAAGTAAGAGAGAGAGAGAGAGAGAGAGAGAGAGAGAGAGAGAGAGAAAAACAGAGGAAAAGTAAGGATTGCAGACAGTTAAGGGGCCAGAAATAAGACATGATTGGAGTGGTGAGTGCAGTGGCTGTGGAGCAGCAGTCTTCTGGGGAGATGTTCTGGAGGATGCGTGTTGTCCCATCTGCAGGCACCTCTCTGGGCTGAGGGAGGAGGTTGCTCATCTCCAGGCTGAGTTGGCCAGGATTTGTGGGACCTCCTCTTCCATCCAGGGACCACCAGTGCCACTGCCGCTGCCTCAGAGGTTGCCAAGAAAGAGGAGCGGTTGGACCACAGTGGGCTCAGGGAGGGTGAGGGTGGTGGAACAGAGGCACATCCCTCCAGTTGTACCTCCACACCCTATGCCATTCTGGCAAAGTGTGGTTCCTCTATGGAGGCACCTACAGTGGAGACCAAGGAGGATGCTGGGAACCTCCACAAAGGAGACCCACAGGAGGGTGGCAGGGACCCTGCAAGGGAAGGAAACAACCCTGGTGGGGGACTCCATTGTTAGGAAGGTAGAACTGGGCAAGGAAGGGAGAGGGAGGTGGCAGCCTGCCTACGCCATGGCTTGAGGGACAGGGAGCGTACCTCAGGATTGCCGAGCAGCTGCACAGGGAGGGAGTTGGATGTCATTGTCCACTTAGGGACAAATGATCTGGCTAAGAAAGGGATTAGAGAAGTGCAGGAAGAGTTTGTGAAATTGGGAGGGCCTTTAGTCAAGGCAGCACGCACGGTAACCTTCTTGGAGGTGCTACCCATCTATGGCATAGGAGAGGCTAGTGTCTGCATCATGGATCTAATCAGTGGTTGGAAAAACTGTGGAGCTCAGGATTGGCTCATTGGGGGACTGGGGTCCACCTGGAGTGATGCAAGCCTATACTGGCATGATGGGCTGTATCTGTCCGGGAGGGGAACCAGGATCCTAGGTGATAGGTTTAAATGCTTCATTGGCAAGCCTTTAAACTAGCCAAGGGGGGGAGGCACTGGAAAGGAGCAGGAAAATCCTAGCCCCCAAACAATCATGGTAGTAAGTGTGGCAAACACCAACATGGAGGTGTCGATAGGAGAAGGGCAGGGTAAATGGAGAAAGTGACAAAGGCAAGAAGGACAGGGATGGGGCAAAGGGGTAAGGCCATCAGGAAATGGAGGGTAATGAGTATCAGTGCCTGTGGTCTGGGCAACAAGCCCTGAGCTGGTGGCCTTAATGGAAGAGGGATGCCTGGATATCGTGAGTAGTCACAGAAACATGGTACACAGAGAACCATGACTGGGATGTTAACATACCAGGGTACATAACCCTACAGGAGAGACAGGCAGGGGAGAAGAGGGGAGGAGTAGCTCTTCATGTAAAGGAAGGGATAAAGCAACTGAACAAAAGAGTAAACGGGAGGAGGAGGCACTGTGGGTCACCTTGGAGACTGAAAGGGCACCACAATCCGCACAGGGTTGTGTGACAGACCCCCATGTCAGGGGAAGGAATGGACAAGGATATGATGGAAGGCATTCTTAGAATGGCAGAGAAGGGAGATACTGTTGCTGGGAGACCTGAATATGCCAGATGTTAACTGGAGCACATTTGCTGCAGCCACATCCAAGAGCAGGGCCATTCTTGACGCCCTACAGGTGGCAGGCATTAGACAGCTAGTTTCGAACCCACCCATGAGGGAGCAATCTTAGACCTCAGACTCTCAAACGGGGCAGTGAGAGGATCTCAGATCTAGAAGTGGGTTGCATCTGGGGACAAGTGACCATCAAACAGTGTGGTTCACGTTAAACTCAGCTACAGAGTCAAGCCATACAAAAGTGAGGGTACTGGACTTTAGGAGGGCTGACTTTGGCAAGATGGGAGAGTGCCTCAGAAAAGCACTAGCAAACAGGCTAGAAGGAGGTGTGGAGCAACAAGTGGGAATTATCAAAATTGCCATCACAGAGGCAACAAGCCTTTGTGTGAAGCAAATAAACAAATCAAAATGAAAGAAAAAGCCACTATGGTTCTCAAGAGAGGTGGCTGTGAAAGTCAGGAAGAAAAGATAGCATTCCAGAAGTATAAGGAAACACAGAAGGAGCAGGACAGAGAGCTGTACCAGTTAAGGCAGAAAGAAGCAGGAGGGAAGTCAGAATAGCAAAGGCCCAGACTGAGGAAAAGATAGCCAACTCAGTTAAGAAGGGATAAACCTTTATAGGTACATCAGCGAGCGTAGAAAGACAAAGGAGGGATAGTGAGGCTGAAATAGAATGAATGGTGGGTGGGGCAGAGGGGACAGTGAAAGCAGAAATACTGAACGAATATTTCTGCCTTCAGTATTCACAAAGAGGAGGAAGTGCCGAATCCAATTAACAGAAGCACCTTTGATAGGGGGTCGATCCCAGTCCTTTCACAGAAGAAAGGGTTCTGCAAGAACAACTAAAACTGAAGGTGACAAAGCAATGGGTCCTGATGGAATTCACCCAGAATTCTAAAAGAATTAAGGAAGGAACTAGTGAAACCACTGGCTACTCTTTTAATAAATCATGGGAGGATGGTGTGGTACCGAGGACTGGAGGAAGGCGGATGTGATTCCCTTCACAAAAGTGGGACCAAGACAGAGGCAGGAAACTACAGACCTGTCAGTCTGACCTCTGTGGTAGGGAAAGTGATGGAGTCACTTCTGAAGGAAAGAATAGTTGAGTACCTAGAGGTCAGTGGAGCACAGGATCCAAGGCAGCATGGGTTCACAGCGGAAGGTCATGTTAGACAGAATCTAATAGATTTCTTTGACTGGGTGACCAAAGTAGTAGACCAGGGAGGGGCTGTGGACATGGCCTACCTAGACTTTAAGGCATTTGACACAGTCCCACACAAAAGATTATTAGTCAAATTAACCAGCCTGGGAGTGGGTTTCAGGTGGTAGCCTGGAAAACATTGGCTGGACAACAGAACACAGAAGGTAATTGTAAATGGAGTCCACTTGAAGAAAGGGCGGTTACTAGTGGGTACAAGAGGTTCATATTGGGTCCAGTCCTTTTAATGTCTTCATCAGTGGCATTGCAGAGGGACTGAAGGAAAAGTATGCCTTTTTGCAGATGACACAAAGATCTGCAACAGGGTTGATACACAAGGAGGCATGGAAAGGATGAAAAGGGACTTGGCAAGGTCGGAGGAATGGTCAGACGTATGGCAGCTAGGATTCAATGCAAAAAAGTGCAAAATAATGCACCTGGGAAACAAGAACCCAGGGAAAAATACACAATGGGTGGGGAGGTAGTAACAACAACAAAACAGGAAAGGGACCTGGGGGTAATCATATCAGATGACCTTAAGGTTAGCAAGCAATGTGAGAAGGCAGTAGGGAGGGCTGGGGGTATACTGGGATGTATAGGGAGAGGCATCAGCAGCAGAACACAGGAAGTTGTTATCCCTCTGTACAGACAGTTGGTGAGACCCCATCTGGAATACTGTGTCCAGTTCTGGAGACCCCATCTCCGCAAGGACATAGACAGGATAGAGGCAGTCCAGAGGAGGGCAACAAAATGGTGCCGGTCTGCAAGAGAAGCCATATGAGGAGAGACTAAAGGAGCTTAATATGTATACCCTTGAGGAAAGAAGGAGAGGGGGAGATGATAGAAACTTTCAAGTACCTCAAGGGAATCAACAAAGTCCAAGAGGGTAGCATCTTTCAGAAAAAGAGACTTGCAAGAACAAGGGACACAATTTAAAGACAGAAGGAGGGCGGTTCAGAGGCAATGGAGGAAGTATTATTTCACAGAGAGGGTAGTGGATGCATGGAACAGCCTTCCTGAGGAAGTTGTGGGGTCTAAAACTGTGGGAGAATTCAAGAATGCATGGGACAGACATAAGGCAATTCTTGTGGGGGGGCAGGAAGAAGTAGGCTGGTTAACTAGGATCTGCGGCCTATCCTGTAGGTAGGGAAATGGGCAGACTAGATGGGCCTAGCGGTCCTTATCTGCTGTCAGAGTCTATGTTTCTATGTAAGGATCATCTGTAGGGAGAATGGGAGAAGTGGGGAGGGAGGGCAGGGACATTAGCTCAAGCAGTGGACCCTGCAATATGAGCAGACTAGATAGACCAAATGGCCTTCTTCTGTTGGCTTCTTCGTATGTTTGTCTGTTTTATGGCCATCCTCAGGGAGGAAGCTTATCTATTCTGTGACATTTGACATTGACATACCTTCCTTTGATGGATGTTCCTGTGTTGTTTTTTGAAAGCTGTTTAGGCCAATTGGGATTTTCAACAATTTTGTATGTTTTTTTTTTTAATGCATGATCTTGACTTTTATCAAAGCGTATTCTTCCAAACCAACTGTCATTGTTTTCTGATGAAGGATTCTATGTAATCCGAAAGCTCAAGGACATATTTTCTTTTGTAACATCTATGTAGTTCCAATAAAAAGTATCAAATTATCTTTTTTTTTTTCTGGATTTTTTTGTCACAAGGACCAATATGGCAATAAAACTAATTTTCTGTATTAAAATCATACTGTGCTACTGTAAACTTGACGACAAAAACAGCTCTTGTTGAATTAATGGACCTGGACACATTACTGTTATACGGAACAGGAGACAATGTAGGAATAAGAAGAGCCATAAAAATACTAAAATGGAGTTCCCCAGGGGTCATAAAACCAGCAAGCAAATTTTAGGGAAAAAAAATATCCCTTCAGGAAACTAAGGGAAATACTAGGAGTACACCTACAAAGGTGATTCTGAAGCACTCTGGACAGGTCGAGCATCAATTTTTATGCTAGGATACTTATTTATTTGATATATCGGGTTTACAGCCTTTGAGCCAGAGGCTCATTTCCAAAGGTACCTCGTCACATGTAAGACAGAAACTAATACAGACAGGGTATAACAACAATTTACATTAAACATGTATTACAGACATTTGTCACAAACATTATTTACAGTATTTGGATGTAGATATTTTCAGACATTATTTACAATATTTGGATGATGATATTTACATCATCACAGCAGAAAGACATTATTAGCTTGAGAAAGCATCTAAACAGAGTAGTCAGTCCTATTCATGGATTTGGTATAATTGACGGAGGTTGCAATCCATAATGGACTTTGTCAGAGAATTTGGATCAAAGTGGATGAGAGAGTGAAATGTTAGCTGCAGTTACAGGAGTGGATATTGAAGAGGTGGTTGTGAAGAGTGGTTTTGAAGTGGGTTATCTTGGGTGCACTAGTGATGGTGTTTGGGAGTGCATTAAACCATGTGGGGGCCCTGGAGTGGAAAGATCTCTGGGCAAGGGAGGCTTTTACCCTCGGCAGAACCAGTAGTGCTTTCTCTGAGTTGCGGGTGGAGATAGTGGGGGTGGCACGATGAAGAGAGGTGGTGAACCCATGGGGGCAAGAGTCCAAGCAGTATTTTCTTGGACAGTATGCAGGTCTGGTAGCGGAGCCTTTCACAGAGGTTGAGAAGATTGGCAGAGGTATAGAGAGAGCAGGTGTGAGTGAGCCTAGGTGTGCCAGTTAGGAGCCTGCAGGCCTTGTTTAGGGAGACCTGGATTTTCTGGAGTGCGGAGTTATCTGCTGCCCCGTATACAGGGAGCTCATAGTCCACTAGGGACAGTACTGATGAGATGATGGGAAGCCTAAGGGCGTGGGGGGACGGAGAGGCAGTCCCTGTGTCGGTAAAGGAGTCCAATCCGGGTGTTTGTTGTGGCAGTAAGGGAGTTTAAGTGGTCATGGAAGGTAAGGGATGAGTCGAGGGTAAGTCCAAGATATTTGTAGTTGGTTACCTGTTCAAGGGGGTGCTGGGTGCTGGGGAGGATGTGGAGAGGTGCACTTTTTGCTTTGTTTTGGCGGTGAGAGAAGATCATTGATTTAGTCTTTTTTAAGTTTATGACCAGTCTGTGGTCCTTAAACCATGTTTCGGCCTGGGAGAAGGCATGTTGGAGGGAGTCTTGAAGGGGCGAGGGTTTATGATGCCAAGTAAAGAATACTGCATCATCTGCATAGAATAAGATTTTTGTGGAGCAGTCCTTTGGTAAGGAGTTTAGGTAGAGGGAGAAAAGAAGTGGCCCCAGGATAGAGCCCTGGGGCACCCAGAGTGGACGGGTAGTGTTGGATAGGGTTCCGTTAATTTTGACGCATTAGGACTGGGCAGAAAGGTAACTGGAGCACCAGACTAGGGGGCCTGTGGAGAAACCAAGTTGGTGGAGAGAGTCGGGAAGGAGAAGGTGGCAGACCGTGTCGAAGGCCTTGGATAGGTTTATGAACACAGCTCCTGCAATGTTACTAACGTCTAAGTAGGAATGCAGGAAGTTAATTTATTCTGAGAGGGCTGTGGTGGTGGTGCTATGGCCCGAACAGAAGCCATGCTGCTCTGGGCGTAGAATGTTGTACTTGGCTAGGTATTCAGTAAATTGGGTGGCAACCACTTTTTCTAACGCTTTAGAGAGGGGGGAAGAATGGAGATGGGTCGATAGTTATTTGGGGAGGCTTTGTCACCACTTTTATGGATGGGAGTAATGACAGCTGCTTTCCAGGCACTAGGGAATTGCCCTAGGCATAGGGATTTGTTGAGCAGGTCCATTAGGGGGGACTAGGACCTTGTCGAGGACTAATCGAAGGAGCCTGGCATCTAGAGGGTCATTTATAGGGTGATTGCTGTTTAGCACTTTTTGTAGGTAAGGACGAGCTTTGTGGGTGGATATTTTATGCAAGAGGAAACAAGGATGCTGTAGGGTTGGGGGTTTGGATTGAGGCACAGGGTCAAAGAAGCAACTGGGGAGAACATTGCTGAGATCCAAGAAGGTGGTGTTTAGACAGTTTGCTATGGTGAGTGTGTCTGTGGAGGCAGTACCATTTATGGTGAGCTGGGAGGGAGGTGGGGAGTGTGATTTTCCATTGAGTTCTTTGATATTACTCCAGAAGGTTTTTGCAGACCCCCACGTGGTTGTGAGAGTGGATTGATAGTGGTCTGCTTTGGCCTTACAGCTGGCTTGAGTGCATCTATTGCGAGCGGCATTATAGGATTGTCTGTCCGCCAACCTACCAGATTCTGTGGCTTTGTTCCAGAGATTATCCCTGTCTCTCAACATTTGGAGTAGGGAGGGGGTTATCCAAGGAGTATGTTGCCTTTTGGTGCGGAGTTTGGTGAGAGGATCATAGAGGTCACAGGCCTTGGTGAAGGCCTGTGTAAACAGGTTGAGTGCAATGTTGATGCTGGGGGCTATATTAATGGGGGACCAATCTATTTGGGTGAGCAGCTGTTTAAGTTTTATTAACCCTCCTGGGCAGAGGTGCCTTTGGAAGGTTGTTTGGGTTATGGGTTTGGGAAGAGGTCCATTGGAATAGGATGGGTGAGTGGTCACTTAGGGAGTTGGGAAGTACTTTTGTATCCTAGATTTTGTTGGGGTGGTTAGAGATAATGATATCCAGGAGGGTGTGGGTACCGGTAGATTGGTGAAGTCTAGTGGGTTGGGTAACTAATTGGACCATGTCAAGGGCTGAGAATGAGTCCTTTGTTGGTGCGGCCAAGGGGCCAAGCCAGTTGATATTGAGGTCCCCTACTAGTGTCTGCTCTGCATTGTGTGGTAGGGTAGAGAGGTATTCAGTGAGGGACGTGATGGCAGGCTTTTGGTTCTTAGGGGGTATGTAGGCAACTGTGAGGTATAGTGGGCCCCTGGAGGGGTCAGGGGTGATTTTTAGGGTGAGGGCTTGTGCTCCGTTTGTGAGTTTGGAGGGTGGGAGCATGTGACCAATAATGTTATTATTGATGTAGAATGCACAGCCACCCCCAAGTTTTCCTACCCTGTCTTTCTGATATAGGGTGTATCCGGGGAGTGAGACAAAGGCGTCGGGAGTAGATTTGGAGAGCCAGGTCTCCACTATGGCATTGCGTCTGGTTGGTGAAGGGTGGCCAGCATTGAAGCACTGCAGATTTGTTTGGCAGGCTGCGTATATTCAGAGAGGCAATGCGGAGTCCAGAGGGTCTGGTAGGTGGAGTAGTGGGGGCAGGGCCTGGATTAGGGTGGATATTACCAGAGAGGAGTAGTAGGATGACTAAGGCTCTAACTATAGGCGTCAGGTTGTTATATTTTTGGGAGTACGTTTGGGGTGAGGATGTAGTGGAGCAGGGGATGGGCAGGGTTTGGAGGGATGGGCAGACGCAGAAGAGGTGGAGCTGGGGGGGCCGGGAGGGTGCTGGGGATGGCGCTGCCGGTGTGAGGTGGATGCAGGGGTCCAGTGTGTGATGACAAGGTGGGGGAGGATGGCCAATTCTGGAGAGATGCAATGGTGCAATCCACAAAGGGGATAGGGTGAGGTCTGGCTGGTGGGAGGTGAACCCCAGGGTGGTTTTGAGGATGAGGCACATAAGGTGGAAGTGAACAGACATAGTGCCTAGATAGTTTTGGGGGCAGAACAAAGAGGTTGTGGGGGAGCCAGAAAAGCTGAAAGAGCTTTAAGATATGCCACAACACAGTAGCTTGACTTGTAGGCTTAGTGGCAGAGCTGCTGACTATGGTGGCAATGGCACAGGGTTTGAGACCTGTAGTGGGACAGAGGAGAGATGTATTTTAGGCAGATTATAACAATAGAGGCTTTGAGAGGTTTAGAAACTAAGCACGAGTTAGTCTGCTTTGGTTGTCTCAGCGGTAGAGCGGAGGATACTGGTGGGAGGGGGGTACAGGGTTTGTAACCTGCAGCGAGTACCAGAAATGTAATTTAGCAGAATATGGGGGAGCAGATGCTGAGAGCCTTGAACTGGGGGATAGCCAAATATGATGTCTGAGTGTAGGGCTGCTGAAACTGGTAGCAATGGTGCAGGGTTTGAAGCCTGCAGTGGTACCAAGAATATTATTTTAGCAGACTATGGGGGTTAGCAGCTTTGAGAGCCTTAAAAAAATATAGCTAACAATAGTCCAGTATGATGGCTGACTGGTAGAGCTGCTGACTGTGGTAGCAAGGGTGCAGGGTTTGAAGCCTGCAGTGGTACCAAGAATATTATTTTAGCAGACTATGGGTATCAGAAACTATGAGAGCCTTAGAAAGTAAGGCTAAAATAGCCAGATATGATGGTCAAGTGGTACTTATGGTACATTGACACCAACATCAACAACTGCAGTCCTGTGTTGTTAGAGTACAGCTAGGTATGAGCATGTCAGCGACAGTGCATGTCATTCTGTCCTGCAGTGGCATCAGCAGCGTTTGACAAGTTTAAACAAAAAACAAAATACCAGGAGATACAGCGCATTGTCCTCATTTTATTGAATACGTGCATTGAATACAGCAACATTCTTTCAGTTGGGGTGCTCTGCGCCCCCCCCCCCCGGTAAAATACCAGGAGATACAGCACCTTTTCCTCATTTTATTGAATACATGCATTGAATACAGCAAAATGCTTTCAGTTGGGGTCCCATTTGACACACCCCGTAAAAAAACAAAATCAACCAAGAAATTTTTAGTTTTTATGGTCGTTTTTTTCTGTTATAGTGATTAAGAATCACACATTCATGTGGTATGAACGCTGTGGAATTGCAGTACTAGGTGGCAAAGTTAGCTGGAAAAAAAGAGGAAATATGTGCCCCTACCATTGTAATTAATGTTTCCATGGTATGTGTTGCTGCATTTGAGCCCCCCAACTGAAAGCATGTTGCTGTATTCAGTGAAATGATAACGTGCTGTATCTCCTATATTTGCTGATTTTGGTTTTTGCCTTTTGATGCTTTTTTAATGTTTTATGGTCATTTTTCCATTTTTTTGCAATTGTGAATCACTCTGGACAGGTTGCACGTCAGTAGCACAGTAGATCATAAGGTCCTGATGTTGCATCAGTACCGTACAGTCACCACAGCAAAAATAAGTGCAGGACCTGTCCAGAGTGCTTCACAACTGCTCCTACAAATAAAAACACTCTGTGCACATTTTGTTTGGTAAATGTTGACTTTAGTTTTCCTTTAAGCTTTCCTAGGAGTGCAAATCAGCTACAAAACACCCCCAGTTGAAAGTGTCCATTAGGGTAATATTTGTATTCTGGGAGGACTGGAGGTTAGGAACATCATCTCGGACTTCACTTCCAGTTTCAGGCCCATATAACTCCTTGACAGTGTCGGTGAGGAGCAGGTGGAGGTAACACCGGCAAGTGGCGGTGACCGTGTCTGCCTGTAGAAGCCAGGTTACTCTGTTTCCGTAAGGAAGAGGATTAAAAAGCCAGTCCTTAATCACATTCAGACTTAACGAGTAATAATATATTTGCCAAAAACAGGTTTTACTGGGAAGGCAAGGTAGGATTACAGTGTATAGTATGTAAAATGTGCAAATTAACTAAGCAGGATAAAGCTGAAAACATGCAACAAATGTGATGTAATACAGAAACCTGAAGATGAAATTATTAGCACAAGACAAAGAATAAGTGACGGGCAGAGATCTTAGTTTTATAGCTTCAACCTTAACAAATGTTGCAGAGGTTGTTCCAGGGGCAGTTGAATCCCAGTTATAGTTGGGATACCAATATGAGAGACAGGCAAGAAGAAATGAGCACGTCATTAGAGGCGATTATAAGAAAGGATAGAAATTGGTAGAAGGGGATAACTGGAGGCAGAAAAGGAGAGTTGCTAACCAGAATCTGGTAACATTGAAGCTGGGTTTACAAGGCCACTTCCTTTATTGTTGCATTATGAGTCTGCACTGCCCCAACCTCAGGAGGCAACAACAAGTTGAATTCACAATATCCCTCTCAGCACCAATGCAATACATGCTGGAGAGGGGCCAAGAGCACTGAGAGGCACTGCAGGATAATGGGAACATCCCTGCACATGTCTGAGCGAGTGGTGCAGCCTGTACACACAACTTCTTACACTGTTCACTCCGCTGTGCATTCTGAAAATTGCTACGGTTCCTCGAGAGGCTTAGTGAGTGGCTCCCCATGAATCAGTAGGTGTTCACATGGCCACTTTTGCACCACAGCAACCTGAGTGCTCAGGTTGATGCAGCAAAAAAGTGTCCATGTAAGTAACCCTTTAAAAACTGCTTTTAGGTGTTACAAGGCTTAGGTTGACAAGAATGTGAGAGGAGCCATCCAGTACAAGTCCAAGAATTTTCATTTCCCATAGGTGCACATAAACCAAACTTATTAACTTAATCAAAACAGAAATGAAACCATTAACACTAATGCAGTACTGACTGGTGATTCAATTCTAAGACTTGCAGACAACACAAATTGTAAACAAAAATTAAAAAAGGTCTGCTGTCTTCAGCAGTAAATATTGAAGGCCTTAAAGCATATTTATAGGGCCTACTCTCAAAGGCTCAAAAGACAAGAAGACAACCCAGCAATGGCTTTACATGTGGGGGTAAATGATGTCGACAAAAGAACTGATGACTGAGATAATTTTGAAGACCTGGGAAAATTCCTACTACAGAAAGGTTGCAAGGCTTATAATTTCAGAAATGTTGCCAGTGCCAAATGAAGGCTAAGGGAGCAATCAGAATGGCAACTCACCATCCAGGAATTGGGGGGGGGGGGGATACATTTGTAAGAAACTGGGATCTTTTTCATTGCAAACAAGAATAATATTTTCAGGATAAGACAGCATCTAAACAGAACTAGGAAAAGATTCGACCACGCTTGGCATTACTGTATGTTAATGGGTCAAGTTGAAGGACCTATTATGGCTATAAGAGTGTTGCCTCACACGTTCCTAAGACCAGAGGACTGCGGAACTGAAGGTGAGCAGTTCTGTAGTCCTAAAGAAGCAAGATGCGACCCTCTTGTAGCCATATGAGAGGCGCGCCACGATCTGTAAAATTATTATAGATTGCTAACTTTATTAAGTAAAAACAACTTTTTATTTAATAAAATTGGTATCAGTAGTGGTCACTGAGGAGCCCATTACAGTAGCTGAGAACGTGAGGCACTTTTACAGCAATAAGAGTACCTCACGTGCAACCAAAGAAAGTGCTGTGATTGGTTGGGGATGCTCCTGCGATCTGTAATAGGGCATTCAACAAACATCTGGTGGTGAGAAGGGTGGGGTAACTCAAAATGCATGAGATCCCAGTAGAAATGTATCAATAGATGAGCAATGATTGCAGCTGAAAACTTCAACATAGTCGGTACAGAGAGATGGAATCGCTTGAACGGAATATTTTATCTGATATCACGTAGCAAAACGCTATATCAGTTTCAACAACTGCTACACAACATTGTTTATGTACAGCGATCACTTGCTACTAGGGATGGGCAAAGTGAGTGAAATTCGCTCTGCAGAGTAATCCATGAAATCACACCCATTTCACGGAGCGACATGCGGATTTGCCTGGTGGAATGTCATTAAGCCGCCAGACAGCGAAATTTCACCTTCATGGCAAAATTGACCTTCAGTGGCAAAATTTCACCCGCAGGAGGCAGAATTTCGCTCTAAGAAGGTGAAATTTCATTGCAGAAGTCGAAATTTCTCCTAGGCGAAATTCAGCCTCAGGAGGAAAAATTTCGCAAATTGCTCTGCCAGGTGAATTTGGCCACTTCGCCAACGGAATTTAAATTCACTGCATCTCTGCTTGCTACACATATGTCTTCACCTGAAAGTGGTTGTACTGCGGCATTACACAACGTTACTTGCAAAACACAACAGATTTTTACTACTGCTATTCAAATAAAATTTTGTAATACTTCAATTGCTATTACAAATATTTTGCAATAAAATTTTTCTGGGTCATCTGGGGAAAGGATATTGATGGATATGACTTTTAGAAATGGCCAAATAGTTAGGTGAGGAGGAAGTATTGCAGTCTATGCCCCAAAAGGTCTAAAGGCTAAGGAGATAAGCTTTGGTCAATATTCTGACCTTGAAATTGTCTGGGTGAAATGTAGAGCAGGTGGCACCATAGTTACTCATGGCAGGAGAGGATGCGGGGTTCCCCCAAGGGGGGGACCCAAGATGGGTAGCAGAGGGCCCCAGCAGAAAAAGCAGCTTCTAGTGAGGGCCTCTTCATTATGGGGATAGATTTGAGAAGAGGGAGGGGGTGGAGAGGGAGGTAAGGTGCCTATCTGGTGTCACAGCTTGGATGGATAGTAAGTGGATCCTAAGAATCGCTAGAATGGCAGGCGGGGGGTGGGAACTGGATGCTATTGTCCACCTAGGGACCAATGACCTAGCTAGGGAACTAGCTGGGATTCTTCAGGAGGAGTTCAGGAATTTGGGGAGGGGTCTAAAACAGGCAGCATTCACAGTGGCCTTCACCAAAGTGCTACCTGTATACAGCCAAGGGGAGGATGGGGAACTTCGCTTCAACTCATGGTTGAAGGAGCCTTGCAGAGAGGAGGGGTTTGGCTACACTGGGGGCTGGGAACCAACCTGGGAGGATGTGGACCTGTATAAAGGTGTGATGGTCTGCATCCATCTAGGAGAGGAACTGCAGTTCTTAGTAGATAGTTTAAATATTACTTTGATGAACATTTAAACTAGCTGGGGGGTGGCAAAAGGACAGAGGCAGGCATATACTGCTACCCCACCACAAAATGAAGTAGTAGGGAAGGAGAACCTGAGGGGATAAAATTCCCTCAGGGAAGAGATTCAAGGCAAAAGGAGAACTGGAGACAAAGGGGCAGAAAACAAACTCGATAATACAAGAGAGGAAACCGAGGCAAGGCAAAAGGAAGGAAGGGGAGTTGCAAGCAGGGTGGGACAAAATGTGGATATCCATATGTTCAAATGCATGAAGACTTGGAAATAAAAATTACAGATTTTGAGTCTATCATGACAGAGGCAGACCTGGACAGAGTGGCCATCATGGCATCATGGTGCACAGGAAATAACAATTAGAATGTAGCTGTTGCAGGATACATGGAGTTCAGGAAGGATAGGGAAGGGAGGAAAGGTGGGAGGTTGTTATATCTGAGGGGTAGGGTTTTTTTTGTGTGTCAGGGAAGATGTGAAGGCAGCAGAAATACAAGAGGGTCAGGAAGCTCTGGAGCTATTGTGGGTCACCCTGGAGACAGTAGCTGCAACCTCCATTCATACTGGGATGATTTATAGACCTCCAGCACATGGGGAGCATCTGGACAAGGAAATAGGAGCAGGTGAGGTACTGCTGCTGGGGGACAGGCCTTATCTTCTGCTAGAAGCAGGGTCATCTTAGAGACTCTGCAGGAGACATCTGAGGCAACTAGGCAAGAAACCCACTCCGTGATGTGGCTATATTGGACAGGGTAATTACGAACAGGGGAAATGTTGCATGCATTGGAGTGGGATGCCACCTGGGGACTTGTGATCACTGGACAGTGTGGTTTAACATTAGGATAGCCGCAGGGGTGAACCACACAAGTATGAGGGCCCTAGGCTTCGGGGGAGGGGGCAGATTAAAAAAAAAAAAAGTGAAAACGTTCACCCCCTGGTGAACGCCAATCAGGCTGTACCACCGACCCCCCAGAGGAAAGATATGTGTACTCTCCCTCCCCCCAAGAGTCAGAGCACTAAGCTGGCTACACCGCTGGAATGGTGGAAATTCATGAATTTTAAAACCCTTCCATATTTAACACTCTAACAACTTTACTATATCTTACTGGGGTTAAACCGGTGACCCACCCACTGGTTCCCACAGTCACTGGCCAGGTACTGAAGTGGAGGCATCCCTACCGCCCCTATTACTACACACTTTTCTACACTAACTACAGTAATCCTCAAAATTAATAGAAAAGTGTTGCTGCCAGGAATGGGCACAAAGATTTTATAACTTCCCCCAAATACTTTTCTTAAACTTCTTACTATAACAGCTTAAGCAAAATTTGACAAGTGCAGTAGATTAACTTTTTTACAATAAAATTTAGCAGCATTATAAACATTCCACTAACTCAAGAATAGTCCTACAACCACTCACCTTTTTCTCACCTCCATTTACTCTCCATTTCACACTACCAACAGGCAAGCTTCAGGCACACCAATCATGTATATCTTCAACTTTTGAATGATAAACATTTTGTCCTGATTATTTTTTTTTCCTTTCAACAACACTAAACATTAGTGTCAATTATAATCAAGAAATGTCATTGTTGAGGCAGTTGAGGAGTCAAACCCCTTAAAAACATTTTAAAACACATAAACTATAAGGGGTTGATCTCATTCAGCCTCCAATATTGGGATCCAAAGTTGAGCAGTTCTGCCAATCAGCATCAAGGGGATAATTTTAAATAGTTTTTGGTTTCTTTCCCAAGGACAGGACAGCACTAAAAGGATATGGTCTAGGCAAAATGCAGCTTGGGGTCCAGCTTGGTACACTCATCATCGAAGGCATCCTCACAGATAACATAGTATTTGGTTCTTTAGCCTTCCAATTCCTGGACCAACGCTAAGGTTTTATACAGAGTCACTCTAGTCCATACCATTGAAAGGTACATTTGCCTGGCTCTCTTGATGGCTTCTTGCTCATATCCTTCTGCCTCCAAAGCACTCCCTTGGCTCTTGGACTTCACTTTGTCCTGAGTGCCCTGGAACACCCAGTCCTCTTTTTTTTTATCTTCTCAATCACATCCCAAATCCTCTCATTCACATAGGGGGTAGTTCTTGCCAGGGTATTCCTGATTCACTGATGAATCCAGCGCTCAGCCTGAGATCAGTCTGGGAAACTGCACACACTGGTTCTGGGGGCATTACCCTTTACCAGCCAACTCCCTTAGGTGTACCTCTAATAACAAGGGCAAGTGGGATGGAGATTGTCCTTGTCCTTCCTACACTGAATGTAGAGCTGATGCAGCCAGGACATGTTGTCTGGAAATCTTTTCCTGGGGAACCTGTATGGCTTAGGGATGTCCCACTCTCAAAACTGATCATCAAATGTATAAGACTTGTACTGCACACTAAGTGGAGGGGGTACAGTATACTCCTGTTCTTCTCCTGTACTGGAATCTCTTTCAGATATAATTTCCTCCACATCCACATCAGGGTGCTGGATCACTGAGGCCTTCACAGCAGTGGGGGAGGGGGGGTTCTCTGGATCTCTTCCTGGTGCCTGTCGCTGAGGGGTGTGGGCCCAATGCATAGGACTCTGATGGTTCGGTCCTACCTGCCACTCCACAGCCTCTTCCTCTGCCATGGGAAGAGTCAGGCACTGCAGGGGGAGAAGGGCTGGGCAGATGGCTAGCACTCCTCTCCCCATGGACTACTTAACTGGTGGCAGCAACCACCTGCTCCCAGTTTTCCCAACTAGAGGAGGCAGCTCTCACCAAAGCAGAAGTAGTAGCCAAACGGGTTGATCTTCAATAGCAGGGTGAACTGGGAAAATGGCACCACTACCAGCACAGTCCAGACACACTGGGAGGACCTTCACCACACCACCTGAATGATGACAAATCACACACTTCTCCTGTGTTCCTCCGTTTTGGACCAAGTCCCATAGCCATGATAGTAAAGATGTTGGCAGAAGAACTATCCAGCTTCCATCCCCTGAAGCCTCAGCCATGGTGGGGTTTGCGAAGGTTCATTAAAGAGTACTTAAATTGTTTTAAAAGTCCAAAGCACTCATAGAAACATAGAAAGACTGGGAGGACCTTCACCACACCACCTGAATGATGACAAATCACACAACTCTCCTGTGTTCCTCCCTTTTTGACCAAGTCCACTGGCACAGTTGTGGCATAGTTCAAATGGGACATAACAAAGATGGCAGTCCCTGTTCCATGCAACATGACCCCAAATCCCAGCTTGACTACCTCCGACTAATCGATAGTGGATCCCAACATTATGCATACATTAAATGGATGCTAAACAGTTCAGTTCAGGCTGCAAAATGTCACTGCTATGAGGAGTGATGTTGCATGAGTTCAAAATGGTGCTTCCAGGGTATGGAAACTCCCTTGCAGCTCCCCAAAAGTCAGTCCTGGCATAAAAACATGCTCCCCAAACAGTTATTTCAAATCCATATGAACCCCATGTTGTAAGCCCCGGTGTCTAGGGGTTTTCAGTTAGTAAGGTAGTTGGGGGCATGGTACAACCAAAAAACAGTCCAAGAGTACACACAGAAATATGCGTGTTACCTGGTTCTTCTGTTGGCAGCGAGTTGGCTTCGCTAGATGGGGAGCAGGCACACTTCTTAATTCCAAAGGTGGTCTGCAGGGGGCAATGGTGGTTAGCAGGCACAATTGCACAGTTAAAATTAAGTTCAATGTCCACTTCAGAATCAAAGATGTGAAAACGGGTTTAATGAACAGGAAACTTAATAAACCACTCCATAGAGTGTGGGGGTAACACATATGGTGGGGGTCTTCACAGGCTTACTCCCAGCAATACTGTAGACCAAATAAAGACACATATAGAAGTAGCATGTACTCTGCAGTACTTCATTTCATATCTCTTCTTTCAATCCAAATCCTTACACAGGCATGTGCTTGCTTTCCATTCTCTGACTTCCAAAACTAAGCATTCATGAGGGACTATGGCAGCACGAGATGTTTCTACTGCCCAATCCGATTTCCAACCTGGTCAAAGACTTTCTGGACATCCAATCACTGATGCCACATGCCTAGAATGGCTTCCCAGGGAATTCTGCATCCTAATCTGGAAACCAACAGCACTTCTGCTCATGCAGCAATTCCAATTTCTGGACTGCCTTTACCCAGGAGACTGCTGCTTGTGCCACATGGAGCACCTGAACTGTCTGCCACCCCCCCCCCCCCGGGTCCCAACCAACCATTACCCACATGGATCTTTCCCTGCCTCCACAGGCTGCCCAACCTGAGGGTCCCAACACTGTAGCGGCAACTGGCCAGGGAAAAAGGGGTAATGCTGCCACCACTAAAGCCACAATAGTCCAGGCTGTACCTCTGAACTGCACCACAGGCCCAAACTGCCAGAACAGGCCCGCTCACAGAACATGCACTGACCCCACAGGCTGCACTCACCCACATGCGAGACTACTTGGAATACAGGGTCCCCATCAGTGCTTACCCTACCAAGGTGCCAGAGATCACTTGGCAGGTCACCTTCTACTTGCTCCAATGGGCTCTGGCTCCTAAATGAACTGACAGGCCCTGAAATTTGTGCTCCATTGCTCGCCTTCTGAAGTCGCTCTCTACCAGCTGAACTGCCACCCTTCTCATACGTGGGTCTTCGAGGAAGGAGGGCCAGGGTGGTAAGTGGTCCACCCCAGCCTCGGCCGTCCTGCTGAACTTGCTGGCCAAATCCATCGACTCATCTCTCTTCTTTTGGAAGCTTCCTCCAAAACTAATGTCTCTATAATTTATACCCTCTATGAATGGAGCCCCACCTGCAGGCAGCAAGCAGGTCCAACATCCAGACTACTGGCACCATCTCTGTGTCTCTCTCTCTCTCTCTCTGCCTAACTACACCTAGCAACCAAAATTAACTAGTAAGCTCCCAGAGGGTGCTTACAGGTGAATGCCTCAGATGCTGTGGCGATGGGGGGAGTTACTGTGATGGGGTGGAGGGACAGTAGGTCAGATTAAGGAATGGAATAGTGAAGACAAAAAAAACACTTCTGTGCAAAAGGATGGTTACTGCTAATAAGTATGCTTTGTTTCATGACTAACCCTGTGAGGATATCTACTGGTTTTGTATTTTTGCTGCTTTGTACTTCACCACTGTCTTGTTTTTGTTTATTGTAAACTGTATATTGTACTCTCCCAGGTTGTGCTTGAAAATAGGCAGGGTTTTGCCTAATGCACCTACCTGGTCAACGAAAGCTAATAAATAAATAAAAGAGGTGAGCAAAAGCAGGAGGAAAAAGACAAATATGGTTCTCAACAGAAGTGGCGGCAAGGTTAAGGGCTAAAAGGGCAGCACTCAGGAGACACAAGGGGACAGAGAGGGAGGAGGATAGAGAGGTGTACCAGCAAAAACAGAAGAAGCGGGGAAAGCATTGAGGAGTGCTAAGGCACAGACTGAGGAAAGAACAGTGAGAAATGTAACAGAGGCACAAGATGTTGTGTAGGTATATGAATGAAAAAAGAAAGACAATGGGAGGAATTGTGAGGCCGAGAGGTGCAGAGAGTGACATTACAGAGGATGATCAGGGGCTATGCAGCCAGATGAGGGTACATCCAAGGGTACTCAAAAAGCTCAGGTAGGTACTGGCTAAACCTCTGACAGCCATATTCAGTAACTCATTAGGTGGTGGTTCCAGAGGACTGGAAACTGGCAGGTGTAGTTCAGCTCCATAAGAGCGTCAGCAGGGAAGAGGCTGGCAACCAAAGGTCAGACAGTGACACCAGTAGTGAGGAAACTAATGGAGGCACTTCTAAACGAAAGACTGGTAGATTACCTTGCATTCTGTGGGTCACAGAACCCAAGGCAGCATGGATTCATGGAAAGCAGATCATGTCAGACAAACCTGATTGTTTTCTTTTTCTCAGTGACCAGAGAAATAGATTGGTAAGAGCAGTCCACATTGCCTACTTAGACTTCAGGAAGTCTTTGACACCTTGCCACATACCTGTAGGAGACTCATAAAAGCTGGGATGCTTGGAGCAGGAACCAAGGCACCATTGGGTACCTAACTGGCTGACGGATAGACAACAGAGGGTAGTTGTTAATAGCACTCACTCGGGGGAAGGGAGAGTGAACACTGGTGTTCCTCAGAGCTCAATACTGGGATCAGTCCTCTTTAATGTCTTTATAAGTGACATTGCAGTAGAACTAGCAGGGAAAGTATGCCTCTTTGCAGATGACACCAAGATCAGCAATAGGATGGACAATCTAGAGGGGATAGAGAGAATGAATAGAAATCTGAAACTGCTTTGAGGAATGGTCAAGGGTATGGCAACTGAGTTGCAGTGTAAAAAGTGCTAAATTTTGCACCTTGGGCACAGAACCCCAGAGGCGTGGTATAGAATGGAGGGTACTGATTTTCACTAAACAGGAAAAGGGACCTAAGGGTAATCATAACAGATGACCTTAAGGCGGCAAGGCAATGCAACAAAGCAGTATGGAAAATCAGTAGGTTGCTGGGGTGTGTATAGAGGAGCATCACCAGCAGAAAGAGGGAGGTGCTGTTGCCATTGTGTCAGTCATTAGTGAGACAACACCTGGAGATCACACCTCAGAAAGGGCATAGACAGGGTAGAGGCTATCCAAAAAAGGACAAGAGAATGGTGCAGAGACTGCACTAAATATCCTATGAAGAGAGACCAAGGGATCTAAACATGAACACCCTAGAAGAGAGGAGGGAGAAGGGGGAAATGATAGTCTTTTACATATCTCACAGGGAGTGAATAAAATACAGGAAGGGTGGATTTTTCAGGAAAAAAGGTGCACAAGAAACTAGGGGGTATACAATGAAGCTGGAGGGGAGAATTTAGGAGGGATGTGGGGAAGTATTTCTTAACTGAGAGGATGGCATTTGCCTGGAACAATCTTCCAGCAGGGTTGGTGGGGGCAAAAACAGTGGTGGGCCTCAAGCATGCATGGGATAATTATAAAGGAAAACTGCATCAATGCCAAGGAGGAAGAGGTGGCCGGAGACCAGGAGTCTGTGGAAGCAGAATGGGCAGGGAAAATAGGGGCACACTAGGTAGACCAAGTAATCCTTATCTGCCAACAGATTCTGCGTTTCTAGAGTGGTGACAGACATCTCATTAGGGGAATGGGTTACAGACCACCAAACACAGGTTTAGGAAACTACTAAAAGAATATATAGATCTGGCTTGCGCCAGGGGTGATATTATTCTGACAGGAGGCCAGATCTTAGCAGAGATTACCTGGGAGGTTTGTAATTATATATCACAAATCGGAAACCTTTACTATGAAAAATTTGATTGGCATAATATCATACAATATGCAGCAACTGCAAGCAGACAAACCTCAGTATTTGGACACAGTACTAAGTAACTATACCAAAACCATGTTTGTTTGTGCTTGTAATGTCAGAGAACCACTTGGTAACAGTGACCATAACATGTTTACTTTTAAGATCAAATGAAAAATGCTATGAGAGAATGCTAAATCTAGACTTGGAGACTTTAGAAAATCAAATTTTGGGGGTATGGAGAAATGCTTGAGAGAATGGACATGGAAAGTAGTCTTTAATGATTTTTGAAGAAAAAATGAATTTCTTTTAAAAATAAACAAGAAGGAATTACAAATAAGCATACGCCGACAGAAAAGAAATAGAAAGTTAAAAAAGCCAGTGTGGCCGTCAGTAAAGATTTGTACTCTAATATCAAAAATAACAAAGCATTTCACATATACAAAACATACAAGTCAGATGAGAATAAAAATAATCTAAAATCTCCCCAGAGAAATCGCAACAGGAAGCTAAGACAAGCTAAAAGGAAACACAGAAAAAATTGTTAGGGTCAGCAAATGTTATTAGACTAGTGTTTCTGCTAAAACAGGAAAACAGATTACTGTAAAATGGACTGATATTTTAGAAGCAATAAACAGTTTCTACTCTTTGGTATTCACTTAACAAAGATCAGCACCTATCAACTATCCATGTAAGAAATGACTACAAGGACATACTGTAGTTCTAATCTTTGGTATTTGTTTAACAAAGATGAGCACCCACCAACTATCTGTGTAACCCCTAGATGGCACTATCCCAGGGGCTACTACCCCTGCCTGATTTGCCACTAACAGGTTGAGGGGCCTGGATCCGATGGCGGGTGCCTCCACCCAGAGGTCAGGGTTTGCAATAGTTAAACTAACTTGGTCACAGCCCTCTGGGACACTGCAATCCCCCTTTCTTCCCACTAGTGACCCACACAATATATCAGAATTACCTTCACAGTATACACTTACCCCAGGACTGGTTCAGGCACTGGGACCTCCTGTAAAATAAGATACAGTGCAACAATCACAGTACAATACTTTAACATAGACAAATACCTCAGGCAGTATAACTTTGCTGAAACAAGCAGCTCTGATTTATTTAGGGGGATATAACAAGGACAGGGGAAATCAGGTTAATTAGCTTATCACTTTACTCATCTACCTATGGCTCTGTGCACAGGCCTATCCCTACCAGTTACTGTCCCTGGGTACCCAAGCCCTAGTGGCTAGTCCAAACCGTGGCAGCTGGTAGGGGCCCCTTCACACACAGAAAAGAAAAATTAGTTAAACAGTCAGCAGTACAGTAATTCCATTTGGATTCAATGTGGCAATTCAACAGGGAGCGACCCTGAATTAGTACTCACGACCTCCAAACAAGATAGGGTCCTTCAATGTCAGCAGGGCTACTCTTGAGCTCCACGAGACTCCTCACACATTTATATGGCAAACTGCAACAGGCAAAAGTCCTTTAATGGCAGCAGCATTCACTTGAGCTACACAAGCCTCCTCACACATTTATATGGTGAACAGTAACAGGCAAAAGTCCTTTAATGGCAGCAGGATTCACTCGAGCTACACAAGCCTCCTCACACATTTATATGGTAAACAGTCACAGGCAAAAGTCCTTTAATGGCAGCAGGATTCACTTGAGCTACACAAGCCTCCTCACACATTTATATGGTAAAAAGAAAGTACTATACCAAGCAGGCTGCTTCTCTATCCATGAATTACTGCACAATACCCGGGAGAACACACAGCAGATTCAGTTCCTGACAGACCGAGTGCAATTCAGCAATTTCTCCAGTCTTCTACAGGGTGAGCCTGGTTTCTACTCTTCAGATATCCTTTGATTCTCTTCACAGGACGGATTCAGTCCTAACAAGCAGTTACACAAGCTGCAGACCGGAACTCTGGGCCTTACACACGTTTCCCGACTAAAACTGCACACCGAAAAAAGCACAGGGCTCCTTCCCTCTTCACTGCCAGAGCTCAACTGAAACTCCAGCAGACAAAACCGGGCACTTCCTTTGAGTTCCTCCCAGTTCTTGGCTGGATTGGCTGTCACTCACAATAGACTGCCCCTGTTGGTCCAAAAAGGCGCCGAAGTCTAAACTACATCTCCCAGAGTCACTGCCCATATAATCCTCTTGTGGCTGGCTCAGATTATGAGTCCAAGTTCTGATTCGTCCAAGGCACCATTTTAGAGCTACCTTAACCCACACTGATTGGTCCAGTTCAGCAGTTCAAAACTAGAATGGGAACTAGGCAAACACAGTTCTGACTGCAAAGAAAGCAGGTTAGACAAACTGTAATTTCATTATTACTCTAAATGATTTCTGGCAAACAGTTACATCTTTCAGATAGGTTCCCTTTGCACTCCTAGTGACTGCAAAAATGGAGTGAATTGGTAGCAGCTCGAGTGGTACTCAAGCAAAGAAACACACAGCCCCCCATACAAACTAATTATGTCTGCAAGCAGATAGCTCTTAAAGAGACAGTACCAGAGGCTCTAAAAACACTCACAGATAAATGGCTTAAATGCCAAACACCATTCAGGCTTGGAGCATTCAAGCAAGCTCCTGGAAGTCTTTTGGGAACCCCATTTGCAGGGGGGTTACACCCTTCCTGGCCTGGGAAAGCTTGGCGTCCACGTCAAGCAAGTACCTATAAGTTTCAGCTGCAACCATACATTTGCATTAGGCTCACACATGTAATCATCAGTCAATATATCATTTTACCAAGAACACATTTCTGAAACATTGCAGTACGTCACTCTTTACACAGTATTACACACACATTGTACCATAACTCAAGTTATTACCTCTTGTACATGAAACCTGAAGAGAGGCCCTTCCTATCAGTTACCTTGGGGCTGGATGGGGCAAGGGCACCATATAGAAGGCAACACAAGTAACTTGGAGTTAGCACTGACGCTCAGTTTGGGCAATGAGCTCGGGGACACATATATTCCTTTATGGACAACATTGAGAGGCAAGTCCACAGGCCTCCAAGGAATCATAACTGAGGTGCACCACAGGCTTTACAGCTCCACCAGTCTTTCTAGGGGAACTGTTACAGTCTCTGCACTCTGAGCCTCATTTTCAGCATTGTCCTCACTTGTCAGGGGAGTCTCCATGGGGGTAGAGAGGCTAGAACTTGGGGCACGTTCAGCTCCAGGAGTTACAGTTTCTGAGTCCACAACATTTGGCTCACATGGAGAGCTTTCGGACACTGGCAGTGGACTGTCAGGGCACTCAAAATACTCTTCTTGTTCTGGTGTATCACCAGTCTGCCTCAATCCATCATTTTCCTCCCCTGAAAGCTCAAACAGTTCAACCATGCACAATGATTCCATTTCATCTGATCTGATGCTTTGCACTTCACTTTCTGGGAACATTGGCTCCAGGGACAAGCTGGGGGCTTAGACAGTCCAGAAGGCCCAGCTTGGCCTCCAGTATTGACTAGGGATTGCCTCAAACAATTGACTCAGTTCGAAGAAGGATAGTATTCAAAGTCACTCTCACTTTCTTCTGATATGGACTGACAGTCATGCTCAACTGGGACTTGTGGAGGGAACACTTTAACTTTGCTTCTGTAGGTGCAGACTTTCTTGATCTTTTCTTAGCAGCAGCTCTAGTCACTGGTCCAGAGGGGCATCTTCTGGGGCTCAGACTCAATCAAGATTTGTCCAATGGGCAGTAAATGATTTCTATGCATTGTTTTTACAACTTTGAATTATTCTCAGGCCTTACTTTGTACACTGGCAGATCATCTAGTTTGCCCACTACAATGTGAGGGAGATGGTGCCATCTGTCAGCAATCTTGTGTTTGCCATGCAGTCCCAGATTTCTTAGCAATACCAGATCTCCTCCTGGAGTTCCTGTGCTTTCAGCTTTTATCATACCTTTCTTTGTTGGCCAGATTTCTTTTGGCAGCCATGGTTTGAGCCAGTTGGTATGCATGAGTTAGCTGGGCCTTTAACTTTGCACATACTGTAAATAGTTGTCAGCTTGAACCCCATCAGGAGAGACCCCACAACACACATCTACCGGTAGTCGACTTCTCTTCCAAACATCAAGGCGGTAGGGGAGAACCCAGTGGCATCACTTTTGGTGCAGTTATAAGCATGTACCAGGGTGCTAATTTGTTGGCTCCATCTAGGCTTGTCCTTTGGGTGCAGGTGCCTAGCATATCTAGCAAAGTCGGTTGAAACGCTCAGGCTGTGGGTCCCCTGGGGTGGTAAGAAGTGGTTCTGGACTTTCGCACTTCCCACAGAGAAAGCATCTCTTTGATCAGACGACTCTCAAAGTCTCTCCTTGATCAGAATGGATTCTTTGTGGAGCCCCATAGTGAACAAAAAGTTTTCTACAAGTACTTTGGCCACAGTGGATGCTTTCTGGTCTTTGGTGGGGAAAGCTGGCATATCTCGTGAAATGGTCAGTGACCACCAGCACAGTACTGATATTTCTTTGATCTGACTCCAAACTCAGAAAATCAATACAGACCAGCTCCATGGGTGCACTGGTGGTGATGTTAACAAGGGGGGCAGCCCTGTGGGGCAAAGCTTTCCTCTGTAAGCAGCGACTACAAGTTCGAATGTGTTGCTCCACATCAGCCCCCATCTTAGGCCAATAGAATCTGGATCTCACCAAGTCAGGTGTTCTGTCTATACCAAGGTGCCCCATGTGGTTGTGCAAGGATCTCAGTACTGAGTCTCGAAAGCAGTGGGCAGCACTAGTTGTTGTTTGTCTACTTGTCCCCTCTGTCTACTGTTTCTCTGTACAACAGTTTATTGATCAATTTCAACTTAGGACCTTCTTTGTATAACAGTGCAGTTCTCAAATCAGTGGAGCGTAATTTGGACACATCTTTTCCTGCATAGAGGGCTTCAAAGCTGATTTGATCATGGGATCATAGGATTGAGCCGCCGAATACTGTCATTGTCCAGCTGAGGCAGTGCACCAATGTCTATTGCAGAAAAGTGGCAATAAGCAGCAGGTATGCAATTCTCAGAGGGTCCCAAGCAATCCACCATGCAGTCCACTGCGTCTGTGGACATTTGTTCCTCCCTGTCAAACTTCCGGCAGAGTGCCCGAATGTCAGGTTCTGCCAATCTGACCCAATCATTCTGGGGAACAGGCCTCCGGGAGAGAGCATCAGCATCTATGTGGTTCAGACCTGCTCGGTATTCGAGAGCATAGTCATATGTAGATAATGCAGAAAGCCACCTATGGCCAGTGGCATCCAACTTAGCTGAGGTCTGCACATAGGTCAAAGGATTATTGTCAGTTTTTACTAGTATCTTAGCCCCATACAAGTACTCATGGAATTGGTCAACAATAGCCCACTTCAAAGCTAGGAACTCTAACTTATGTACAGGATAGTTCTTTTCGGATGGGGTCAGGCTTCTCTGGCAAAGGCCACTGGTCTCAGGCCAATCTGTGTCTTGGTACAACACAGCTCCCAACCCTTGCAAGCTAGCATCAGTGTGCAGGACGTAAGGTTTTCTTGGATCGGCATGAGCCAGCACTGGAGCATGGGTAAGTTGATATATGATCTCATGAAAAGCAGTCTCACAATCAGGAGTCCAGCAGGCCCCAAATACTTCTACTCGGACGAAAATACACTCTTTCAGTCTTGAGGACCTGACTTTGGTATTTTTTGTGGGTTGGGGATACCTTGAGTAAGGTTAAGTAAAGGGCGGATCACTCTTGAATAGTCCTTGATGAAACGCCGATAATAACCACAGAATCCCAGGAATCTTTGCAGTTCTTTAGATTTTGGGCTGTGGCCAGGTGGTCAAGGCACTCAACTTACTTGGGTCGGTCTCTATTCCTTGGTGGATACTATGTGTCCCACATACTTTACTGATGTTTGAAAGAATTGACACTTATCAATGGACAGTTTAAGGCCAAAGTCCTCCAGTCGGTCCAATACCTTAAATAATCTGCTCTCATGTTCCTCCAGTGAGCTGCCAAACACAATAACATCATCTAGGTATACCAGGCACTCTGGTAAGTTCATGTCCCGCACTGCACGCCCATCAATCGCTGAAAAGTGGCTGGGGCACCTGAAATCCTTGAGGCATCCTTGAATTCATAGAAGCTGCCGGACAGATAAAGGCTGTCTTCTCACGGTCCTCTGGGGCCATCGATCTGGTAGTACCCATCTGGAGATCCAACACAGAGAACCACTTGCTCCCGCTTAGGCAGTCCAAAGCATCCTGAATGGGGCATTGTGTACTGATCAGGGATAGTCCGCCCGGTTTAAGATGCGATAATCCACACACATCCTTACTGTCCCATTCTTTTCCTCACTACCACAATGGGGAAGCATAAGGGCTTCTGGATTCTTGTATTACACCAGCAGCTAACATCTCTTGCAGATGCCGCTCTCACATCATCTATGTCAGCAGGTGCCAGGCGTCGAGACCTCTCACGAAATGGTCTTTCGTCATGCAGCCAGATATTGTGCTCAGCTCCTTGCACGCATCCCACATCCCATTCCTTAAAGAAAACACCTGGTCTCTCTGGGCAAGCTTCTCACTGATCCTCACTTTCCATTCAGCTGGCAGCGGGGAGTCGCCGAAATCAAACAAGTCAGGCGTTACTCTGTCATTCTTCCTTGAACTCTTGCTGCTGGGTAGCACTGCAGTGTCTGCACAATCCACATTAGCCAGGATGCAACCTCTATTTATTCGAATGTCTCTTTCAGACACATTATGAACTTGGACCATTACCCTTCTGGCATAAGCATGGGCTCTAGCGGGCAAAATACTAGGCTTGACCAGCAGTCCCTCTGGCAGTTTTCCATCGCCTGGTGCATCCAACATTAATTTTTTATTCTTAACATCCTTTCTGATATGGACCTCTCCCTGTAAGGTACACTGGGCATTTGGCGCAGGATCAGAGACTCAGGATCCTTCTTCCATACAATTCCGACCGGTTCCTCTGGTTCTATTTTTGCATCTCTCTGTGCCTCATAGGCCTTCTTAATTAAAGCCGGAACTCTTAAAGCTCTACTAGTCTTTGACCCCTGTTTTTCATAACACAACTGTGCCAGCCTTCTGAACATATGAGCATTTGTTCCAATCAACAAAGGGACACCATCAGTCAGTCCAGTGGGGGGACACACTAAGGCTAGGGTCTCTACTTGTTCGGCCACTCCAGCCACGGAGGTGGGGAAAGACAGCCAAATTCGGATATACCTGGAATAGGGGTAGGCCTTCTCACTTAACCCCATACATGCAGTCCTTCTAATGGTTGTAAGGGTATGTCTGACAAATGCTTCTGATACCAATCCTGGAACATAATTGTCACTTGGGAGCCACTGTCTAATACAGCTCTTGTAGACACTCCATTCACCTTTACAGTGGTCTCCATGGAGGGACCCACTATTCTGGACCAGTCTGGAGAGGCGGAGTGGGGGCCTGGGCAACTGACCTTGCCATAAAAGACGTGAGTTAGCATTTTGGTGCCCTCACTGGGATCATTGTGCACCTCTTAACCACTGATTTGTTCTCCAAGCTCTCCTTGTAGCCTATATGCAACTTTGTCAGTGTCTTTTGGGGACTGGCATTCCCTCTTCATGTGCCCATCCTTCCGCAATTATAGCAAAACATAGTTCTGGAGTTTGAGCTGGCCGAGTGCCACACTGGGAGCCAGGCGGGGGTACTACTAACTGGAAACCTTGGTGCCATCTCTGTCTGCGGCGTGATAAGCATTTGGAGACATCGTCAGTTTCTCCACTTCCATGGTCAAGGAATTGAGTTTGGAGCTGTTATCAGCAGGAGATACATGGTGGGTACCCCATAGCAGATGCAGTCAGATATAGGTCGGGGCCCGTGACTTGCAGGCGTGGCCTTCATAAAGGACTGTTTTGAATTCGGATCTCTCAACAGTTCGCCCATTGTGGCATATCTTTTTCCTTGTCAGAGTACTCATTGACTGCCAACCTCTGCCCTGAACTTCACTTGATGGGCCACCCTCAGTCACTGGGTCGGCACAGCTATTGGTGCAGGTCCCTCCCGAGGTCGCCTTTTCTCAACTCCTCGAATTTCTCTCATTAACTCATCATAGAAGGGTGGGATTCCAGTCGATTTGCCAGGTGTAACTGAAGCAACAGCAGTTCTGAGAAGGGGCAGACTTAAGATCCTGTCCAGCCTGGTTCGGTCCAGTTCAATCGCTGCAAACTACCCTTTTCTGAGGCATTCTTGCAACAATTTTTCCAGCCGAGATACATACACAGACAACAACTCCCTTGGTACTGTTGTGCATTTCTTACTCTCCACCATAGGTCCTCATCAGAATCTGGGCTCCATACACATTCTCCAAGGCCTCAAGATTGGCCTGTTACAGTCGCTCAGGGTTACTGGCCCGTTTAGCACGGATGAGTAGCCAGGGCAGGACCTCGGAGGAGCTCTCACTAACCCTCTCTTTAAGCACCCCCCGAGCATTGCCATTCTAGCACTTGGGGCAACATAGTCTATCCAGGTCTCCCAGTCATCCTACCCTTGGGGGTGGGAGGTGCCAGAGAAGATCCTCAACCTTGGTAAGAGTCGTGACTAATGGCAGGTGCAGAAATAGGAGTCTGCATTGGTTCAGCCACCATTACTGGTACTGGAGCGGGAGAGGGTGTTGGGGGAGGAACACCCCCAGGTGGCAAGAATAGTTTCTTCAAGTCCTCCACAGTTTTCCCTTCCCCCAGCAACCATTTAGCAAATTTCTCCTCAAAAGTTTCAGATAGTGGTGGGGCTCATTCCCCGGGTCTTTACTGTCCTTAGTTATCACTCTCCAAGCAGTGAGGCTCCTCTGGGGTAATGGTCTGTGGCACTTTGGAGCTATCTATGGGATCCTTAAACTCTACTAGGGCCAGGAAAGTGTGGGTGAGCAGATTAGCATGCCGACCCACCACCACAGGGTTTTGTAAACCTTCCACCTTGGAAAGTACTCCCTGTATAGTGTCCGTATTGATACCCAGGGGGATGTCCAGGATAAGCATAGCATTCTGGGGGTCGATCTCTTCCCCAGTACACCACTCCACCAGCCGGTGCACAGCCACTTCTATCGAGGTACCCATTTATTTATTTTTTTTTCTTAACAGTGGTTTGTAAATATGGCCACTAGAGGACACACAATCCCAGCGGTGAGCCTCCAAGATGTAACCCCTAGATGGCACTATCCCAGGGGCTACTACCCCTGCCTGATTTGCCACTAACAGGTTGAGGGGCCTGGATCCGATGGCGGGTGCCTCCACCCAGAGGTCAGGGTTTGCAGTAGTTAAACTAACTTGGTCACAGCCCTCTGGGACACTGCAACCCCTTTCTTCCCACTAGTGGCCCACACAATATATCAGAATTACCTTCACAGTATACACTTACCCCAGGACTGGTTCAGGCACTGGGACCTCCTGTAAAATAAGATACAGTGCAACAATCACAGTACAATACTTTAACATAGACAAATACCTCAGGCAGTATAACTTTGCTGAAACAAGCAGCTCTGATTTATTTAGTGGCATATAACAAGGACGGGGGGAATCAGGTTAATTAGCTTATCACTTTACTCATCTACCTATGGCTCTGTGCACAGGCCTATCCCTACCAGTTACTGTCCCTGGGTACCCAAGCCCTAGTGGCTAGTTCAAACCGTGGCAGCTGGTAGGGCCCCTTCACACGAGAAAAGAAAAATTAGTTAAACAGTCAGCAGTACAGTAATTCCATTTGGATTCAGTGTGGCAATTCAACAGGAAGCGACCTGAATTAGTACTCACGACCTCCAAACAAGATAGGGTCCTTCAATGTCAGCAGGGCTACTCTTGAGCTCCACGAGACTCCTCACACATTTATAGGCAAACTGCAACAGGCAAAAGTCCTTTAATGGCAGCAGCATTCACTTGAGCTACACAAGCCTCCTCACACATTTATATGGTGAACAGTAACAGGCAAAAGTCCTTTAATGGCAGCAGGATTCACTCGAGCTACACAAGCCTTCTCACACATTTATATGGTAAACAGTCACAGGCAAAAGTCCTTTAATGGCAGCAGGATTCACTTGAGCTACACAAGCCTCCTCACACATTTATATGGTAAAAAGAAAGTACTATACCAGGCAGGCTGCTTCTCTATCCCGATCGAATTACTGCACAATACCGGAGAACACACAGCAGATTCAGTTCATGACAGACCGAGTGCAATTCAGCAATTTCTCCAGTCTTCTACAGGGTGAGCCTGGTTTCTACTCTTCAGATATCCTTTGATTCTCTTCACAGGACAGATTCAGTCCTAACAAGCAGTTACACAAGCTGCAGACCAGAACTCTGGGCCTTACACACGTTTCCCGACTAAAACTGCACACCGAAAAAAGCACAGGGCTCCTTCCCTCTTCACTGCCAGAGCTCAACTGAAACTCCAGCAGACAAAACCGGGCACTTCCTTTGAGTTCCTCCCAGTTTTTGGCTGGATTGGCTGTCACTAACAATAGACTGCCCCTGTTGGTCCAAAAAGGCCCCGAAGTCTAAACTACATCTCCCAGAGTCACTGCCCATACAATCCTCTTGTGGCTGGCTCAGATTATGAGTCCAAGTTCTGATTCGTCCAAGGCACCATTTAGAGCTACCTTAACCCACACTGATTGGTCCAGTTCAGCAGTTCAAAACTAGAATGGGGAACTAGGCAAACACAGTTCTGACTGCAAAGAAAGCAGGTTAGACAAACTGTATTTTCATTATTACTCTAAATGATTTCTGGCAAACAGTTACATC
Organism: Neoceratodus forsteri; assembly: GCA_016271365.2. Classification (NCBI taxonomy): domain Eukaryota; kingdom Metazoa; phylum Chordata; order Ceratodontiformes; family Ceratodontidae; genus Neoceratodus; species Neoceratodus forsteri. Next base: position 527,797,389 of record CM057452.1, on the reverse strand, counting down.
TTTCAGATAGGTTCCTTTGCACTCCTAGTGACTGCAAAAATGGAGTGAATTAGCAGCAGCTGAGTGGTACTCAAGCAAAGAAACACACAGTCCCCCCATACAAACTAATTATGTCTGCAAGCAGACAGCTCTTAAAGAGACAGTACCAGAGGCTCTAAAAACACTCACAGATAAATGGCTTAAACGCCAAACACCATTCAGGCTTGGAGCATTCAAGCAAGCTCTTGGAAGTCTTTTGGGAACCCACATTTGCAGGGGGGGTTACATCTGTGTAAGCAGTGACAGCAAGGACATAGTTAGAACCAATACCTGGAAGCTTTTCTGAAACTGGATAAGGTTATAAGACCAGGTGGGATACATTTCAGGGTACTGAAGGAACTCTGGGAAGTGCTAGCTGCTCCACTGACAGCCTTATTCAAAAGCTCACTGGAAACAGGAGTGATTCCGGAGAACTGGAGAAGAGCTGACTTGGTCTCTCCACAGGTAAGTGGCTTCAGCGAGGAATCTAGCAACTACATGCCAGTCAGCCTAACTTAAGTGGTGGAGAAACTGATGGAAACCCTACTAAAAGAGAGACTGGTTGATAACCTAGAAGCCACTGGGCTGCAGGACCACAGGCAGTATGAGTTCATGGGGGGGAGGGTGTCATGCAGAATGAATCTAATAGATTTTGATTGGGTGACTAGGGGACAGCAGTGGACATAGCCTACCTAGACGGCAGCAAGGCCTTCAATACTGTGCCACACAGAAGGCTGATTAGGAAGCTGGGCAATTTGGGATGGGGCCAAAATGTTAAATTGTATTTGCCACTTGTAACAGATAGGAAGCAGACGGTAATGGTAAATGGCACACACGTTAAGGAAGGAGAGGATGACCGGTGAGGTGCTGGGACCAGTCCTGTTAAATAGCTTCATCAGGGATATTGCAGAGGAACTGGAGGGGATGCTCTGTCTTTTTGCAGATGACCCCAAGATCTTCAGTATGGTGGACCTATCGAGTTGGCCTGTGGAGTGCATGGAACCAGATGTCTTAGTAGTGCACTATAATAATATGGTGCTGAAGGCTCTGGATTCCATAGCTCCTGTCCGTGTTGGCCCCCTCTCTCTCCACCCTCAGTCCTTTTGGTTTGATGGGATGTTGAGGGAGTTGAGGAAAGTGGGGCAAAGGTTGGAACGCTGCTGGCGGAAATCTGGTCTGGAAGATGACAGACTTAGATTGATGGCCAATTATATGGACTATCAATCAGAAATCTCCCGTAAGAAGGCAGAGATCCTGTCCAGGGAGATAGCTGCATCAAGAAATCGACCAGTCCAGCTCTTCCGGACCGTGGACAGATTGTGCAATCCACCCTGTCTGCAGGGTCGGTGAGCTTTTTCACAAATAAAGTGTGATGAGTTTGCTCGGTTCTTTGATGATAAGGTGTCGTCGATCATGTCAGAGATCCGCAGTATGCGTTCAAATAAGCATGGCGGTGGTCGATGCGAGGTTACAGGCCCTCAGTTTGTCTGGATGGATTTTGACCAGCCAGCGATCCTGGATATCATGAAGACTGTCCAGGGCTTGCGACCGACTTACTGTAATATGGATCCTGGTCCTACCGCCTCCTTGTGGGGTGTATGGATGTGATCGGACCAGTCCTTGCTGAGATAGTCTGGTGTCTTTGGACCAAGGGTGTTTCCAGAGTCTCTAAAGAGGCCACTGGCACACCTTTTGAAAAACCTTCCTCGAGCCCAGACTGTCTCGCTTAACTACAGACTGATTCTAACCTGCCCTTTTTGGGCAAGGTTATTGAGAAAGTAGTCACATTGCAGCTCGAGGACTTTCTTACCACCCATGAAGTCTATGATCCTCTCCAGTCCAGATTCAGGAAGAGGCATAGTACCGAGACGGCATTGGTTCAGGTACTTAGTGATCTCCTAATAGCGAGAGATCAGAGGAGCCGTTCGATCTTTGTTCTCTTTGATCTCTCTGCAGCATTTGATACCGTGGACCATGAGATGTTGCTAGAATGCCTCCGGCTGTTCTGTGGACTATCAGGAACAGTCCTCAGATGGTTCCAGTCTTTCCTCACGGGCAGAACCCAGAGGGGTAGTATCAAGAATTTTTTCCTCAGCTCCCTTTGCTCTGTCCTGCGGGGTGCTGCAGGGTTCTGTGCTTCCCCTGTGTTGTTCATGGTGTATATGCTGCCATTGGGGGACATTATAAGGTGTTATGGGCTGAGTTTTCACTGCTACGCAGATGACACTCAGCTCCATATGTCCTTTGTACCCGAACAAAATGATGCTTTATCAGTCTTTAATAACTGCCTCGCTAAGATTCAGGACTGGATGAGTGCTGACTGGTTAAGACTGAATCCGGACAAGACTGAGGTGTTGGTAGTGGACCTGGGTCACCGTGCAGAGAATTTGACTACTGGGTTTTCCTCCAGCCTTGTGTTAGGGGATAACCAGTTGAGTCCTTCTGAACAGGTGTGGAGTCTGGGCGTAATCTTTGACAGCGAGCTGACACTGAAGGCACAGGTGTCAGCCATTGTCAAGTGTTCCTTTTATCATCTGAGGAATATTGCCCAGATAAAACACCTTGTTCCACACGATGATCTTCCTGTATTAGTTCACTCCTTTGTCTCCTTGCGTCTTGACTACTGTAATGCTCTATATCTAGGGTTGCCGGGGGTGGATCTCCGTCGATTGCAGCTGGTGCAGAATGTTGTGTCCAGGTTGTTGACAGGGCTGCCAAGAACTTGCCATATCACAGCTGTGCTGCGCGAACTGCACTGGCTGCCAGTGCAATGGAGAATCACCTTGAAGGTCGTGTTGCTGACCTGTAAGACCCTACGCGGTCAGGGACCAAACTACTTGCAAGATCTCCTGTGACCCTACCACCCTCTTCGTTCGCTCTGCTCCACAGACGAGGGATTGCTAGAGGTACCCAGGGTTCGTCTTCAATCATCAGGGGCCACAGCCTTTTCTTTTGTGGCCCCAACCCTGTGGAATACTCTACCTCGTCGGATTCGAGAGTGCCAGTCCACAGAGCTATTCAAGGCGTCTTTAAAGAGTTATTTATTCGAGCATGCCTTTGAATAGGCCACCCTGTTGTCTTGTAATTGTTTTTATATTCATATTTATTGTGTTGGCTGTTTTTTGTGTTGTATCTGTACTTTGATAATTTCGAAAAGCGCATTATAAATAAAATCTGATTTGACTTGACACCCAGGAGGGAGTGGAGACTATGTGCAGTGATCTAGGGAAACAACAGGAGTGGTTGAAAGCATGGCATTTGGGGTTTAATGCCAAAAAAGTGCAAAATCATGCACCTAGGTTATAGTAACTCCACTGTTCAGTTTTAGGATGGAGGGGGAGGTGTTGGCAGTCGCTAGGTATGACAAGGCTGAAGGGGCATCACCAGCAGGAGGAGTGAGGTGGTGCTGTCACCGTACCACTCTCTGGCATGCTCCCACCCGGAACACTGTGGCCAGTTCTGGAGACCACAGCTCAGGAAAGTGAGGATGGAGATGGTCCAGAGGAGGGCAGCCAAGATGGTGCAGGGCTGCAAGGGAAACCCTATGAGGAGAAACTGAGGACTCTCAATGTGTACATTCTGAAGGACAGGAGAGTGAAGGGTTACGTGATCAAGACCTTCAAGTACCTCACAGGGATGAACAGAGTGCAGGGAGGGAGCCACTTCCAAAAGAGGACAAGCCCCAGGTCTAGGGAGCATGCAATGAAATAGGAGGGGGACATTTCTGGAAGGATGTGAGGAAATACTTCTTCATGGAAAGGATGGTAGAAGCATAGAACCAACTGCCAGTCAAAGTTGTGGAGGCTAGAATGGTGGAAGGCTTTAAGCATGTATGGGATAGACACAGGGACAAATTACAGAAACAGGGAGGGGCTGGGTCCCGTAGACCAGTTAGGGTCTGCTTAGGTACAGTAGGCAGGGAACACTTGGGCAGACTGAGTGGGCCTAGAGGTCCTTTTTTGCGAATAATTTTCTATGTTTTCATGTTGATTTACTCAAAACTATTAGTGGTTCCTGAACACTGGGTAGATGCTCCAGTTCACAAAAAGGGCGTAAAAGAGGATGTAACAAATGTGTTGCATTTATATCCATGGCACTCCGATTCCTTACAGATTGGTTTATGCTCACTTGATAGGCTGCTAGATGCACATGTGACCTAGGATCACATTTCAGCTACCTAGATCCCAGAAACTCCCATTGTCTTCAGTTAACTTTTGCATCTGATGAAGCTGCAGCATAGTTCAGTAATTCCTGTACTTTATCTAGTAACCTACTTTGCATACCTGTAAGGTAAGATTTCCCGTTGTCTGTGTAGTAGAACCAAGTTGCAGAGCCGAGTTTTGACTTCATTTGTGGTTTATATTAATTTGCTAGTCTGTTCAGAGAATTCCTTTCCACTAACCACACTGTACCTCACCCATTCTGGACACAGCTTGATGCTTGGCAAGATGCTTTCCTGGCTTGGATTGCTAGCAGGATTACTTTTAGTATGGCGACAGAGTGATATGCTGTACATGTGCAGGATTTGGAATTTAGCACTTAGTTCCATACTAGTCATGTAGGGTGCCCTCTCTTATAAGCAGGGTCGACGCAGCGTGTTAGTGCCTGCTGTTGCTGATGTAGTGGCAGTAGGATAGTGTGGGTACTGTAATGTTAATAAGGCTATGGTTTACTATTTCAAACAAATGTACTGGTCTACCCCCCTCATGTAGATGGGTACTCTAGTCATACTGCCCAGATTGGCCCTTGCTATGGCCCCGTATGAGCAGCTATGGTTGGGTGGCTGGCACTCCATCCCCATCTGTTTCAGAATGGGGACAGAGATCATATAGCATATTACAGCTCTGTATACCATTCCCTTATGTATAGGATACAGCGTGATTATCAGTCCGGTATATCACTAGCACCACCATCTGCCTAATTATATACATGATTGGCTGCCTGGTTGGGGAATAAATTTATTTTGGATGGTGTGTAATGTTGTTGTTGTATTAGTACCTGTTAGCTGCCGTGTTATGTTGCCTTGGGCTTCCCACTTGCAGGGTCAAGCATTCTGGTGAGGTTGGGTGTGGCCAGGCACCATCTTGTTATGGCACCCAATGTGGCATTCTCTCCGCCATCATTATTCTCTGAGTCCTCTCAGTGCATTCGCTCCACTTGTGTTCTGAGGCGTGTATGTTGAGCGCATATGCTTGAGAGTGTTTATTCTTACAATTTACGACCTGCCCCCATGATAAATTGTGCATGCTCACTGGCAGTTGGCCATCTTATGATGATTGCACATGCGCGCTACTGGTCGGCCAGCTTAGTATGACCGTGCATGTGCACAGTTCAGTGATCATTTTACACATGGCAGCAGTTGTTAGTAGACCGAGTTATTTAGGCCTATCATAGGTACACTGCCAGGGCGTGTACACCAGAACCCCTCTTTATTAAAGGGGTTTGATTCTGTACCTAAATAAAAGCATATAATTTCTATAGGGCCAGTGAGGTTTTGTATTGAATGATAATAGATTAGTGAGCAGTATCACAGCCCCCAGGGTTCAGGAGGGGGTCCTACTCACCCTAACCCACCATGCCACTCTGGGTACATACCCAGACATCCTGAGATAATTATGATGATGGATTGGCTTATATAATAGCGTATAAGGTAACTTGCTGGAGTCTTCTTTAGCTTGGTCTGTACTCGGAGCTATTCATGCATGAGCCAGAACTTGAGAGGGGGTAAGGTGGCCCTAGACAGTTTCCTGCAGGAGGTACTACTTTCCTCCCTAAGGCAGACCTAGCAAGAAGCCATGGAAGGGGCAATTCAAGAAGAGATGTCAAGAGCTATAAAATAAATCTGTATAGACAAATCTCCAGGACCAAATGGCTTTTCATCCAATTTTTACAAACAGTTTAAAATTGAACTTAAACGTTTCGTACGAAGTAGTCAACTGGTTCAGGAATTACTTAAGTGATAGGTAAATCAGAACAGTTATTGGTGGCCATTATTCTGATGTTAGTCTCATTAAATATGGACGAGCGGTGGTGGATGGGGAGGAGGGAAGGGTGGCCCTGCAGGGGAACCTGGAGGCTCTGGAAAGATGGTCTAGAAAGTGGAAGCTGAGGTTCAATGCAGGGAAATGCAAGGTACTCCACCTGGGGGCCAGAAACCCAGGCCAAGTGTACACCCTGGGGGAAATACCACAAGTCTCAATGGCTGAGAGGGACCTGGGGGTGGTAGTGGATGTCAAGATGAACAACTCTGAGACTTGTAGGAGGCAGCAGCCAAGGCCAACAGGATGCTGGGATGTAGCTAGGGGATCACCTCCAGAAGGAGGAAGGATACTCCCTCTGTATAACTGCTTGGTGAGGCCGCACCTGGAGTACTGCATGCAGTTTTGGAGGCCACACTTAAAGAGGGACATTAACCTCCTGGAGAGGGTCCAGAGGAGGGCAACCAAAATGATTTGGGGCTTGAGGGACAGGACCTATGAGGAGAGGCTCAAGAGCTAAATATGTACACATTGGAAGAGAAGGGACTGGGACATGATAGAGATCTTCAGGTACATGAAAGAGGGTAAATAGGGAGGAACAGTCAGGGTGCTTCAAAGGAAGGAGGAAGGGGCCACTAGAGGGCATGGGTGGAAGCTGGAGGGGAAGATTCAGGGAGAAAGGAGGAGGTGCTACTTCACTGAGAGGGTGGTGGAGCCATGGAATGCACTACCTAGGGGGCTGGTGGAGGCAGAGACAGTGGAGGGGTTCAAGAGGGGGTGGGACAGGTACAGGGGAAGGGTTCAGGAAGCAAAATCCAATGCAGCAAGAATATCCGGAACTGGGAAGGGAGAAGCCAGAGAAGGCGAGGGGGACAGCAAGGTCAGCACCCAGGGTGGGGGCTGACCAAACGAGCAGACACGAAAGACCGTTAGGGCTATTCTGCTGGCGTTTTAGTATGTTAGCATGTAGTATGTTAAATATGGTGTACAACAGGGTTCTATCCTAGGACCATTACTGGTTTCACTTGTAGTCAACCCCCCTTCCTCAGATATGCAGGTACACCGAGCTTATTCTATATGCTGATGATGCAGGTCTCTTTTGGAAAGATAAGTGTCTTCTCAGCCCTCCTCAACAAACTTCTACATGAGTTCATCAAGCTTCACTCATGGTTCTCTTCCCACAGATTAGTCCTCAATGCCATAAAAAAAAAAAAATCAATGGTATTCTCAGGTACCAAAAAAAAACTGCCAAATTCGACTTCACCCTCATTGACAATGATGGTAACCTAATAGTCACTTGAGTTTAAATGCATAGGTGTTCACCTTGACTGTCTCTTAACCTATGACTATCATATCAGTCAGCTGATTAAAAAAAGTTGACCAAGGGGGGGGGCGTGGCCTGCAACGAAACGGGATGGCCGCTTGAGTTCAGAGCTCCATAGAAAACCCCGCTGATTCCTAAAATATCCGGATCCCTCCTTTGTATGGCATGACTCTAATTAACTGATTTACACTCAGGATTTACCTGCCCATCTGGTACTCCATTGTCCGATGCCTGGATCGTGGTTTATTGAATCTTTTTCGGCAGTGCCATACTACGTCTGCCGCGTGGCCTAGCCATCACTTATGTCCCTGGAGATGGTGCCTGCTAATGCGCCAGCTGGACCTGAAGGGAGCCTCACTGAAATCCGGCAAATGTTTGCTGAAATCCTCCAGTGGATGAGCAATTTAGTTGTAACCACACAGAAAAATACGTCTGATATAGTGGATTTATCCCAGAGAGCTTGTATTGCGGAACATAAACTGGCCAAATCAGAGGATAATTGGCATAGGATGGGTGTTAGACTGCGAGATCAGGACAAAACCATTAACCAGCTTTGAGCAAGAGTAGAAGATCTTGAAAATCGCAGCCAGCAGAACAACCTGCACTTCGTTGGATTTCCTGAGGGCTGCGAGGGGCCAGACACTATCCGGTTTTTACAAACTGAATTACCGCAGATTCTGGACTGGCAAAATGGGGCCTTGCTTGAAATTGATAGGGCTCATCGTTCCCTTGCTCCCCGGCCCTCTCCTGGTGGTCGTCCATGCAGTATCCTTGCCCGTTTCTTTAGGTTCCAGGACAGAGAATCTATTATAAAACTGGCATGGGGGGGAAAAAGGAGCTGTCCTGGTGAGGGCATCGTGTTCAGATTTTTGCAGATTATTCACAAGAAGTGTCCATGAGGTGCAGGGCCTTTACTTCAGCACGCAGAATCTGTGCTGAACTCTGACTCGAATACCCTCTCAGATACCCTGCCTCCCTTAGAATGGTTGTCAGTGGTACCCCCCGGCTATTTGATAACCCCACAGCCGCTGAAAACTTCCTGTCAGCTCAAGCTCCTAAACTAAACTGGGGCAAGTTTAAAGATAATGCCAGCGCTGGGGCCATACAATCTCAGACGGAAATGAGGCACCAAGTGTCTGATCCAGTAACTCCAAGTATCCCACACCTACCTACATCTACCCGTACACCCTCCATGAAAATCCCAGGCAGCAAAAGGAAGAACAGGCGCAAAGCAAGGATTGAAGGTGCACATATCGACAAGACTCCCCAGCTCCGATCTAGGAGTCGCAGCAACAGCCCTGGTTTGGTGGCCTCTCATAGTTTGCTGGACATGAGCAATAATCATTTCTGGGCTCTAATGGACTTACCGACAAATGGCCCTCCTCAAGATCTTTCCAAGCCTTCTCGGAATTCACCTATAAAGAACAGTAGGCCTATGCCGACAAGAAGCCTTTTAGAGGCAGAAACAATTAAAGTTCAATCTCCTGGGACTTCTGTGAGTTCAGAACAAGCCCCCGTCAGAGATCATGGTTCTGTAAACGATCACAACAGTAATCCTTTGGGCTGAATAAGGTCTGGACTCTTTCTGTGCTGGTTTGGTCGATACCTCGTTCACCCTGCTGCCAGTATCCCCGTTTTGGGGGTAGTAAGTATACGTTGTATCAGCAGGAGGGTGGTTGTTTCTTTTCCTAGGGTCTGGGTACTTAGTCTCACTAACTCTAGTGCCTCCTGTTGGCAGTTTGCCCTGTACCTTGGCACCCAGCTGCTGCTTCCAGCTGATTTCCCGGAGTATATATGCTTGACCAGGCTGATATATGCCCTCAGGGCCATTGTTACCATCTTAACTGGGAAAGGGCGCAAGATTTTGATGTTTTTTTCCCTCTGTTTTCTCCTTTCTCTGAGGTTCATATTGTGATTTTATATCAAGATGGGCTTTGCCTACATTGTACAAAATGGAGGGCTTAACTGCATCATATTATTGTGGGTATACAGGGGACTTTGGTATTCAGAGGTCTCTTGACCTGCTTCAGATCTTCCTTTCTTCTTTTTTCCTACCCTCCTGCAACTGCTGCTGGTATCTGGGCTGGGTTCCAGCTGATAAGTAAAGCAGATGCTGGTTCCGAATTGTGTTGATTGTAACTGGGGGGGGGGATGTGATTACCACATTTACTGTTTCTATAATGTTACCTTCATTGAATTTGTTTAAAATGTTCCTGTTACTAGCTGGTGAGTTTGCACCATCTAGTGTTGTTCTTATTTATGGCAATCCTAGGGAAGTAATTTTGCATAGACTTTGGGGAATAGAGGTCAGATTCTGGCTACTGCTGATTTTATTTCCTGCCCTACCTTATACGGTTTTTGATTCGGTTCTTACTTTAGCTATGTTATACCCCAAGTACTATGGAGATTAAACTAATTACTTGGAACATTAAGGGACTTAATTCCCCAGTTAAAAGGAAGAAAGTGCTTCTGCATCTTAAAAAATTGGGCCCCTTATAGTGTTTCTCCAAGAAACAAAAAACTCCTCAGTAGAGGCTAAAAAACTCAAACAGGGGTGGGTAGGTGAAGAAATCCATAGTGTGGCTGATTATCATAAAAGAGGTGTCTCTATATTGTTCCATAAAAAATTGGGCTGGAAATTTAAATAAACATTCACATGATAAAGAAGGTAGATGGGTTATGGCTGAGATGATCACTCCGGAAGGCTCACTGATCCTAGTCAACCTTTATACTCCCAGTCAGGATTGCCCCCAATTTTTCCATACTCTCAATCAAAAACTTTCTGAATTTAATTCTAACCAAGCCCCGGTTTTCATGGGGGGATACTTTATTTTTATTTCTGGACCACTTACAAGATAGAAGTAATAAGACACCCGAGCCCCACAGATAAGCTAAGTTAGCTGTTCAAGGACTCATGAGCGAACATGTACTGCTGGATGCCTGACGTGCATTGTACCCTGGAGACCATGATTTTACTTATTTTTCCACAGCACATGGGTCCTCGAGCAGAATAGACCTCTGGCTTGTTTCCCCCAAGATCTATGAATCAGTAGTACATTCACACATTCATCCGATCATCATCTCAGACCATGCTCCCCTAGAACTTATGACTAGGCTGGGGCAGGTCTCCCCTTCACCCTCCACATGGCACCTAGATCCCCTCCTTTTGGAGGATTCAGAATTCCAGAAATGGCTAGGTCTGACAGTGGCAGAATATTGGGGTGACAACGACAATGCAGAGGTCTCATACTCGATCCTCTGGGAGGCTTTTAAGGCCACCATTCAAGGCAGAATAATTGCCTTTGCTTCCAACAGGAGGCACCGCTGAGAGGCTGATCAAAGAACCCTTGAGAAACAACTGTATAAATTAGAATCTCAGTACAAGGCATTTAACTCCCAAGCCCCTCCCCAGTCCTTGCTGGCCCAGCTGATAAGTACCAGAATCTCACTCAACGCCCACCTCACTCGGCAAGCCAAACTTAATCTATGCAGAATGCGCCACTCTTAGTGGGTGGGTGGGGGAAGGCCAGAAAATTGTTAGCGTACCATTTGAAACAACAACAAGCCTCTCAAATGATTCATTCTTTGACAGATAAACAAGGGGCAAATGTTACTCCCCCAAAGGGATCAATAAGATCATGTCTCAGTTTTATGTACAGTTGTATGCCTCTCCCCATCCTCCCGATTTGTCTAAAATTCAGAACTTCTTGGCTACACTACCCATCCCTCGAATCCTGGAGAGGGACTCTCAAGCTTTGGAATCCTGGATTTCTGAGGAAGAAGTGCTAGGAGCGATTAACTCCGTGAATCTTCACAAAGCTCCCAGTGAGGACAGATTCCCCATTGACTTTTACAGATCCTTGGGAACCAACTTGGCCCCATACCTAGTCCGTGCATTTCGTCACTCCCTCTCGGTTGGTACCCTCCTTCCTACCTTGAGAGAAGCTACCATTACGGTCCTTCCCAAGAAGGGAAGAATCCACCCCCGAGTAATCACCCTATCTCACTCATAAATGCCGATGCTAAGATCCTGGCTAAAGTTCTGGCAACTAGACTTGAGCAGCTTCTTGCAGGATTAATCCATCCTTCACAAGCTGGCTTTGTTAAGGGCCACCTAGGGTCTGACCACCACAGAACTTTGATGTCGCTGATGCATCTCGCCAAGTCATCAAAAACACCATCTGTAGCTCTGGCCATTGATTTCGAAAAGGTGTTTGACTCAGTTGAATGTCCCTTTCTATTTCATACACTCACCACTATGGGAATGGGGCCTAATTTTATTTCCTGGATTAAACTTCTCTATACCTCCCCTATGGCATCTGTCCTAACCAATGGTATCCTGTCCATGCCTTTCCAGCTACAGAAAGGCATGAGGCAAGCTGCCCCCTTTCCCCTCTATTATTTGTTTTGGCTACTGAACCCCTTGCCATCACTCTTCAAGAATCCCCACGAATCCCTGGTATACGGGACTCCCTATTTAAAACCTTTTTTTACGCTGATGATCTCCTCATCACTTCCCAGGTGATATGACATCTTCAGCACTCTAGCTGAGATCTCCCAAGTGTCCGGTCTGAAGTTGAATCATTCTAAGACTGAAGTTCTTCCACTGAACTCAGAATCCTCAGGAGAATTCTTTACTAACTTAGGGTTAAAATGGTCCCCTAATGGTATTAAGTATTTGGGCATCATTCTACACCCAATACTGGACAAGATGATTGCTAGTAACTTCACTAGCCTCTTGCAATCTCTCAGAATCGATGTAAGAAGATGGAAAGCCCTGAGATTGTTGCTAGCTGGGAAAATTGACTCTATTAAAATGATGGTCGCCCCGAAGATGCTATATATTCTGGCTCATTTACCAATCTCTCAGAAATGGTTTTCAAAACTAGAGGCCCTTATGGGCAATTTTTTTATGGGAAAGTACCTGTCCCAGATTTAGTAAACAAAAACTAAGGCAGCACTGGAGTAGAGGCGGGTGGGGTCTCCCCTGGCTGCAAGGGTATCATATTGCCTATGTTTCAGCACAAACTGCTAAATGGTTTTCCAAAATAGATCAGGCGTCGTCTTCCTGGTTACCCTTAGAAGCCTCCTTGCTGAATGCCCCTTCCCCTGCTGTAGCCCTATATGGAAAAAAAGTCCCTTTCTCCTGGGGTTTCTCCCACTATATTGACTTTAGTGAAATACTGGAGGAAAACCCCTTGCTCTCTTAAGCCAAAATTCGCCCCCATGGGAATACACCCATTTGTGGAATAGCCCTGCAGTACAAGTAGGAAACCACATGCTCTATTGGTGGCTCTGGGAAGCACAGGGAATTGTTTTGATCCAAGATCTGCTACTCCCAGGTACTTACTCTGTGGTTTCTTTTGATACCCTGAAAACCCATTTCCATATCCCTACAACACACTTTTGGAGATATCTCCAAATTAGGTACGCCATCTCCCATCTACACAACGCTCCGGCTATAACAGTGATCCCCCAGAAATCTCACCCCATTAGTATATGGAGTAAGCTCCCTAAAAACGGAGCAAGCAGGATATATCAGGACCTCAGAGATACTTCACTAGATCCTACTCGGTCTGCTAGACTTCAGTGGGAGGCAGACCTGCAGATTCCTCTCTCTGATCGCCAATGGACCCATGGATGGATAAGAATCCATAAAGCCTGCAGAGATGGGTGCTCCCCGGCTTATTATGAATAAGACCTTTCATAGATGGTACAGGGACCCTGTTAAACTCAAGCGTAGGGGTCTCGCCCAGGCTGACAGCTGTTGGAGATGTGGTAATCAAGGGGCCAACCTATTTCACATTCTCTGGTCCTGTTCCTCTCTTTGTCTCTTTTGGTCCTCAGTACAGAATATGTGTCAACAAATTTTTCGTAAGGCTCCCCCTGACACTGCTTTTCTTTTGCTGGGGTGCGGTGATCCGTCCACACCGTTACAGTCCCCTGGAGCCAAGTGGGTCACTGTGATAGGGACTATAGCCAAGAGGCTTATCCTGACTCATTAGATATCCTCTGTTATTCCGACATTTCAGGAATTTCTTTTGGCTGTTGCCCAAGGAGCTATGCAGGAGAGACTTTCTAGCTTTGCACGGGGCCTAGACTCTCAATTTGAGGATTGCTGGCAACCCTTTCTTAACTCGAAATATTGTCATAACTTCCCACCACCTAGAGCGGTATATGGCTCCCCAACTTCCTTGGAGCCTGACTCTGATCCCCCTTAGTGACCTACTGTGATATATGCTGGGTTTTTTGATTCCCCTACTTTGGATTGCCTTTTATGTGTTTAGTTCTTGTTGTACTTGTATAGATATCAGATTGCACCACACTGGACCTTATTTTGTTATTAGAGGTCTCTGGCCCCTTCTGTGCACTTACAATGCCCATAGTTATGCTATGCCTTTTATGTGAGTTCATATTTGTACTTCAGATACTGCTTAATTAGCTTCCTTTTGCACAGTCTGGATGCGGGACTTTCTTTATAATTTATGCGACAGGCTGCTTTAGTCAGTACCATAGCAAGGGTGGGGCGGGAGGTGCCCCCGCACTGGGCTCAATTTCTATCTGAAGCGTATTTTTTTATTCACTTTGCAGTGGTGCTACCACTTTAAATTTTAATTTTTTGGGGTTCTGACTGTAATTATATCTAGCTGTCAGCAGGGGTGTGCCTGTTGAAGATCATCAAGGGGGTCAAATGAGCTGTGCTGCTGTAGGCAAAAATAATCATGTGGTGAATGAGTGGTGCATGCATTCGAGAAGGAAAGAGAAACTGTGGGGGGCAAGCCAGCGCTGTGCTGCCACAAATTAGTTGAAAAGGTGCGGGAGGAGCACATGGCATGGCACTGAGAGTGAGAGGCGGTTCAGTTGGGGGGAGAGAGTGGAGCCAGGATTAGTTGTATTTCAGTAAGTAGAGACTGACAGCAAAATAAAAGTGAGAGAGTAGAGAGAGATGAGTGCAGTGCTTGTGTAGTGACAAGAGAAGGCAAGAGTGAGATCTGATCCGATTAGTCACTCAGAGCCATCTTAATGAAGTGTAAAGCAATGCATCATTAACAAAACAAGCAATTAGTCATTCCGTCCCATCTCCCACCATCCTGAATTTTGTTTTAAACTGAAAATTCAGTGTGAATGTGTCCTGTTCATGGCTGTTGTTGAATGAGATAGATGTGAGTGAGTGTGTGTGGTGGCACCGGGAAGGGGGGCGATTCTCGTTAGGAAAAGAAATGCACTGCTGCACTGTCAGATCAGGAGAATTGGGAATAAGAAGGAAACGAAATCTAAGTCTGTCTGATTTCTAAAGTAAGTTGTTTTCATTCCTCGAATTGATCGTGATTGGGCCTGCACTGTCTCGGCTGGCAGGTGGCAGGATGGTATGGCGACCTGGCTGCTGTAATAGTTCTGTTCATGGGACTGTCTGTCTGGGATGGGAGTGAAGAAGTTGCGGCCCCCCCCCCCCGACTTGGGCTGAGACTGACTGCCCTATGCCGTGGGCGGGCTGTGCGGCACAGTTCTTCCTGCCCACCACATCATTTTCTCTACATCCTCCTCTTCTTGACCCACGTCCCCAGTCCCTCCTCATTCTACATAGGCCAGGCAGGCTCCCCCGTGGCCCGCACTGCTTTCTTTTTCCCAATACTTCACTGAGTCCAGGTACTTGGGCAGGTCACAGGCGGGTGGCCTGGCCATCACAGACATTCCCACCCAAGTAGAGCCTGCCTGACTGCCTGCCCTGAGCCTCCAGTCAGACCCCGAGATGCATACCTCTCAACCTCCTGCCTCATAAATCAGGGACAAGGCTTAAAAAAATCAGGGACAAAGGACCAAAATCAGGGACACATCTTTAGAATTAGAGATATCCACCCAGAAAGCTGGCAGAATATGGGGCTTAGTGCAAAATGCATTTTCTAAAGAAAAACACATCTGTAACTTAAATGCTTGACATTAAATTGTGCTTAAAATCCCCACTGTTTAGCCACAGAAACGCAAATTTTAGGAGGGACAGAGTAAAATTTTGAGGCAAAATCAGGGACATCCCTGAAAATCAGGGACAGTTGAGAGGTATGCCGAGATGGCAGAGTATACACTAGTCATACTGCAGCTGCAACTCCTCCACTCACTAGTCTGACTACTATTAAAGAGGACCAGCAGCCCATAACAATAACAGACTACTGAGAGAGTTTTTTGGACGTGGGGATTGTTTTGCCAAGACAAGTGGTTTAAGTCTGACTGGATACAAGATTAGTTGGGACAAACAAAGTGTTTGCTAAAAACACTTCTGGGGCTAGAGGGCATGATACAGTGTGTGCAGCAGTACTTCAGTTGTTTTTAAATTACAAATAACACTTACCGATCATCACAGATGTTTAAACAGCTGTATCTGCAATGATACCATTTTAGAAAACAGAAGCCTTTACAGTTCTGAAAGTATAGTATATTACTTATTGACTGCAATAAAAGCTGACTGAGACATTTTGATTTTTTAAATGGAAAATTATTAAAATTATTTGGAACACATATGTTCCTGTTGCCTAGGATTGGATGGCGTTCAGATTTCCCACTTACACACGTTTCATGGGCTCAGGGTTGATGATACAGTAACGTAAGACACTGGTCTGCTCATGAGGTTCAGGATGTTCGGTTAAAAACCTGCATGGGACCCCTCAGCTGCTGAGGGATCATTGGATACTGAACTTTATACCTCTTCAACCTTTTTAATGCTTCTCGGGCTAGCTCACCCTGCCATAAATGGGTTTATTTGGCAATAAAATAAATTACCAGCTTGATTTGCTATCATGACATGGTTGCTTTGAGTTTACTAGTTCAGTTAACAAGACAATAAATATTTCATTGTCTTGTTTTATAGTTAGCAGTAGAAGCCTATTGCAAATTTCTGTGGTACTACATGGCAGACTTCCTCAAGTTGGTTGGGATCTGCTTTACCGGTGAGTGGCAGGTTATAATACTGACTGCGGAGTTGGACTGTGGTCTCTGAATGGTCGCATGACCCCTAGAGATGGTCAAACTTCTCTTCTTCCACTTCTCTAGCAACAGTCAGATACAGTCTGGAAGTAGCTGTGTAAACTAATATACAGTTAAGTCAGATTCCTATATCTTCAAAAACTGAGAGACATAAGAACTGGGTACACGTGTATTTTCTTATGTCTCAGTTTTGAAGATCTAGGAATCTGACACAACTGCATATTAGTTTACATACAGTGTTTTCCTGAGCAGCCAGCCTAAGTACATTCAAATGTTCAGTATGCAGAATGGAAAAATCTTTTTTCATCACTCATACACACTCATGTTGCTGCAAGAATGCATCTGCATTGCAATGCTTTTAATACATTATCAGACTACCATCCCCCAAAATAGATTGAATCTATTTTGGGGAAGGTTTGATTGACCCAGTTCCAGTCTTCCAGGGACCATGCCCTAGACCTCAAAAACATAGCTGCTACTGCAATGCCATTGCCATGCCCCCTCCAGTAAACTAAAAAAAAATAGTACCTGTCTGAATGTGCTACCAGAGTGTAATGATTAAGAAGTTGAGGTAGTCCGGACATAGTTCAGTTATGGTCTCTAGGGGCAGGGATTTTTTGCTTTGGTGATGTTGCCAGCATGGACCTCATCTCTTACTACCAGTACTCAGTGCCAGACCACTCACTGCTACTTATACCCAATACGTACATAGATACAATACAATATAATTAAAAAGTATGTGCACACTGTAATGTTTCCAGCCCCTCACAAACATATATGGTAGCTGAATGACCTGCTCCAGTGTTGAGGGGTATTAAAAATACCATGTACTTCACTCCAGTAAAACAGTTACAGGACCCCTAATGTGTACCCCAGGAAAAACAGCCACTTCCTGAACCTGCTGACACACCCATAGGCAGGCACCCACATCCCCCTTTTGTGATGTCAGAAAATGAGGGCTGTGTCTGTATGTGTTCCAGTGACTCCCTGGGGGCATGTCAGCAGGTTCAGGAAGCAGCTTTGTTTTTCCTGGGGTACACATTAGAAACATAGAAACATAGAGTTTGACGGCAGATAAAGACCGCTTGGCTCACCCAGTCTGCCCATTTCCCTACCTAATGGATAAGCTGCAGATCCTAGTTAACCAGCAGCCTACTTCTTTCTACCCCCACCCCCTAGAATTGCCTTATGACTGGCAATGATCTAGCACTACATTAAACAATCAGAAATGAAATAACAAAGAGTATGTGCTAACATGGGTAACTGGTGGAGAGACAACTAGGAGAGGGTGTGAAAGTTAAGTGCATGTGCAGTAGGGTGCGAAATGGTCCTTACGGAGTGAGGAGAGGACTCGAGGGGAGGCACCATGGATGGGTAGGGGGAGGGAGTTTCATGATTTTGGGACGTGTGAGAATGCTGCCTGACCTGCAGAGGTGGACCTACGAGGAATGGATAAGATGGTCAAGGTTTCTAAAGCAATGAGAGGAAGGAGGTTTGTGGGAAATAGAGGAGGAGGAGAGGTAAGGGGGGAGAGAGAGTGAAACCAGAATTTAGCAAGAAAGTTATTACAGTGGATCTGCATCTTCTGCTATAGAGGGAAGGGAGAGAGAGAGAGAGATTGGTAAAGGGTGCAGTGATGGGTGCAGAGAGGGAAGTCGGGAGTGAAATGGTAGGAGTGGAAAAGAGAGTCCAGTCTGGTTAGGGATGATGATTCATGATTATGTTACTGTATGCGTCAAATACTAACCCTGTCTGTAACCTCCTGGGCCGTGCCTGAAAATAGGCAACTATCTACCTAGTGCACCCTACCCATTAAACAAAAACTAAAACCGTTTGTTGTTTTATTGTTCCAGTTTCCATATTGTTGCATAATTAAACCTTTTTCATACCTTTGCTGGTGTGTTCTCTGTTTGTCTTTGCTGATCCATTTCCACTGGCTCATCCTGTTTGAGCAGTGGGGTAGGCTTTGCTGAGACATATATAATGCCATTAGTGCTGTGCGTTTATCCACCCTCATGTTGTGCCATATTCAGTGCTCATAGCACTGTGCTCAGCTCTGCCCTTGCACAGTCTCCATTGTCTGTTACGCTGTGGCCCAGTATTCTGCAGTTTTAGTGCCTGCACAACGCATGTCATGCTATTTGAATATCTGGGTTCATATGACTTTGTGATATTTTTAGGGCATTGCTCATTTAGCACAGTGCAATCCAGCATGGCTGAATACGGCGAGGAGGCCGGATCATTCAAGTGTACTGTAGTAACAGGTGTAGGCTATAGGATAGCCCTCATCTACCATCCACCCCGGGGATGAGAAGCGATTCCTTCAGGAAGTAGCGGACTTCATGATCGACATGGCATGTGAGTCACCCAGGCTGATGGTCCTGGGAAACTTCAAGTCATGGGTCGATGACGAACTCTTGCAATTTGGACACTTCCTCCAGTTGATGACATCACTGGGCCTTACACAAATCGTTAGCTCTGCTACTCACAAGCACGGTCACTCACTTGATCTGTTTTTTCTCCTGGGGATTGAAGCCTCTGATATGGGGGTGGAACCTGTTGGATGGTCCGATCATTACACCGTGGGGTTCAATTTTGGCAGCCCCCTTTGTAGGCCTACCCCTGTGGAGATGGTCAGATACTGCCCTTTATGGGATGTGAGCCCTGAAGGCCTAGTGGTAGTACTTGACCTCTCAGAGTTTTCTGCAGCAAGCAGGAACCCAGAGGCTTTGGTTCTGGCCTATAACAAGACCATTGCCACAGCCCTGGATTCTATCACTTCTGTCCAAGTTTATCCTCTCTCCCTTCGCCCTCAGTCACCTTGGTTTGATGGGACTTTGAGAGAGTTGCGGCGACTAGGACGAAGGTTAGAGTGTTACTAGTGGAAATCTGCCCTGGAGGCCAACCAACTTAGATTGTTAGAAACTTTAGGGGTCCTGCAACTTTATTACCCGGACTGAAGTGCATGGTATTTTTAATACCCCTCAACACTGGAACAGATCAGCTACTGTTTGTTTTTGAGGGGCTGGGAACATTACAGTGAACACCTGCTCTTTAAATTAATCAAGATTTTTTTTTCATCGCTCAATTAGCCTTCCTGTCTACAGACTTCCCTGATGCCACATTGCCAGCTAAGATGGCAGAGTCCCTCTGCTATCTTAGCTATTAATGTGGCGTCAGGGAAGAGGGAAGTATAGACTAGCAGAAAATGTTATTTGTTGGAACTTGATTAGCAAAAGAAAGCTTCAGTTTTCTTTTCCCTAAAGGAAGCTCAGCTCAGCTGTATGTATGTGCAGTGTAAATAATGTTTCTTAGAACTGCTCTAGTCATCCCATCAATTCTGCAGTGCGAATGTACTGTTTCCCTCCTAATTTACCAGCTTATGTTATATTTTAATGTATATCTATTTATAATAGATGACATTGTTGGTCACCCACTTGTCCACAACAACTGTGGCTGTACACTTTGATGCCAGCCAGCCAGAGTCTCCCACATCTCATATTCCATGGGAGCAAAATAGTCCCCGAAATCAAAGGTAGGGAACATGTAACAAAAGCATATTTTTATCTTCAAGAAAAGCCCCAAAACTCACCACAGAGCATGTAAACCCTAGGCTTCTGGGGCTTTGCAACCCCAGACCCCAGCTTCTTTTCCAGGGGAGGGCATAAAGATTAGTCTCTTGCCCAGGGCACCAAAATGCCTTCCTCACGCACTGGCTTTAGTCAAGGTTTTATTTTTATTTTCCTATTTTTTTTTTTTTTTTTTACTCTGTGTTCCAGATGTGTAATGTTCTTCCCTATAGATTGGGGCTTACCAAATGTTGCAGTATAGTCCCAGATCCTGTATGTAATTACATGTATGTATGGTGCTTATTTCTGCATTCAATAAAATTTTCAACAATTAAAAAAAGTTGACCAAAAGCTGGGCATGTTATACCAGTTAAAATAATTACTAATTCCTGAAACCAGGGCCCTGCTAGCTAATACCTTCCTTCTGCCTGCAGTTGACTACAGCTGTTTTATCTACTCCTCCTCCCTATCCCAGAAAAAACTTGGTAGCTTAAGAGCTACTTATCACAGCATTACACGGTTTGTCAGTGATCTCCCCAGAACCACCCACCACTGCAGCCTTTACAAGGCAGCTAACTATCACTTGAGGACAGATTTAACAGCAAAATTTTGACTTTTTTTCTACAAAGTTCTCTGGGGTCAGCAGCCTAGCAGTATTGCCTCCAATTTTTAGAGGCCTGTTAACTCAAGGCCTACTAGACTTGCCTCAGGCTGCTCCTTCTCTGTTCCCTTATGTCACACTATCCAAGGACAATATACCCTTGCTTTCCAGGGTGTCATACACTTCTATAGCCTGCCCCAGGTTCAGTGTCCAACACTGACACTATTTAAAAACAATTTAAAGTGTTACCTGTTTGACAAACATGTATATAATGCATGTGACCCTATGCTTTTCCTCTGTGTTATACCGTGATTGTGCTTTTAAATAAAATGTCTGTCACTGGATGTTTGTGAAAACTGGCAATTTTGCTCACATCCCTTTCAGTATAAAAAAAAAAATGAAATGAACTAACCCCCACAATTGTCCTCTGTTTTTAAAAAAACTTTACAAGGACAGAATTTCAGACCCTACTCTGACAGAAGTGAGAATAACACTCACTTATTTATAAACCTGGCAAGGATGAGACCCAAGCAGGGAGTTATAGACCAATATCGCTGATCAACGTAGATATGAAAATACTAGCCAGAGTTGGGACCAGCAGGCTGAGCCTGGTGTGGCACACTCTCATTGGGCAAGAACGGGTGGGATTCATGTCTGGGAGAGTGTCCATTCTCCACCTACAGAAATTGCTGCACCTGGTTTCTGCCTCTAGGGTGACAGGCCCTCATGCATCTTTGGTCTCCCTGGATGCAGAAAAGACCTTTGACAGAGTGGACTGGGAATATTTTTTCCTAATAACTAAAAAGATATGACATTCCAGACTCCTTCATTAACTAGGTCAAAGTGTTGTACCAGTCCCCATCAGCAAGAGTACACTGCAATGGGGTGCTGTCTGAGTCTGTTTAGTTGCATAGTGGCACATGGCAGGGGTGCCCCTTGTCACCCTTGCTGTTTAACCTATGTTTGGAACCTCTCATCTTCAAAGATTAAAACCGCTGATACTGTGAGCTGGATCTGGATAGGAGAGCTTGACTTTGAACTGTCCACATATGCTGATGACATCCTCCTTCATGTCATAGACCCACAGACTTCCATCTCAGCAGCTCTCTCTCTGTCATAGAGGACTTCAGTAAATTTTCCTCCTATAAATTTAATGAAGTTTGTACTCGTGTCCTACCTTTAGACAACAAGGTGTACAAACCAGACATTCAGGCTTTGGGCCTCCAATGGGAACCCAGGCATTTAACATGCCTGGGTGCCTAGGTGCAGATTTGAACTTAAGGGGTTGAACTTGGATCTCTTAGTACGTAAAATAGATAAGGATCTAGCAAAGTCGGTGCTACTACCCATATCCGTCTGGGCACATATTAATGTAATTAAAATGAATATTCTGCCATGGATCCTGTATGCATTAGGCATGTTGAATTTAGTGTCCCTATGAGATGGTTCGGATCCCTACATTCTGTTGTCAAACAATTCATCTGGGAGGGTAAATGTGTAATGAGGAGCTACCAAAAATTAACTGGTCTAAAAGAGGTGGGTGGACAGTGGTTGCCCAGTTTCATAGTTTATGATCTAGCATTACACAGTTGCAAATACTTACAATGGAGCAAGTCCTGGAAGTGACCCAATAAAGGGGATTATAAGCCACAATGGCTGTGGGATTTAGCTTATATCCTTATCATCCCCCCCCAGCAAAAGTACCAAGGCTACTTAGAACTACCCCTACAATGTGGTCTGTAAGAGTTCACAGCCAAATGTGTAGACTAATGACCATATTACTAGGTCTTGATATCACTCTACCATTGTTCCTCGACTCAAATTTACAGATTTGGCAAACCATTACACTATAGGCATTGGAATTAAGTTAATATTCCTATGGTGGGCCACCTACTTCTAGGAGAGTCAGTTATTCCCTTATGTACCTTTCTGGCCCAGTCTCAGGTTCCCGATAGTTCTTGTTTCAAGTTTATGCACCTCTGGCACTGTGTGGTTCAGTTTTTAGGCCCTCATCTATGGGCAAAAGTAGGTGGATTGCAGCTAGATAAGCTCATTGCAGCTGCCCAGTTACCACATACCATTTACCAATTATATGCAACATTTCAGGGTATAGATACCCAGTAACTAAGTGATAGATGTCCT
This sequence comes from Neoceratodus forsteri, assembly GCA_016271365.2. Lineage (NCBI taxonomy): Eukaryota > Metazoa > Chordata > Ceratodontiformes > Ceratodontidae > Neoceratodus > Neoceratodus forsteri. The sequence goes on along the minus strand of CM057452.1, from coordinate 527,774,781 downwards.
TACTGGACCAAATAACTAAACCTTAACCTTAGTGACAAGCAATGGCAGAGTGGTTAGATATATATAAGCAAGACAGACTGAGGCTGTGGCCCCAGGAAAAGGCATATGTCTCTTATAGCAGCAATGGCTAAACTTATTATACTATGACACTGGTTGGATGAAGACATACCATCCCATACCAAGTGGCATAAAGAGATTTTGTTCACCCTGAATGTGGAGAAAACCATAGCAAATTTATGTCATAGCCTTCACACATTTTGGACTAGGTAGGAATCGTTTCACATGTTATTAGAATTTAATAGACTTTATGATGCTGTGTACCTCACAGAAGTGGAAACACCCCTTCTATAGTAGAAAGCAATGCAATGTAATATGGAGCTTTGTCATCTGTTACTAAAGGTACTACCCTAGAAATTGTCTCTGAATTACTTAATGGACATGCTAAATGTAATAAGTTGGTCATCTCTGGGGGAAGGAGGTTTGTGTGGGGTTTGTTATAACATCATGTTCTGTTTTGTAATGTGGTTCACTGTTGTTCATTGTATTGTTTGTTGTACCATATGAAAACTTCAGTAAAGTACATTCAATTTCAAAAAAGTGTGGTCCATACTCACGCACCAACAATGAGCTTTGATTTTTACTTGAATTATAACTGAATTCACATTACTGTATATGCTACATCATATTATAAAATAAGAAGTCCCACTTGGCTGGTCCATTTTCATGCACCTACAAGGAGTATCTTAATGCATCTCAATCAACTGAACAGCACACACTTGTGTTGTGTTCTATCATTACAGATAGTTAGAACAAGGAAATGTCCCACCTGTGGCACTTTCCTGCTGTCCCACCATATAGGACCTCAGTGCCTGGTTTGTGAATCAGAAGAGGAGGAGTCCTTGATAGAGCAGTTCCCTGTCTGGAAAACATATTGGGCAACAAAGGGACAGGCAGCAATGTCAATTGGAGATTGGACACCACGTCACTGCTCCTGCAGATGCATCAAGCAACAACAGCTTTGAGGGAGCACCAACAAAATTTTATGCTGAATATGATGGAAAGACTGGAGGCCATGACAAATCCAAGGCCATCAGACCCCCCACAGTGAACAATGCCAGACCTACCACTGCTGCGAGTAGAGCACTGGGGGTCACAGCAGCACCAAGTGGGGTGACAAATGATCTGGAAGAGTGGCAAACTCAGAACCCTGACCTCAAAGACAATAGAGATCCTTACAGCACATCCAACCATAAGTCAGAAGGTGAGGACGATGTACCGATGGTGATAGAACTGTCACTAACATCTAAATTATGCTCCTTTGATCTGGTGTCAGAACTGATGAAGTCCATAAAAACAACAATGGGGTGTGACCTCCCACCACCCAGGCCAGAATCCAAAGTAGACCCCATAATGCAACAAGAATATGTGCATCAGAACGTTTTCCCAATATGTCCAGCCAAGATGATGTCATAGCCAAGAAGTGGGAGGCTATGGATCCATCATGCATTCCAGAATGGAAATCCCTGGATAGGATAAACCCTGTCCAGGAAGATGAACTCAAACTGTGGTGCACAACTCCAATTATCGATCCTCAAATTGTAGCGTTGAGCAAAATGACTATTCTGCTTGCAGAGGGTGCTATAGCTTGAAGGATCTGACTGATAAAAAGATGGAAGACACGCTCAAGAAGATGTTAAAAGTGGTGGGACTGGTGTCTAGAGCCACTGTGACAGTACTCTACACTGCCAGGTCACAGATTAGATTTTTGGAAAAAGTGTCAAAGAAGTTGACACCCAAGTCTCAGGAGGCAGAGTTGGCAAAGTGCACACTGCAAACTGCAGAATATATAGGGAACATGTCCATGGATGTCCTAAAATTAAATGCCAGAACAGTGGTCCTGGCAAACCGGGCTAGAAGAGCACTCTTGTTAAAGCTGTGGGATGCAGATAATGAACTCAAGTCCTTGCTGCAGAAACTAGCCCAGAAAGGAGGTCGTGTTTGGATAAAGACTCAAAGACTTCCCGAAACAGAGGGACAAGTGCAAAGATCTGTCGGATGACAAACCCAGATTTACTTGCCTCCCATCTAATCATCATTGCTTTTATGGAAATAGATTCCTACGAAACAGGAGATGGGGAAGTGGTAATTTGCATACCAAAAGTTTGTTCAACCACTTGTCAGCCCACATTTTCAATTAACGCGAACAACTTCAAAGGCTAAGGATCCACCAGGGGTAGATATGGAAACAGAGGCAAAGGCAGGAAGTCCAGTCACCAGTGACTATCTGCGTATAGCAGTTCGCATTGAGTCCAAACCAACAATGGAGAAAATGCAACCAATAACACAGTGACGAATGGTACCAGTGGGAAAATATGTATCGCTATTAGCAAAACAGTCTGGGAAGTAGTAAACAAGGGCTACATTATAAAACTAAAGGAGAGGTCAGACAGGGAAGTAGTTTTATTCCCAATATCAAAAAGAAAAGTTACAGCACATATAGTACAAGAGGAACTATTCTAGCTCATCAAAAACCAAGCAACTCGAGTAGTACTGGAGGAGAAAAGAGGAAACGGGATCTACTGTCTTTTTGCTACCAAAGAAAACAGGAGACCTCAGACCAGTGTTGAACTTAAAATTCCTAAACAGATTCATCTTGACACAAACATTCAAAATAGAAATGCTAAAATCAACAGTGAGTTATGCAACAAGATGACTTCCTTACTTCAGTCAATTTAAAGGTTGCCTACTTACACATCTGAATAAGACCCTGCCACTACAACTACATAAGGTTCCACATATTAGGTCAACATTTCCAGTACCAGATGCTGTCTCTTGTCATGACTTCAGCAGCAAGGGTGTTCATAAAAGTGTCAGTAGTTCTAGTGGTCAATCTGAGAGAAAAATGTGTTCATATACTACCATACTTACACTACTGGCTCATATGAGCACTGATCCAGATTCAGTCATACAGAGACACAGAAACAGCCCTTTGTCAAAAACAGTGGGGGAATTCAAGAATGCATGGGACAGACATAAGGCAATTCTAGTTGGGGGTAGGAGGAAGTAGGCTGTTGGTTAACTGGGATCAGCAGCTTATCCATTAGGTAGGGAAATGGACAGACTTGTGGGCCAAGCAGTCCTCATCTGCCATCAAATTCTATGTTTCGGCCCTGTAAAGTCATGGTTGGGTAGTAAACGGAAGCAAAAGTACTTAATACCAACACAAATTATAGAACATCTGGATGTGGAAATCAACACCTCTGAAGGCAAAAGCACGACTGTCCACTAAGAGGATCAACAACATGGTGCTTCTAGCCAAGAACCTCAGCACTGACCACTTGTCAACAATAGTTCAGGTGGTGAAAGTACTAGGGTGCATGTCATCATGCATCAATCTAGTGCCATGGCCAGATGGAACATGGACCTACTACAGAGCTTTCTACTGCAGTACGACTCATCCTCAGACGAAAACTTACAGCAGAAAGTAATCCTCACTGAGGCAGCCAAGAATTCGCTAAAGCAGTGGACCAAGAGAGACAACCTGTCAAAAGGTGTTCCTTTGGAAACCACACCTGAGGTCATAATAGAAATGGATGCTAGCTTGATCGGATGCAGAGCATCCATGGGCAACAGTCCAGCACAGGGAAAACGGTCAAAAACAGAGTCCAAGCTGATGATAAATGTACTTGAGATTACAGCAGTATTCAATGCATTACAAACGTTCAAGAAAACACTACAGTGCAAGATGCCATTAATCATGTCAGACAACAGGGTGACCATAACCTACATCTCCAAACAAGTCAGAACCAGGAGCTGGGCTATGCAGAGAAAGCCTGTAAAAGTCATGATGTGGGCACAAAAGAACCTGTCCCACTAATATTCCATATTATCTAGCAGGCAAGCTCATTACAGGAGCAGATTGGCTAAGCAGGTAGAAGATACAACCAGGGGAGTGGCAACTCCGCTGGCAGGTGTTTCGAATGATAAACCAAAGGTGGGGCCCAGTACCAATATACTCAGTGGCCTCCAGCAAGAACAAACCAGGCAACAAGTTCGTCTGCAGGTTCAGGAAACCGCGAGCACTGGGAATAGACACATTGTCACAAGACTGGACCCATGATTGAGCCTACATTTTTCCCCCCTCTACTGCTAATTCCACAGGTGTTCATGAAAAGCGGACAATCAGAGGTTAATAATTCTGATAACTCCATACTGACCCTGAAGGGCACGGTTTGCCCAGTGGTGGTAAAAGCCCTAGACAAATGGCTTCTCCTCTGCAGATCATAGGACCTTGTTTATATGGGCCCATGTGGCACGGGCTCCAGCAATATTTTTTTGAAGTGGTCTCAGCCCCAGTAATAATTTTTAATGTTACAGGCTTTTTTCTGGTTTTTTTTTTTCCCTTTTTGGGCGAGTGTGACCTAAGCATGTGCACAAGCTCTTTGATCTGCTGTGGCACCCCACCCCCTGAAATGAGTGAGCCTGGCATATTTTGAAATCTCCCATGATCATTGGTGGCTGCCTTTTTGTGAGCACATTCCAATATGCATGCACCCAAGAGAGGAGCGGTGGTGAGGGTTGGCGACGGGTAAGTGAGAGCAGCTCGATTTTTGACTAAACTGGGTGTGATCTATGGATGGGTATGAAGCAGCAGGGCAGCACCACCTGCAAGTAACTGGTCCGGCACTGTGCTGTGGAAGAACAAGCTATGGCAGGACTCCAGGAGGAGTGAGCGAGAACATCCACTGAAGTGGGCACTCCAGACAGGCAGCAGAAGAGTAGAGTGAGCGAGCCAGGCAGGCCCAGCTGGCAGGCTTGGCAGCAGCAGGTGCGAATGCTTAACATGTCCAGTGGGGGTGACAGTGTGGCTCCTAGTGAGTCTGCTCATCGATATAACCATGAGCAGCCGGGCGGTGCGGGTCCGTGACTCACTGTGTCAGTCATCACACCGATGAGGTCGGACAGGCTTCAGGCAACCATTGAGGATGGGAGGTCTGATCTGAAAGAGTCAGATGGGACAGAGGAAAAGGTGGACCAGCCAGGAGGACCAGGAATTGATGATAAGCCAGCCCAGCAGCAGCGTTAAAGTACGGTCCCCCGAAGTCAAGAGCCAAGACTGAGCCAGTAGCAGGTAAAGTCAGGGAAGCAAGGAGAGGAAGCTGAGCTGAGACCCGAAATGGCAGGGGAGTGGTAGGTCTAGGGGCTGAGTGACTGACTACACTGTTCCAGGCTAGCACTGACATGGAGGTCAGTGGGCACAGTTTAAGAATTCGAAGTGGACCAGGCCTGCTGTGGATGGCTAGACCCTGCCCTCCTGTTTGTTGTGGCAACCTTCAGTCCCTAAAAAGGAAGGAATACTATGCCAAGTGTTGTAGCTATATGGAGGCAACTGTTCGTTGTGGCAGCCTTCAGAACCCTAAGAAGGCATACCTGATCTGCCATTGTAGCTATAGGGAGGGAACTTGCCACTCCTGATACATGCCTAGGTGGATCTGCAGCACAAGTGGGAATTTTTTTTTTTTTTTTTTTTTAATGTAACAATTTGGACTGTTTTTTAAAATATAACAATTAGGACACTCAGGACCATGAAATAAAACTAAACCCCTTACTCCAATGTACCCTCTTCTCAGCTATCCAGGGAAAATGAAACAATTCACAGACAGTCTTTAGTTAATGTAAAATTAGAATATCTCCAAAAGCCTTGCACTGAATTACTCTGTTTCTAATAAAATACCCTGATTTGTATTCTGGTTGTACAGATGTCTGTTGTCTAAGTAGATTGTATTGCGGCCTTTTAGCTAGGTTTATTTATTTATTTATTAATTAAATTTTGGTGACCAGGTTAGCCCACTGAGCCCCAGAGGTCCCTTTTTCAGGAGCGACCCAGGAGTTACATAAGACAAGAGGTAAAATACAGTGTTAGTTCGGGTTACAGGAGTCACAACAACACAGTTGAGATGTCCGAGCAGAAGTATAGCAGTACAAATGTAATACATGGGTTGTTCAACAGTAATAACATTGTGAAAATCCTAGCAGTTTGTGATATAGTTAGGGCAGTGGTGGAGGATGGGAACCTGGTTTGTCATTTATCTCTGGGCTTCTATCAGGAGCCAGTGCAGTGACAAGAGCTGGCGACCGCTAGGTGGGCCTTAAGCCTAGTGCAGAAGTTTTTGATTGTAGGGGCTTCCTGCACCCCAGGCAGGAGCTGGTTCCACAGAGTGGGAGCAGTAATGGCAAATGACATACCAGCCACTTTGGTTCTGACCCCGGGGACGTCTAGGACAGTTCGGCCAGATGTGCGGAGGTGTCGGTGATTGGCCTGTAGAGCAGCGAGGCCAGAGAGACTGGGGGAGGGGGTCAGGCTGACTAACTTGTACGCTAGGCAGAGCAGGGGGTACTGGAGGTGCGCATCCACTGAGGGCCAGTTTAGGAAGGCTAGGGAGTCACAGTGGTGATCTCTAGGGTTGGCCTGGAATGCGAAGTGAGCCACCTTGTTGTAAAGCACCTAAGTCTGCACTTCTCCAGCTTTTCCAACCCTTGCATGACTGGGGTGGCGTATGCGATTGTCAGGAGGAGGACGCTGGTGGCGAGTTGTGATTCTGGCTTCAGGCACAAGCTGATCTTTTAGCCAATACAGGATGCCCAGTTTTCCGTGTAAGGTTTTGGTGACTGGATCCACGTGGTCCTTCAGGGTGAGACCCTGATCCAGAGTTAGGCCGAGGTATTTCAGGGAGGGCACTACTTCTAGGCTGTTGCCAGATGCAGTGGTGAGCTGTAGGTGCTGCGTCCTGTCCTGACCAAGGGATCTAGGGCCAAACAGCATTGCCTTTGTTTTGGACGTGTTGAGGATCATTCTGTTCTCAGTGAACCAGTGCTCCAGTGTCTGGAGGTCATCTTGGAGTACGGGGCTAAGACCTCTCAGATTGGCGGCTGACCGGTTGATGACTGTGTCATCTGCGTACTGGACGACAGAGTTCCAGCCACAGTGGTCCACTAGTTCATTAGTGAACAGGGAGAAAAGGAGGGGGCTGAGTATAGACCCTTGAGGTACCCGCTCTTTTAGTGGGAGTGGCCCAAAAATGGCATCCTTCCACTTTACCCTCTGTGTGCGGCCGGTCAAGTAACTCTCGAACCACTTTAGAGCATGGCACTAATGCAAAATAGATAGCAACCTCATTTTGCCTTGCTACAAATTAATAATAGCAAGTGTTACTGCCTGTCCCTGTTCTCCAAGACAGCAATGTGAAGAAGACCGATCATGTTTAATAAATTAAAATCAGTATATAAAGTTCCATTTGCCACCATATGCAGCACATTAACATTGTACTTTTACTAATATTGTTCCCTATGTCTTGTTGTTGGTGTCACTGGAGAGGGCTGCAAGTGTCCGTGAGGCATATTGTAGTTGGAACCATGCAGCTTAGTTTGTGTCCCTTAAATCTTAGTCTTCTTTGACATTGAGTGTTCCCCTGTCCTTTCATCTTTGTGCACTGAGTCTTATCCAACTAGTCTCTTAAACAACAGGAAAGAAAAACAAAGGAAAACCATGATTACACTTCTCCCTCTTCAAAACAACAGCAAATTATTTCTATAAGGTAGCCATCAGAAGTTTAAGAACTGCTACAGACTGATTTGCCCCCTTATTAGTTAGAAAAGAAGCTTTTTATGATCAAACACTTAATTTGATGTTCTGGAGGTTTCAATTTATGACATACATCTAGTTTTTCAAAGATCCTTGATTGAGCCTGCTAAATGTTTGCTCCAGGAGCAAATTATTGTCTGCCCCTCGAGTAAATCCCATGTATATGGAAACATACTAAAGCTCATTGCAAGTGCTAATGGCAGTTACCAATATATCAACCATTCTTTATCCCGACTGTGCTAGCAGACACCAGCTCAGTACAGGCCACAAGAGCTATGTGATCAATAGGGTACTATGAGGCTCGTAGAAGCAGTCTTGCTGTAAGTGCTGCTGCTCACAAATGAAGATTGCTCCTCTGGAGCAATCAATCTGTCATATTTATTGTGGTTGGTGTGGTCTGTGTTGTGTGCCATGGTGGACTGCAGGCTGCCAGTGGCAGAGTGGGGAAGGGCCTGGGGGAACTTAACTTTCAGAGTAAAGTTGTTGGAAGGAATTTAGCTTGGAAGCTGTCATATGAGAGAAAAAAATCATGAGGAGGAGAGTCTGAGTCAGTCACCCTGGCTGGAAGATGGTTGACTGTGGTGTGCTGGTGGCTGAGTGGGGAGGGGTGTTAAGAACTTTTCTTCTGCTAAGGTTACCTGATAAATGTACATGCTAGATTCACAAGGTGGATGTATTAGGATGGTGCTACTCTTTGATGGTAAACCACACAACACTGTACCAGGATATTTAATTTTTTCATGGCGGGCATGGCATGGGAGTGGGAATTTTTTAAAAATGTCAATGTCCCATATCATAGTTAAGGAATGAAAGGGAAAAAAAAGTGTATCTTGATATTGTTTTGCCAGACGGACATTGTGCTTCTTTGCCCAGCAGACATTATTGCTAACAACCACGATCACAGCCATGTGGGAATACATTGCAAGGAAGCCCCGCCAAAAGAACACCCGGTCCCATACCTAAACAGTGATTGCACCACACCTGCCTGTCTCTTGGTGGTGGTGGTGGTTAACAGCCTCCATTCACCAGCTGTGGCACTGACAACACAGCCCCCCCGATCTGACTGTCCGTGCTGCAGTGACTCAATGGTTACCAACACAGCTCTCCACCCACCACCTAGGCCACCTGCTGACTCCTAACAGTAACAAGGAGTGCAGCTTGTTTACACGGCACAGATGACATGCCATGTCCTATAAATAAGCTGCACTTCCTACTACTGTTAGACGGAGGCAGCTGAGGTGGGCTGTGTCACTCATCGTCAGTTCACCACAACACTGCCAGTCAGGTCGGGGGCAGAGGTTGGTCTGTGCCATGGCTGGGAAGGGGAAACTAACTACAGAGGAACAGGTGAGGGTGGCGCAAATCACTGTTTGGGTACAGGGCAGGGGCATTGTTGTGGGGGGGGGACTTACTTGCAAAATGGATTCCTGCACAACTGTGGCAGGATGGCTGGGGGCTTTGATTCCTGGGCTCCACCAAAAATTTTACAAACTGGCTCCTATGCTACAGACACGACATTGAAACCGGGCCCAGTATTACATCTGAGTCCTCACAAATTGAAGCTCGTGGCTTGGCTTTTGAAAGCCAGAGATTGTTAATGCAGGGTATCACAAATCTGTGATAACAACAATGCTTCAGTTCAAAAGATCTTCAAAAGTGTCAGACTCAGCAGACATCCTACTAAACTATACTACTATACCTGCAAGAGGGTCTGGAGAAGGGACTTCCTCTAGCATTGCTAAGAGTGCAACTCTCAGTGATAGGAGTGGTGATAGGAAGAGTTGGCAATGCATTTCCAGGTTTGCACCATGACGTCCTAAGATTTGTGAAGACAACTATCATCTTGAGGCAACGAACATGAAACATAGTGGCCTATTGGGACTTCACACTAGTATTGGACTCACTAATGGCCAAGCCCTTTGAGCCTATCACAAACACAGAACTGTACTGGTTGGGATTAAAACGTGCTTCCTGGTGGCAATTTGTTCTGCTGACAGGATGGCAAGTTGGGGATACTGACATACAAAGCACCTTACTGTCACAGTAGAGGCAGTAAGGCTTAACAATTTAAATAAAAACAAGCATTTGTCAATGCCGAATGTTGTCGCGCTGGCATTGGCAGTGGCGGAGGTGGAGAGGCATAGCGCTGTGAGTTTGTTAATGTGTCCCAAAAGGTGATTTTGCACAGCAAGTACGCCACTGTGCGGCAGAGCTGTGGAAACGCGTTTTGGGCAGGCTGTGGAAAATGGCAGCTGGACTGTTGATAATGAGGTGCGCAAAAATGCCAGTGGTGAAAATGTGGCATGAAAATATTGCAGATTGATGAAGTTACAAGGGTGCGTGGAAACTGCACAATGCACGCTTGCAACACAGTCATTGTCTGGACTTTCGCCACCAAATGTTAAACATAGGCATTTTAGGACCTCTGCTGATGAATAGTGTCACCGTCATTTCCTTAAAGTGTCCCGAAAAGTGATTTCACACAGTGACCATGCAATTTTGCACTGGACGTACAAAAACACATTTCAGCCAGCTGTACTGTTCATAAGGAGGTATGGAAAAATGCCAATGATGAACAGCTGGACTGAAAGTATTACAAATTCACAAGTCGTAATGAAGTGTGCAAATTGTGCAATCCTTTTCATTAAGAGCTACTCATTTTATTGAATTTTCGTAAAATTTTCAACATGGGCATTTTAGGACATCTGCTAATGAACAGTGTCACTACCATTTTCATAGTGTGTCTCAAACACTGGCTTTCCACAGCAACCGTGCTATTGTGTGCTGGAACTGCGAAAACAGATTTTGGTCAGGATGTGAAAAATGTCAGCTGTAATGTTCATTAGGAGGTGTAGAACAATGGCACTGTTGAAAATGTGGAGTGAAAATATAAATTTGCGAACTTACGAGCGTGCATGCAAACTGCACAATGCACGCTCGTACCAGTCATTTTATGGAGTATTGTCACCAAATTTTCAACACTGGCATTTTAGGACCTCTGCTCATTAAGTGTCACTGTCATTTTCGTAATTTGTCCCGAACACTGATTTCGCACAGCGACCGTGCTATTCTGCGCCGGAAGTGCGAAAACACATTTCAGCTAGCATGTGAAAAATGGTAGCTGTATAGTTCACAAGAAGTATGATAAAATGCCAATGTTGAGAATTGGGCATGAAAATATTGCAAATGCGCTAACTTACGAGTGTGCATTGTGCAGCTGCTACACACACTCGTAAAACAGTCATTTTTTGGATTTTTCCACCAAACTTGCAACATAGGCTTTTTGAGAGGCCCTCCCATGAACAGTGGCACTGTCATTTCATTATTTGTCTCGAAGGTGATTCCACGTGAGTGATCATGTAAATCACCTTTCGTGGGACCAAATAACCATGATAGTACAGAATCTATGAGTAGGGGGTCCCAAAACCCCATGTTGAAAATTAGCCAAAATTTGAAAATGCCTGAGATATGCATTAAAATTGAAAAACTCCTATTCATTCCATTATACAGCTTACCGGTATTTCTTCAGTTTGCGGTCGGCTTTGAAGAGTGCAGACATGTTCCCAGTCCACTGAAGATCATTGTGCCAGACTCCGCAGGTAAGTGTGGGCTTGGGGAGTGAGGGGAGGCAGGGTGCACAGCGGGTGGGGGAAGGGGGCTTCGAGACTATGCAGGACCGTTTTCATTTTACAGGGAGAAAAAAAAACATTGAAGGACAGTTTTTGTTTTGCAGGGGATTTGGCACACTGGGTGGGCTCCCAGCATGCCACCTAACTGTTTGGGGGGGCTATCTGTAGCCAACAGGGGATTGGGCACCCTCGCGGCACACAACACGGGGGTGAGGAAGTAATGTCGGCGGGGATTGGACACCCCGGTTGGCACACAAAGAAAGTGGGGGGGGCGAGCTGAGGGGGATTGGGCACCCCCTTCGGCATTCAACAATTGGGAGGGGTTTATGCCGGGGACACCAAGATGGGCAGTATTATAGAAAGAAAGAAAGAAATTTGAAACCACTACAGAAAGGCCTACACACATAGGTGGATGGGCAGAGGACAAGATGCAATTTATTGTTTGAAACTGTTCTGCCATACATATTGGAGCAAGAAACAGGAAAAAATATTAGTACTGAAACAAGATCAAAACAAAAGCTTCAGAATCTGATAGAGATTTAGGAATATACATACAGTAGGTCTTAAACTAAACATGAGTGAACACTGCAGTATTTATTTTATTTATTTTAAAAGTTTCACCAGAAAAGGTATACTGAGCAGAGTTGCTTGTTTCCAGATATGTCTTGGGGGAGGGGGAAATAAATACAAGAATTGCATTTCTAACCAATATAATTTGAGAGTTATAATAGATACAGGACTTAATTATGCAGAGTCAAGTGCTAACATGGTAAAAGGGTAGCAATCATAGACTGGGTTCAAACAAATGTTACAGTGTTGAACTGAATTGTAGATATAGTGAGGCCCAGATTCACACATTAGCAAGAGCTAAGCAGTGGGGGAGAAAAGTAGGATGTGGAACAAGGAAAACTGGAGAAATGATGAGGAGGGGAAATACAGATTGGGGGGAGATTAGTGGAGAAGAGGTCATGTAGGAGGGAGGAGAGGGCATGGGGAAAGGTGGCATGATGGATGGATTGAGGGGGTCCATAGTTTGGGGAAGCAGTAGAAGTACCACAATATGGTAGTCCGCAAATGCAACCAAATTGTTAATTGCGTTAAGATGACTTTTGTGAGCAAGAATCAAAAGGCAATGATGCTGTTTTACAGAGGAGAGTGGTGAGGACACACTTGCAGTATGGAGTTCTGGTCATACTTGGAGAATTGTGTGAAACTGAGAGGGTACAGTCAAAGTTCACTGAAGTGGTAAAAGAGCTGGAGGAAACTGAATACAGTCAAAGACTGGAACTAGACTCTATACTTTGTAAAGAATGAAACTATGGGGAGATCTTATCAGGATTTACTGAGCAACGGAAGACAAAGCCATGGTGAAATGTCTGAATTTGAAGCATAAGGAAAATTAGTTATCCACCAGAAGTAATAGTTTGCACTTCATGGAAATATACTCAGAAGAATTTTCTCACAAAAATAGTCTAAATGCAAAATGCATTACCAGTACCCATTATATAGATAGCCCTACCCTAAGCGCTTTTAACAAAAAAAAAAAAAAAAAAGGCTAGGAAAACACGTGGAGGTGAGGGGTTTACAGGAGGCACAATCACTGATCAGTGGCAGATGAACTTGACCGGTCTCTTGGCCTTTTTCCATATATGGAGTATTATGCACATTTCTGGAGGTGACACCTAAAGACGGATGGGGACCACTTGAAGACTCTAGAAGAGGGTCACAGAAATTATCTGGGGGCAACAAAGGAAACTGTACGAGAAGAGGCTGGACATAGAAACACGGCATCTGTTGGTAGAAAAGTACTGCTTCACCCACCCACTCTGCCCAAGTGTTCCCTTCCTATTCTGCCTCTGCAGACCCTATCTGGTCTCTGACAACCCTCCTGCCTCCCTGTGTCCCTTTTAATACACCCCTATGTTTATCCCATGCATACTTGACACCCTCTACTGTTTTAGCCACCACAGTGGACAGTGTCAACAAGAAGGAACATGCTAGAGACTCACAAGAATAAGGTGGATTGCAATGAAAAGTTCACAGTGAGTGAATGAGAGTACCATGAGTAGGAGGCTGTATTGAAGTTGCTGGGGAGATTCAAGAAGCACACATGGAAAAATTTTGCTTGGAAAAGGTAGTGGAAGAGTACAAGAAATTACCCAGTGAGGTGGTCTGTGCAAAGTCAATGAATGGGTTCAGACATAGATGGGAGAGAAGCAAGGGATTAGTGTCCCCCATAGGAAGGGGGAGGGCAGGTAACCTTGGAAAGGGGATGCAGAGTCACAGCTAGTGCTACCTGCTAAATAGCTCCACTCTGACCTTAGGTCAGGTACAGATCAGGGCAAGTAACTGGGCAGACTAGATGGACCTCTCATTCTATCTTTTATGAGAACATCTCCCTCCATAGAGCCACACCTTTGGAATAGTAAGCTGTCAATGTCTGGACCACTCAGAAATGTGGAGCCATGCATCTTGACTTGCATCAGTGTGGTTTATATAATGAGGGCAGCCCTACATGTTTAATTTTATCTCCTGTCATCAACTGTTCACTGGATTGTGGAAAATGTCTTTGTTGTTTTTGGTCGACTTTAACTTACTTTTATCATTATTGCATACAGTCATCGGTTCTTGCAAAGATACCTTTGCTTTTTTACTTCTGTTGATGTGGCATAAAAATATTTAGAGAAGACAGTCATACAGTTATTGATTGTGTTGCATGACATGATGGAGGAGGAAGTAACTTCTGATGGGGGACTCTGTTGTTAGCTGGGTAGATTTTGGAACAAGAAAGGAGGGAAAGAGGGAGGTAAGGTGCCTACTTGCTGCCAAGCTGGGTGGGATGAACAGTGGATCCTAAGGATTGCTAGGGTGGTGGGGCAGGAGCGGGAGCTAGATGTCATTGTCAACCTGGGAACTAATGACCTAGCTAAGGATGGGGATGGGGCTGGGATTGTGCAGGGAGATTTCAAGTAACTGGAGAGGATCTTGAGCAGGTAGCACACTTGGTGTCTTTCGCTGAGGTGCTGCCAGTCTATGATGAAAGGAAGGATAGGGTTCTCCACACCAGAAGCTTCCACTCATGTTTAAAGGAATGATGTGTAGAAGAGGGGTTTGGCTACACTTGGGACTGAGGACCAACTTGGAAGGATTTAGGTGTATACAGAGGTGATGGCCTGCATCCATCTGGGGGGAGGGGAACTACAGTCCTCAGTATATGGTTTAAATGTTACATTGATAAACATTTAAACTAGCTGAGAGGGGTGACAGGAAAAAAAAGAGAGGTATAAACTGCCCCCCCAATAGAAAAGGAGTAAGAAAAGACTCTCCCAAGGAGCAGGAGAAAGGAAAAAGCCGTGTAGTAGAAGACATGGGTGTGGAAACGAGGGTTACTAAAAGAGAATAGAAAAGGGGGATTGCAGCCGGAGTGGGAACAAGGTGTGGAAGGCTATGTGTGGAAATGCAGAGAGTCTTGGAAAAAAATTCCAAACCTAGAAGCAATCATGGTGGAGGCAGACCTGTTATTGGGCCATTACAGAGTTGTGGTGCACAGGTAACTGCAACTAGGACATGGCTATATCAAGCTATACTCTGTTCAGGAAGGATGGGGTGGGGAGAATGGGAGGAGTGGTTGTGCTGTATACAAGTGAAGGTACCAAAGCAACAGAATCGCAGGGAAGGTGGGGGTGGAGGGGTTGGAGGTATTGTGGGTCCCTCTGGATACAGGAGATGGAGCCATTATTTGCACTGGCATAATCTGCTGACCCTCCCCCCGACACACACACACACACACACACACACACACACACACACACAGGGATAGGATCTATATAAGACATTGCAGGAAACCATTAGCACAATGGCAGAAAAAGAGGAGGTTCTGTTGGTGGAGGACTTCGATCTGCCAGATGTAGATTGGAGCTTCCCAGCCATGGTCTCTGCTTGAAACAGGGACATCATAGACTCCCTACAGGGGGAGTTTCTCAGGTAACTAGTCAAGGTGCCACTCCTGATGGGACACTACTGGACATGATGCTCACTAAGGGGGACAGTGTTGCAGACGTCAAGGTGGGAGGCCACCTGGAGACCAGTGATCACCGTATAGTATGGTTCAGCATAAAGGACAGCAGCAGAAGCAAACCACACAAGGACATGGGTCCTGAATTTCAGGAGGATAGATTTTGAAACAAATGGATGAATGCCTCAGAGATGATCTAGCGTGGGAGGGGTGACCTGTGTGGAGTGGAGGAACAGTGGGCAAAGTTAAGGGATGGCATAGTGAAGGCAGCAAACCTCTGTGCAAAAGAAGTGAGCAACAATGGGAGAAAAAGACCACTATGGTTTTTAACGAAAGTGGCTGAAAAGGTAAAGGCTAAAAGGGTAACATTCAGGAGGTGCAAAGAGATGCAGAGGGAAGAGGATAGAGAGGTGTACCAGGACAAGCAGAGGGAAGCAGGGAAAGTGGTGCAAAACACAAAGGCACAAACTGAGAAAAGGATAGCACAAGGGGTAACTAAAGGGGGGTAAGGCCTTTTTTAGATATGTAAGTGAAAAGAGGATGACTTGGGGGCGGAACTGTGCAGAGAAGGACCAGGAAAAAGCAGATATCCTGAACAGAAACTTTTGTTCAAACATCCCTGAGGAAGAGGAATGGGATGGACAACAAAAAAGCCACAGGAACACTGGGGAGAGAGGTCGACATAAGTCAGTTTACAAAGGAGAGCAATTCCTGAAAGGACTTGCAAACCTGAAAGTGGACAGAAGTATGGTGCTGTGTGGAGTATATACCAAGGGTGCTCATGGAGGTCCTGGCTGCACCTCTGTCAATCCTATTCATCAACTCACCATTAACAGGAGTGGTTCCAGTGGAACCAAGGAGGGCAGATATAGTCCTGCTTCATAAAAGTGGTAGCAGGGAGGTGGCTAGCAACTATAGGCCAGTCAGTCTGACATCAGTGGTGGGTACATTAATTGAGTTGCCACTGAAGGAAAGGATTGTGGAGTATCTTGAATCCAGTGAGTTACAAGACCTGAGGCAGCACAGATTCATGGGGGGAGGTCTTGTTAGATAAACCTGATAGATTGCTTTGATTGGGTGATCAAAGAAATAGATCAGGGAGGGGTAGTATACATAGCCTACTTGAACTTTGGGAAGGCATTTGGTACTGTACCATGTCAGAGGCTCATAAGGAAACTGGACAGCTTATGGGGTAGGTCTTAAGATGGTTAACTGGGTAACAAACTGGTAAATGGATGGATGGCAGAGGTAGATGGTAAACGGAACTCACGTGGGGGAAGGGAGGGTGACCGGGGAGAGTATCTCGGGGCTCAGTACTGGGACCAGCCCTCTTTAATGTCTTTATTAGTGACATTGCAGATGAACTGGAAGAGAAGGTATGCCTATTTGCAGATGACACCAAAATCTGCAATAAGGTGGATACTCCAGAGGTGATAGAGAGGATGGTTTCAATGCAAAAAGCTGCCAAGTCATGCATCTAGGGCACAGAAACCCAGAGGCAGAGTATAAAATGGGGAAAGAAGTATTGACAGTCACCAGACAGGAATAAGACCTTGGAGTAATCATATCTGATGACCTCAGGGTGGCGAGGCAGTGCAACAGGGCAGTAGATGGAGCCAGTGGGATGCTGGGGTGCATAAGTGGGGAACTGCCAACAGAAGGAGGGAGGTGGTGTTGCCACTGTATAGAGCACTGGTGAGACCCCACCTAGAGTACTGTGTTCAGTTCTGGAGCCCACATCTCAGGAAAAATGTATGTATTTATTTGTTTATTAGCATCTCGGATTAAGACCTTTGAGCTGAAAGCTCATTTACAAAGGTTCCAAGTCGAACAGTGTTCACAAATACAGAGTAAGATAAAATAATATAGCTATATACAACATCAAAGTATTACATATGCCTGAAAACGCAATTACGTCAATAGATGGTTGACTATACAAAATGGTGACTATTAAATAGGGTAAGGGGAGGTGTATGGGAGAAGAGAGAATAGCAAGAGGGTAGAAAAGTGGCATGGGGGTTGAGGAGGAATAAGGGGAGGGGGAACAAGGGGATGGGGATGAGCAGCCCTAGTAGGCCTTGTCAGATAAGAGAAGAACTAGGGGGTAATTATAAAGTTAACAGAAAGGGGAGGACAGGAGTAGGATTTACAGATTGTCTGCAGAAAAGGGTTAATTGGCTAAAACAGAAAAGGGGGGTGAGGTGGTAGGGACAAAGGGAGAAAGGTAGGAGAAATTGGTGAGTGGGGGACTAAGGTGAAGGTAGATAGGGTGGAGACTGTCCTGAGAAGGGCAACTGAAGTGGTGCAGGAGCTGCATCAGAAGCCCTTTAAGGAAAGACAGAGGGACCTCAATATGTACACGTTGGAGGAGAGGAGGGAAAGGAACTAAATAATAGAGATCTATAAATACCTCACAGGGTTCAACATGGTGCAGGAGAGGAGTGTTTTACAGAGGAAAAGATGCACAAGAACACAGGGACATGCAGTGAAGCTGGAGGAGGGAACATTTAGGAGAGCTGTAAGGAAGTACTTCTTCACTGAAAGAGTGGTGGCTGCCTGGAACAGTCTTCCAGCAGAGGTAGAGGGGTGAAAACAGTGGTGAGCTTCAGGCATGCATGAGAGGGGCGCTGGGAAGCATGTGGTGGGGGGGGGGAATGCAGCCGGAGATGAGTAGGGTCTGTGGTGACAGTATATGAAGGGACAAATGGACAGACCAGGTGGGCCAAGCAGTTCTTATCTGCTATCACATTCCATGTTTCTGTGACATGAAAAACTACACAATTTGTCAGTGCTTCAATTGGGCCATGAGAACGCCACCTGAAGGCTTTAGAGAATTTCCTGCAGAAAATGGACAATGATGCGCAGCCAGCATTGGCATGTACCCCAAGGTCCACTATATTTCTACTATATCTGCCAGTGGAAAACCCTGCAGATCTTCTTGTCCAGAGACCATGCTGTTGTCTTTGCTTGAAAACCACCATTTGTCAAGAAAAGTAAAAAAAAAAAAAAGTCCTCCTTGATGTAGCATCAACAACAAACATTCCAAATTGCTCTTCTGGTCCAGGTCACCACTGTTTCAAGTTTGTTTATTGTTTATCAGTTATAAACCATTACAACACTATCTAAAAGAGCATAAGATAAGGTACACAATACATTCAAAACTCAGATCAGTAAAATCAGAGATTCCAAAATATGATACAATACATGCTATCAATTCTTTATACAGATCTAGAAATTCTATCAAACCAAAAACATCATGAAGGTATGGAAGAATAATTAAGCCAATATGACTTGATGGTTATACAAAGGCTGGAAACAAAGGATATAATCACAAAATGCGTATAAAAGCATCATTCTTTGGACTTCTGTGTGCCCTTTCTCAAGTTCTGCAGAAAGGTAGTAAACTGTTTATAACTGGAGCTACCCCAGGTTTTGTTCCACAACTCCTTGCTCAAAACCTCAAAAACAGCAAGCTTTCACACTGGTTTGCTAATTTTGGCCCATGTACAAGCCAGCCAGTAAGTTACCATCCATGGCTTCAGTTCAAGGCCATTACCAGTCCTCCATTAAAAACATTTTCAAGAAGCTTAAATTAAAGAGCTACTGATGCCTCAAAGAAAATGTTAAACAACATAATAATTAGTTACAATTCTGCCTGCATTCCATTTATATTTTATATATTTCTCTTCCCCATTCTTTATTACTAAGGAAATTTGCATAAATATATGATCTTTATCCTTTAGCGTTGCTTTAGTGTCTATCTGCCTCTAAAGCTAACTCCTTATTTCAAGTCACAATTTCTGTTGTGACATCACAATCTGTTGCTGTGGGAGTAACTCTGATATCACAGACAGAGCTCTATGACTTCAGGTACTGAGAAAGCAGCAGGAATAGACAAATTTTTCAGGGGCAAAGATCACGTTTTCATACAGATGACCTCAGTAATAAATAATGGGGGAGGAGGAATACAGCACTAATGGTAAATACAGGATGGACTGTGTCTAAATATTAGGTTTTGTTAAAGTTGTTCTGAATGTGTCATCAGCTCTTTAAGGCTCTTTGTCAATCCTGTGCTGGTTTTTCACTCAGGTTCATCCCAGTATTCCTGAAGACAGCACCTCCCTCTAACGAGCTAGAAGAGTAACACTCCATGTCACTAAATAACTAGCTTCTAAAGGCAACTGTGATATTCAGCCTTTTCCCAACCATTAAAACTCCCACACCAGCGCTTAAATTGATTCAACTGAATTATTTAATCTTGGATGAACTTAAAATGTGTGTGCCTCCTCAGTATATTTTGTGCCACTTCTTCTTGCATGTCAGGACCTTAAATACCTATTCAAAATTGTTGCCTTTAAAAATTCCATTACCAGAATTAACACTGATTAACATTAAATGATACTACCAGATAGGCAAACAATCCTGTCATATTTTGTTTGATACATTAGGAAAGGGCTAATGAATTATTTATACACCAAAATCAACATAAATTGCTGAAGGAAAACAAACTAGAAAGAGATAATAATAAAAATAATATTTTAATCAAACTTGTATCAATAATTCAAGGCTTGGTGAGTACAATAAAGAATCATGCTTAAAGCTTCTTTTGGAGTGAAGTCAATAAGATACTTTACACTCTAAACCAAAAATGAAATATGTGAATCTCAAAACGCTCTGGCTCCATGATGGTGTCCTGGAAGATTGGCAAATGCATTCCAACCCAGTAGCTTTGTTACAGGAGTTGTCTGGAATATTAAGTCATAATTCAGGAATGAAAAAAACTCAATGCAGGTCTTGCGTTCCTCAAGTCACTGCATCAGCATTATCTACAATTTGCAGAGAGAAAGCACAGCCGTTATGAATGGTCAAATGTGGCTCCATACTCTTTTCCTAGGAGTCCTTTGATTTAGTATTATTTCTGTGATTTCCCAAAGGAACAAAAAGCCAACAACATTTCAGGAGATGTTCCTACTCTATATCCCGAACCTCAGAGGTAATGGGTCCCATAATCGATCTTTGGAGATCACTGCATAACGTCTTAATAATTTCATTTTGAATTTTAAAGGAACCCAAGCTGTAAGGGTTTAGGAGAGTTAATTAACCAAGAGTTCGACTTCACCATGAGAGTTCCAACTCTAGGTTAGCCTTTATAACAATACCAAAACTCAGAGATGACTTTATTATTATTATTAGTTATTCAAAAGATTTAAATCAGATCTGTAATAAACAGTACCTTTAGAAAGAAAATAGGTTCCAAGAGTAATTTCACCTTCACTGAATCAGCAACACCGTTGAAGCTGAAGAAAGAAACCACTTACTGGCAAGACATCGATTAAACAAGTAGTTATCCCCTTTCTTGGTACAGAAGGCAAAGAAGCCCATTCTCTCACGATCCTCTTGGTAGCTCAAAATTCTTTATATTTAGGCTTCGTCAAACCTTTATCATCTTTTCTGTTAGTCCTCCGTTTAGGAATTTTCCTTTGCCCATGCCGGAGTTTCATACGTATACCTGCAAACAAATAAGACAAGCACACTCGGAGCACAGTAAATATATCAACACTTAATATTGAGTCCTCGCTCCCCTAGGCAAAGATGGCATACCTGTGAAAAGGTAAAAAAAAAACTTGCATCATAGACTACCATAATAAGAGATTCTCTTGGGGCTTCATTCCCCATCCATTTTCAATCAAAATCAGGCACCTGCTACTAGCTTGCTCCAACTCTAGGTGCCATTTCTGCGGAAACATTCACAACTTCTCCAGGGTGGCCCTAGTCCATGGCTGCAGCCCCAACAGCTCAATTTTAGATTTCCAATAATTATTATGCAATTAACTTGGCAATAAATAATTTCTTCTATGATTGGAACAAAATTTTGCTTAGCTGCTTTCTACTCCATGTCGCAGAGTATGTGAGCCACCAAAAAAAAAAACTCCAGCCTTTTCAAGTCCTTAGAGGATTTTTATGTTTGCTTGTTCGATAAAGAATACTATGTGGCAGCTTAGAGAAAAGCGGTCAGGAGGGCACCGTATGCCAATGGCGGCACCACATTGAGGGTTGGCACTGTGGACCAATGCAGGCCACTGTGCTGATGACCTTGGTTTCCAAAAGTGCCACCAACTTGATATGATTTGGCCTCTGAAATCAGGGGCCACCTCCTCATTGCAACATCAGCCACTCATCTCTGTATTGGGCTGACGGTGCAATGGCCAGCGGTCCCTGATTGTTGCAGCCACCCATGTACTATTTAATTGTCGTAATGTGCTTTCAGCCAGTGGAGTAAGCGCCATTCATTCTGTGGCTCTGCTGTACTGATCTGTGGCCGAGAGAAGACAGCGCGAGACAGGCAGATTTCATTTTCCCCCGTTCCACCCTCCCCTCGCCCCACAGTGTCCACTTCCAGTTCAATGTTCACCGACAACGGGACATCATTGTGCTCTCCTGTAATGGCGAGGTTTGTGAGGAAACCACCCCCAATTCAGCCTCCGACAAGCAGCAGTCCCTCTACAGTGGAAGGGTGCACACTTCAGTCAGGGTACAGCCATCTTCTTCAATGATCAGCACTCAAGAGAGTGCAAGACACACAGATTTCCTTTGCCCTCCCTCTGCCACCTGCCCCCACACACACACACAGACACTGTCCACTTATACTTCTATGGTCACCAACAGTGGGACATCACTGTGCTGTGCTTTCACCAAATGGAGTACACAGCATCCGTTCTCTGACTTTGCTGTGGTCATCTGCAGTCAAGAGAGAAGAGAGTGCGAGACTCGAGATGGATTTTCTTTTGCCATTTGTTCTGTGGTTCTGCAGAACTGATCTGCGGCCCACAGAGAAGAGAGCAGTAAACAGACAGATTTGCTTTTCCCTGTCGGCCCCTCCTCCACTTCCAGTCCTGCGGTCACCGACAGGGGAACATCAGTGTGCTTTCCTCATAATTCATGTAAGAAGTAGTACTATGTCTAACAATCTGTCGCACACATATTACACTTCAGTGATTACCGAATAAAAAAAAAAAAAGATAATCAGAAATAAGTGTATAAATATTACATAAGGGGGTGTCATACAGCTATTTCTGATTCATTTTTTTTTAATTCAGTAATCTGTGAACTGGAATGTGTGTGTGTGAGACAGATCATTGGAGACAGTGCTTCTTCTGATATGTATTATGAGCCTATCATCGCGATGATGTATAAAGGCAACACCATTGCCTGCATCTGGAAGTGAGCCGCTTTGATTTAGTATGCCCCTCTCTGGGATTCCTACTCTGCTACCAGATAGCAACATGCATTGGAATGGCAAGCAGTGTTAACCCCCCAGGGCCCAGTTATTAGATTTAGGACCCAAGAGCGATGGTAGTGACCCCACCTGCACCCTTTGAGGGAAACTGCCCCAGACCCCTAGTAGTTGGACACAACCTGAGAGCCATGATGTTGCAGATGGCTAGCATGCTGTACTCTTCTTGTAAGGCACAGCATAGGAGGACCAGGAGCAAGCAAGGGTGTATAACATTCTTTTTTTTTTTTTTTTTTTTATTTATTTCAGCAGCTTCTACAATCAGTCAATGAAGTGTTTTGGTGTGGGTGGTCAGTTACAGAACTACAGTCCATAGGTCCACCAGACTCAACCAATAAAGTGTTGTGGATGGTGCGTCCGACTCAAAGCGGAGGGCTGCAGCCTGCAGGGCACATTGATATGGGAACAAGGCTACCAATCCTTCTCCATAGGCTCAGCTTGGTGGCATAAACTCTGGAGATACTTACTCTGCTTGCTTTATAAACCCCAGATAATTTTTTTTAGTTTTTATCCATAATTTAGGCTCTTTAGGTTCCAATCTGTCATGTTGCTAGATTTAAGAAAGAAAAAAAAACTCTGACTCTTGTGTATTTCTGTTTGATCTAACTCCCATGAGTCCTGCACCTGGTCCACTGTCCTGACACTGCAGTCAGTCAGATTGAAAAATGTTGCAGCTGTCTGTCACACCGTGTTGTTCTGTCTTGGTTGGGAACTTGAACTTCTTCGTTTCAACCTGTATGTGTCATACAAAACAGAGCATGCATTACCCAAATGGTACTTAGGCTTGTCTATCTACTATATGTGAAATTAGTTTCCCGCAGACAAAGAAAGAAAGCAAAACATTTATTTGAATACTAATACTATTTTCTTATATCATTCTTTTATAATTCAAAGTCACAGGAAAACCATTTCCAATCAATTAAAACATTTATGGTAGCTGGTAATATAAATACGATAAGGCACTATCCTAACTCATTAATTATTCAGATAATTCAAAAGGTTCTAAGTTAGGATCATGAATTAAGGTCTCAATTTCTGAAGTCCAAGCTCTTCTGAGACATAATGCCGTGTATTACATTTCCAAGGAACCAGCGTATTTCAACAAGAACCAGCCCCAACATATACTGTACAAACAAGGGGCTCCAAATAGAGCTAGTCTAGCTAAACTACATTACTGTATTACAACAGCGGAGTCCCCCTGTTATTTTGTGAATCAGTAGACTGTTGGTACAATTTCATCAAAGTCATTCACTGCCCAAAATGCACAATATCGTTAAAAATGCTCTATGACATGAGGAATCCTATATGGCAGCTTGAACCTAGCAAAAAAAAAAAATAATCACACCTTACAGTACAATTTTAATTGAAGTGTATCGCAGAACAGTTGTGTCCAGCTGCTTCTAATCTCAAGTGACCTTCTGGCTCCAAACTAGGATTTTGTGCTGTTTGACTTCCATTCATCCCCATAAATCATTCAAAAATTTTTTTATAAAGTTGGTGTCAAAAACTCTTCAAACAGGAGTCCAGCAACTTAAGTTCTAAAACAATGTTATTACAAGCAGCACTCAGAATCCATTGTAGGGTCATAGGACAATTATTATGGTGGTTCTTATCATTTGCAAAAGTTACAATTTAACCATTTTAAGCCTTGTGCCATCCGGCTCCGAAGTTGGGAGTCCAGACAATAGCATCAGTTATCTTAATTTTTTATTCCTGCTTCCTTGTTCAAACAGTGTTGTTATAGAAATCATAATCAGTGAGATCTATTGATAGTTTAACCCTTGAAATATAATAAAGGCAGTTTGCCTACCTGACAGAATTCTAAGTCAGACAGGATGCCATTTCCTTCTCCAAGATCAGCAGGGAATTTAGGCACTTACCCTCTTGACGTATATTAATCCAGTTATCAAGAATTGTTTGAAGCTAGATTTGAAGAAGCGTATGAACCACCTTAGGAATTCACCGCCACACTCGCTCATCTCCAGAACCTTCTGCCTTCTCAGCAGTTTCCTTCGGCTCCATATTGCTGGGACAGTCCACTTTTTAACTCCCTTGTCTGAAAGGAGAGCAGCTGCACCTGCAAATTAAACAAAGGAAAGCACTCCACTGAGCGTAATAACTTTGAGGTCTAGAGTTATAATAATAACATCCCCCCCAACATTAGCATACCTTTTTGTAAGGTGCAACATGTTCATCAACACTAAAAGTGCTATAAAACTCTTGTAATGGTCCCAGATATCCACCTTCAGTCCTGGACGTCCTCTTCTCAATGTTGTCTCAGATTTATTCCAAACAAGAAATGCTTCATGAGAACCAACCATGTAACCATTTACAAGGCATCAAACTCATGGCTCAGAAGCCGGCCCGTCGGCGCAGCGGTTGGATTCGCTTGCGCGCCAGCGATCCGGGTTGAGAGCGAACTCAGAGCTGGAGGCCAGCCGGGGAGGCAGCTTGAGCATCCCAAGATTGCTCGCTGTCTCCAGGGAGGGTAGGGGTCACGACCCGGTGCTGAAGCGACCACTGGCGGAGGCCAGTGGTAGAGCAGCACGTCGGGGTCATTGGGGTGGTGCGTGACAGAAGTTGGCTCTCACCTTGATGTCCGGACGTTACGCACCTCAAAAAAGCCAGGAAAATTGCTCGCTGGCCTCCAGATGACGGCTCTCAGTTCCTGAGGGCCTCCAGTGCCTTCCCAGTGCCTCCTGCTCCCCAGCAGCATCCCCGGGCCCTAGAAGTGTGTGCTGGGGCTATCCTTCCCCCCCCCCAGTGCCTTCCCCTTCGGAGGAGAGGGACCCGCCCAGTGAAGGGATACACCAGAATATCCCGGGAGTCGGTTGTGATCTGGGGAATCAGAGGAGGGCCGGGCAAGGACAGAAGGAGGTCAGGGGGAACTTGACAAGAGCCCGAAGGAGTGGAGGACCAGCGAACACTGGGGACGGAAAAATAGATCATACAAAAACAAAACTCATGGCTCAGAGTGCCTCAGACTTTTGGTAGCTGCTCTGGTTTCCAAGGCCTGCGTCACAATGGGACTCTAGTTTAATTCATTTAAGAGTCCCAATACTCAGGTTAAAAACTCTGCAGGAAGTCTGAAACTCAAAAACAGACATATAAAAAAATTTAAAAGGAGAGATTTTACAATTTTTCACTTTCCTCCTGTCGCTCTAATTCAAGAAGGGTTTAACTACTCGCAAGGGAAACCCACACACAGTCAGTACATCCGACTGTCCAGAGGAAAATTATGTTTGCAGCTTTTAAAGTAAAATAAAAGCTCTTATTCAGAGACCACTGATTAAAATAGTATAAGTTTCATTCATGAGGTTTAAATTAAAGTTTTAACCTCCACTTACCAGTTGAGAACCTCATGCTTTGTGAACTCCTCCGACGTCTCTGATTTTCCGATTGCTAAAAGCCTGTCTGCTTGCTCACTCAACTTACTTCAGATATCGGTGAGCACTTTATGAAAATATACCAGTGAGGTAAAAATACACTACTTCTAATAAAGAAATATTTGCTCAGAATAAATATAAAATAAAACTGGGAGCAGGTCTGAGGAGCAGAGCAGCAGCCCGGCCATCTTGCCACTTGCCCTCATCCTTCCTTTAATTAAAAACAGTACCTCCAAAATAGGGGAAACCCATAAGGCAATCATCATGTTTCGAAATAGTATTACCTGACCACAAAATCTGTTAAAGGGAGAATCTCAGCTAGATGTCAATGCAATTCCGTACAGCACTTGGAGTTTTGTCTTTCGACTACATCCCCATTGAACCTTCAAACATAATAAATAACAGTGCCAAACAGTAGTGTAGAATGTGATTAATAATCAAGCAGGGGAGTATAACCCTAACATAAATCCCCCTCCTTAGGAGAATATAGACGTTCTGCATGAGTTTACATTAATTAGCGTGTGCGGTTTAAGGGCAAGGGAAAAAAAACCGTCTCCAGTAGCCAGTATAAATGCATGTGTTCCATTTTGGCTTCTCAAAATGGTAGTTTACTCACCTGGTAAAGGTGATTGTGGGGGAATGGCTCTCTGAGGCACTCCACGTACCTGATATCATGGGTTGTATACACCTGATAGGTTGTCTGATGCACATGTGACTGAAATTGAAGACGTCCCTTCTGAGGGTCACTGGTCACTTCTATTCAGTTCGATGTTTTCCAAAGCTGTATCTGAAATTATAAAAAGTTATATGCCCCCCACTTGTACCTTGAATAATCGTAAGGTTATGTCTCTGCTGAGAGTTTGAAGTTATAAATTTTAATTGGCAAATACTGTACATATGTGTTTTGGACTATTAATAGTATGTTACATCATTTTGTCCATAGTGTTATTGTCACGTCAGTTGTAGGGTGAGGTGTGGAGTGCCTCAGAGAGCCATTCCCCCACAATCACCTTTACCAGGTGAGTAAACTACCATTGTGGGGGATGGTATCTGAGGCACTCCACCTACCTGACATCATGGGTTAGTCAAAAGCAGTGATCAATCTTCCGGGTGGGTAGACGTGATAATGTTGTTGTGTTCTGTGCGTGCTGCCAGTAGTACTGCCCTGGCAAAGTTTGTCTTGGTGTCTTGAGACACGTCCAATCTGTAATGTCTTGTGGAAGTGTGACTAGTCGACCAAGTGGCTGCGGCGCAAATTTCTTCTGCGGTGGCCATGTTCCTTTCCGCCCAGGAAGTTGCGATAGTTCTGGTTGAGTGAGCCTTTACTGATGTTGGTACCTGCGTGTTATTTGCTTTGTAAGCTACTGAGATGGCTTTTCTGAGGTACCCTGCTATGGATGCTTTGGAGGCAGGTAGACCTTTTCTGCATCCCTGTATGATGATGAAGAGTCTGTCTGTTTTTCGAATATCGGCCGTTCTATTGATGTAGGTTGTTAGCAGGCGTGTCATTCCTAGCAGTCTAAGTTGGGGGTCAGCCTGTACTTCTTCTGGCGGAAGTTGGCCTGGAATCTCGACAGTTTGGTTGAGGTGGTACTTAGATGTGATCTTGGGTCTGAATGAAGAGATTGGTCTCGTAGATATCCTGTCATGGTAGAAATGAAGGAATGGTTCTTTATATGAGAGTGCCTGTAGTTCTCCTACTCTTCTGGCTGATGCGATGGCCATTAAAAAAACTGCCTTGAGTTGTATCCATTTTAAATGGATACAGTCTATAGGTTCAAATGGTGGTTTAGTCATTGCTGTAAGTACAGATCCCATGGTGCTAGTAGTGGTTTATGTGTGGGACGTATGTTAGCTGCTGCCTTCAGGAAGCGGACGACGTCTTGGTGGGATCCCGGCATCATGCCTTGTATCTGTCCTCTTGCTGCCCCGATAGCTGCAACCTGTACCTTTAAAGATGATGGGGAGAGTCCTAGTTGGAGTTCCTCCTGGAGAAAGAGTAGTATCTGAGGTATGGTTCATGTGGTGGAGTCTATTTTGTGGTGATTACACCATTTTCTGAATATGTCCAACTGGCGTTGGTAAGTGGTAATAGTGGATTGTTGACGTGATGAGGCCATAGTATCTATGACTGAAGGGTGGTATCCTGCTTTTAGCCGTCTCTCCCTTTCAGGAGCCATGCCGTCAGTTGCAGTTGCTGAGGGTTTGGATGTGTAATAGGGCCTTGTGAGAGAAGATCTGGTCTGAGTGGTAGTTTCCAGGGATCGGCCAGTGCCATTGAGACTACTGTCGCAAACCATGCGCGCCTTGGCCAGTGTGGTGTTATCAGTATGACTCATGCTCTGGAGATGCGAATCTTCTTTAGTACTTGAGCAATCAGTGGTATGGGTGGAAAGACGTAGGCTATTTGGAATGTCCAATTGGCTGAGTGTGCGTCTACTCCTATAGCTCTGTGTCCTTGAATCGCGACCAGTATTTTATGCATTGATGGTTCTTGTGTGAAGCCATGAGGTCTATCTCGATTGGACCCCATCTCTGGTTGAGTTGCTGGAAGACTTGCGTGTGCAGTTTCCACTCTCCTGGATGAATCATTTGTCGGCTGAGCCAGTCTGCCGTGACGTTGAGTTTTCCTGTCAGGCGGATTGCTGATACTGATTTTAAGTGTGTTTGTGACCATGCCATTAGCTTGGATGTTTCTGACATCATTGCTTTGCTTCTTGTGCCTCCCTGCTTGTTTATGTATGATACTGTGGTCTGATTGTCTGACTTTATCTGCACATGTTTGTGCTGGGATAGTTTGGAGAAATGCAGTAGTGCCTTGAACACTGCTTTCATTTCTAGTACGTTGATAGTTTGTTTTGCCTCTGATAGGTGCCATTTTCCTTGTGCTGTATGATTTCCCAGTACAGCTCCCCAGCCAGACAGGCTTGCATCCATCTCTATTATTATGTCTGGGGTTATGTCTAGTGGCATACCTTGTGTCAGTTTGCGTCTGTTCGTCCGCCATGTGAGGTTTGATCTCACCCCGGGTGGTAGTGTGACCTGTTTTGTGAGGTTGAGTTCGTGCGCTTGTTCTTGAATTTGGAGAAAGGACATAAGGGGTCTGGCATGCCATCTTGCCCAGGGAACCGTGTCTGTTGTTGAGGACATTTGTCCTAACATTTGAGAGATGTCCCACAGCGTGGGATGCTTTACGTTCCTTAGTCTGTGAGCTGTTGATACTATGGTATGAATTCTTGAGTGAGATGGGGTAACTAGTCCTCTTTCTGTGTCTATGAGAGTTCCTAGGTGCTCTATGGTGTGACTGGGAACTAGTTGGCTTTTCTTGTGGTTGAGTACTCAGCCGTGTTGCTGTAGACACTGTACCACCATTTGCGTCTCCCATACAGATTGTTGCTGAGATCTTGCCCTGATGAGCCAGTTGTCTAAGTATGGTATGACGTGGATGCCCTGTTGTCTTAGTTTGGCTGCGAGAACTATTGATAACTTTGTGAATACTCACGGGGCTGATGCCAGTCCGAATGGTAGGACCTGGTACTGATAGTGTTGTCCGAGAATGCAGAAGTGTAGGAATTGATAGTGTCTGGGTCTCATCGGTACATGTAGGTAAGTGTCTTTTAGATCTATGGATGTGAGGAAGTCTCCCTGGCGGATTACTTTGAGGGTTGACCTTATTGTCTCCATCTTGAATGGTATGTAGCACACTGATTTGTTGATGTACTTTAGGTCCAGTACCGGTCTGTATCCTCCTGTCTTTTTTGGAACTATGAAGAATATGGAGTAGATTCCTGTACATTCTTCTTGCCTTGGTTCGGGAACAATAGCATTGTTGTCTCGTAGTTCTTGTATAGCTGTAGTAATGTGCGTCGTTGTGTATTTGTGCTTGGAAGAGGGGGAGTGTATCATTCTGTGTCCTCGTGGCATCTTTGTAAATTGTATTGCATATCCTTATCTTATTATTTCCAGCACCCATGTGCCTGTGGTGGAATTTTCCCAGTGTTCCTTAATAGTGTCAGTCTTGTGCCCACCGATGTGTGGCTTCACATGGAATGTGAGTAGTCAGGACCTGGAATTGTTGCGGTGATGGTAGTTTCCTCTGCCTCTTTGTGTTGTGCCCCTACCTCTAGATCTGTTGTAGTGGTAGGGTGTGGTATAGTTTTGTCTGAAGTTAGTGCCTCCGAAGATGTGGCTTCCTCTTCTCTTGTTGCAAAAGGAATGGTATCTGCCTCTGGGACACACCGGTAGGTATGTGGATCTGGTTTGTTCTCTAGCTAGAATCTTCCCTTCCTCTTTGCCTTTGAGATATTTCTCTAGTGCATGTCCAAATATCATGTTGCCTTTAAATGGAAGTCGTTGTAGAGTGGCCTTCGATTCTTTGTCGGCATCCCACAGTTTCATCCACAGCGATCTGCGAGCTCTGTTGGTGATTGCTGCCAATCTGGCATTTATTTTTAATGAGTCTACTGCCATGTCTGCCAGATATTTGGTGGAAAGTATGGCGTTTTCCAAGAGTACGGACTCCTGTGATTTTGCAGGTATGGTTTTTGGGATTTCTTGGAGCCAGGTTAGCTGTGCTCTTGAATCCTGAGGTGGACTCAGTGGGGAGCACCGTCTTTTTATTGAGG
Source organism: Neoceratodus forsteri (assembly GCA_016271365.2). Lineage (NCBI taxonomy): Eukaryota > Metazoa > Chordata > Ceratodontiformes > Ceratodontidae > Neoceratodus > Neoceratodus forsteri. The sequence goes on along the minus strand of CM057452.1, from coordinate 527,744,190 downwards.
GCCACTATTTGGGGGTCCACTGCGGGAGGTGTACACCATAGAGTTAGTTTCTCCTCTTGCAGTGGGTACATTCTGTCCCATGATTTTCTCTCTGGAATTCTGGCTGGTTCAGAGGAGGACCATTCCTTTAGAACAATCTCCTCTATGGCCTCACAGACTGGGAAGGCGTCTGCTTGTTTCGCACTAGGTTGGAGGGATGGGAGTAGTTTGGACGTGGGTGTTGGTATTACGGTGTCGAAGCCCGCTGTTTCCATGATTTGGCGTACTAGAGCAGGGATTTGGTCGGGAAAGCACCACTTATCCGTGAGGGTTTGCGGTTCTTGCTCTAGACCTCCCTCTTCCTCATCTGAGGAGCTGCTTGAGTCAGCCGGCACTGGGGTGTGGTCGTTTGCGAGATCGTCTGAATGTCTAGAAAGGGAGTTAGTGTTCCTTTTCTTTGCAGGTGGCGAATGGATATGTTGGTGTTTTAGAAAGTTCTGTTAATTGCTGTAACATTGCTGTTAATACCTCTTGTTGTGCTTGCATAAGTTGGTTATTCTGGAGTAGTGCTTTTGTGGTATCTGATTGTTGGTGACTGTCTTGACTAGTAGAAGAAGGAGGAGGAGGGAAATCATCCTCTGTGTCCTGTACCTCATTGTGCAAAGTGGATTCCTCAATGCAGGAGGCACATAGCCTTCCTGTTTGTTGGTGTGGGAGTGGTACATTGCACTGCCTGCAGCTCTTTGCTTTTGGCATGGTAACCTAGTAATCAGATAGAAATGACTTAGTTAGTATGTGATGACTCCTCTGTTTGTGTTGTGTTTTATTATAATGACTTTAAAACAGGATTAAAAAGAGGCTGTACTGGTGTGGAATTGCCCTGTCATAATATCATAATGAGCTGCAGGCTTGTGTTATGTGAAGCAGGCAGGTAGTGTGTCTCCTTAGGGATCCATTATCTTTGCTATGAAATATGCTGCTCAGATAGTGCTCATATGCCTTTAAGAGGAGTGCTGGTGGGGTGCTTAGTAGTCTACGATTCTTGTGCATTCTACACAAACCTCTATGTCTTTTGTGAGTGCTTGATAATTTTATTTGTTTGGCTGTGAGTGAATCGCATGTTTGTGCATTCTACACAGACCTCTGTGTCTTTTGTGAGGGCTTGATAATTTTATTTGTTTGGCTGTGAGTGAATCGCATGCTTTAGTAAGCGATACGTGATGCACTCCGTGGTGTAGTGCCCTGGGGGGTGAAAGTCATTACATTGTAGTGTGGTGAGCCTCCCCGTGACTTCTCATGAGAATTTGCGAGCCATTGGGGAGGCACGCACCACGTCCTGTGAAGAAGAGAACCAGGAAGTGAAGCAGAGAGTAGCATGGAGGTGAGGGCGAAGGGGGGCCATAAAAAAAAAACATTATGGCTGCTCCATTTTTGAGTTCTGGGAGGTCCAGCCTGAGCTAGCGAGCAGAGAGGAGGTACATGTTGCTCGACTAGCGACCTTGTGGAGTGCCGTACAGCCAGTGTGTAAGACTGCGGGTAGGGCTGTATCGATCATTCAGGATGCTGCATTCTTGGGCATTATGGCAGACTGCATGAGTAGCTTCTGGGACCGCTGAAGGAGGGGTGCCCAGAGTGCTGTAGCCGAAGAGGGAAAGTGTGAGGAACTGTGGTAGACTACTTCAGTCTGCGTGTTCGTTGTGCTTGTAGTGGGCAGCGTCTGGGACCGCTAAATTCGGGGTGGCCAGAGCGCTGAATACAGGGAGGTAAAATTTAAGGAGGCTAGAGCTCCTGTAATCATTTTTGCCATTGATTTTGGCGTGCAGCATCTGAGACCGCTATAATAGGGGTGTCCAGAGCGCTGACGTCGTGGAGGCAAACTGAAGGGAGTAGCCTTGTACGTTAGTGCTGCGATATGCAGTGCACCTGTGTGGCTGCTTAAGCCTGAATCAGATTGTTTGCTGGTAATGTAAGATGAAGTTGCTGGTAGGCAGATAAGGTATGTTGTGTGCAAATTCTTTGAATGATTTGAATCTTTAGACAAAAACATTTTGCTCACATGATAGAGGCAACTAGAGTCATGCTAATATAAAAATAATTTCTGAATTAGACTGACGTAACAGGCAGATGCAAAACTCGCTGTGCTGTCTATATCTAACCTTAAACTTGTAATATTTATAGTGCTTGTCTGAGCAATGGGGTAATATATATATGAATTTTTCCTACCTTGTGATTATTCGTTTTAACTTTCTGTGGTCTGGAGCTCTGGAGTAGTGCGACAACCTTTTTCAGATGCACAATTTGAACTGAATAGAAGTGACCAGTGACCCTCAGAAGGAACGTCTTCAATTTCAGTCACATGTGCATCAGACAACCTATCAGGTGTATACAACCCATGATGTCAGGTAAGTGGAGTGCCTCAGAGACCATCCCCCACAATGACATTGAAGTTCAGTTTTACATGAATTCCACTAGCTGATCTGGGTCTTTGCAAATATAGCACTTACAGTCCAAAATTATATTTGCCTCGCAAAGATACAGCAAGGAAAAATCATACCCTGACATTTGCAGTTGGGCACTGAATACCAAAAAACTGCCAAGGATGGGTCCATGTGTGTAAACTGACAATCTGCTAGAAATGCACTTTGCAATTCAAAAAATGCACTGTCTTTTTCAGCCTTCTCTACATTATTAGTAGCATCCAGCTGCACAAAGTACTACAGAGTGAGGGACAGAAAGTAGCGGTCAATGGGTAACATTGTAGTGTGATCTGAGATTAAACACCGATGAATATCGGGACCCTGGGACCATCCAGAGCAGGAACCTGTAACTTGTTCAATAACAAACACATCTCAGTTGCAGAGAAGTCTCACTATTGGGTCCCATTTATCTGACTTTTAAGTTGCTGTGAAGGGCACTTTTGTTCTGCCGGCATTTATTTCAGTGCTTTCTTTAAATATATTGTGCCTGTTTTTATCTGCCTTATCACAGCTGCTATTTGCATATTTATTATGACCTCTTTGTTTAGCACAGTGCTATTTTCCTGTAGTCTGTGTTTAGTGTTTTAGGGACTGCCTTCACCACCCCAAAGGGATCTGTCAGGGCTATTTAGGATAATCAAGTACATGAAACTTGAAGCAGAGAAAGCAGGGCTGTAAGGGAATGCATAGTCCCTCCCACTGTATCAGTTCCCCCTCCTAGTACTGTCATGGACACAGTGAAACTAGAAGAATGCATGGGCTTTACAAAACTAAGCTAATACCTATAAAATAGTGGTTGTGCCATTGAGTTTTACCCTATCAGTGCTGAAGCAAGGACTCCACAGCAAATCAGAGGCTTTCATTCAGCTATTCTGTCTTGGGTAAAGGAACAGTATTAATATGATAAAAGCTTTTTATCTTTTTTATAAAGTATTGTATTCTTATTTTTAGAGATCGTAAAATATTTTATGAAATAGCTTTTATAATTCTACTGTCTGCTCTATCTACTGAACACCACACAGCTTAATATTATTTTTAAGTTTTATATTGTTTCTCTGATGTGGAGCCTTTGTAAAGGGGGTTTTGACTCAAAGGGTTGTAATTCCGAATGTTGTTAAATAAAATAAGTAGTAGGGCTGTCGGTTTCTGCAGCAAGTCTTACCTCTGGAAAGGCCATGCTGAAGCAGTGATAGGTTCCAGTCAGGGTTTTTTTTCCTAAATAAAGAAGCTGATGGTTTCATTATATGGTGTAAGAGTACTATTAGTAAATAAGCACTAAGGATGTGTTCAAGCAAGATTTTAAAAAAGGAATTATTTGCTGGTTTGATTGCAAGAATTCCATGGGGAGTGGGGACAGACTGTTCAAATCATTCCCTTTACACAGTGCAGGTTATACTGTTACATACATCTGCCCTTAGTCAGTAACTCGGAACAGATGCAGGGTGTCATTTGATATCTCACTGTGCCCTGAGGATGCAAAGCATACCCTCCACAGTCTTGCAGTAAAGAGGTCTCTCCAGAAATGACACCAAGTAGGACTGTAATCAGTGTAGGAGTGAAAAACATCTAGCATGAAGAACAGTAACAGCTGTGATCAAACATCTGTTTTTCTAAAATGATGACATTTGAATAAAACGCACACGCTCACACACACACACACACACACACACACACACACACACACACACATACACTTATTTTACATAGATGTTTTTATTACACAGGCAGTACCTGGAAAAAGAAAGATGTAATAAAAAAAAAAAAAACAGCTTTGTAGTTGCACTTATTTCTGTTGTGTAATGAAAGTTACTTTTGAATTTAATCTTTACAGTTTGTGCTTGTGATGGTCTAAAAGGGAAATGACTATAGAAACATAGAATTTGACGGCAGATAAGGACTGCTTGGCCCACCCAGTCTGTCCATTTCCCTACCGAATGGATAAGCTGCAGATCCTAGTTAACCAGCAGCCTACTTCTTCCTACCCCCACCCCCTAGAATTGCCTTATGACTGTCCCATGTATGCTTGAATTCCACCACTGTTTATAACTCCACAACTGACTCCGGAAGGCCGTTCCATGCATCCACAACCCTCTCTGTGAAAAAATTCTTCCTTAAATTACCTCTGAGCCGCCCCTCCTCTATCTTCAAATTGTGCCCCCTTGTTCTTGCACACCTCTTTTTTGAAAGATGCTACCCTCTTGGACTTTGTTGATTCCCTTGAGGTACTTGAAAGTTTCTATCATGTCCACCCTCTCCCTCCTTTCCTCGAGGCTATACATATTAAGCTCCTTAAGTCTCTCTTCATATGTCTTCTGGTGCAGACCCTGCACCATTTCAGTTGCCCTCCTCTGGACAGCTTCCATCCTGTCTATGTCTTTGAGGAGATTGGGTCTCCAGAACTGGACACAGTACTCCAGATGGGGTCTCACCAGCTGTCTGTACAGAGGGATAATAACTTCCTGTTTTCTACTGGTGATGCCTCTCCCTATTCATCCCAGTATCCCCCCAGCCCTACTTGTTGCCCTTTCACATTGCTTGCCCACCTTTAGGTCATCTGATATGACTACCCCCAGGTCCCTTTCCATTTTTGTTGTTGTTAGTATCTCACCCCCCATTGTGTACTCTTCCCTTGGGGTTTTGTTTCCCAGGTGCATTACCTTGCACTTCTTAGCATTGAATCTAAGCTGCCATACATTTGACCATTCCTCTAACCTTGCCAAGTCCCTTCTCATCCTTTCCACCCCACCTTGTGCATCAACTCTGTTGCAGATCTTTGTGTCATCTGCAAAGAGACATACTTTTTCTTCCAGTCCCTCTGCAATGTCGCTTATAAAGACATTGAAGAGGACCGGTCCTAATACTGAACTCTGCAGTATCCCACTAGTAACCCTCTTTCTTCAGAGTGGACTCCATTTACTATTACTCTCTGTGTCCTATTCTCCAGCCAATTCTTTACCCAGGCTGTCATCTTGGGACTCACTCCCAGGCTGGCTAGCCTGTCTATTAATCTTTTGTGTGGGACTGTGTCGAATGCCTTGCTAAAGTCTAGGTAGGCCATGTCCACAGCCCCTCCCTGATCTACTACTTTTGTCACCCAGTCAAAGAAATCCATCAGATTCATCTGGCATGACCTTCCCGCTGTGAATCCATGCTGCCTTGGGTCCTGTGTCCCTCTGGCCTCTAGATACTTGGCAATTCTTTCCTTCAGAAATGATTCCGTCATTTTCCCTATCACTGAGGTTAAACTAACAGGTCTGTAGTTTCCTGCTTCTGCCTTGCTCCCACTTTTGTGAAGGGGAATCACATCTGCCCTCCTCCAGTCCTCGGGTACCACCCCATCCTCCCATGGTTTGTTAAAGAGGGTAGTCAGTGGTGTCACTAGTTCTACCCTTAGTTCTTTTAGAATTCTGGGATGAATCCCATCAGGCCCCATTGCTTTGTCCTCCTTCAGTTTTAAGAGTTCTTTCAGAACCCTTTCTTCTGTAAATGGGCTGGTATCAACTTCTGTATCCAGAGTTTTGTAGCTGGTGCAGAGGTTCTAGCATGACACCATCCTTGCTGGGGTACTATGGTATTATTAAAATAGGATTTTATTGTACTGTTAAGGATAAGTTAGATTTATTTTTGTATATATCACTTGATCAGAATGCCTTATAATGCCTCCTGTATGCCTCAATTAAATACATGGTATGGTATAGTCTGTAGCACAGTGCAGACTAAATAAGCAGTTCACAACACAACATGAAACTTAATATTTTCTTTGACACATGCAAATCACAACAGCTGGGACCGACACAGTTATGAGTCAAATGTAAACTTTGTGCCCCGGGCTTCCTACTTTTGTCATTTTTTTTTTTTAAATACAAAGGAACTGATTGCATAACAAAATGCTAATGTGTGCATATGCACTATCCTGAATTGCACTGCATAGCCAGTTTACTTCTTTCATTCTAACAGAAAAAAGGTAAAACCTGGCCCTTTGAATAGAAATATTTCATTTATTCCTTGACCTTATTTGCTTAACTGGAACGGACTTCTCTTTACACACTCCCTCCCTCACTCCATTTTAGTGACTTAAAAATACAGGAACCAGGAGGGAGCATCCCTTTTAAAACTTAGAAAGTAAGACATTGTCTTGCAGCATCTGACTTCACAATTGCTTGATTTTGTGTTGGTTGTAACAAGTAAAACAATATAGGTCACATCCTCTGTATCTCTCCTGTGTCTTATATTATCATGTATAGTTGAGGTGAGAAAGCCTTGCTAGCTAGCTGTATTTTTTGACTTAACACTTCTAGCAACATGCATCTGTGATACCCTCCCTCTCCCTTTCCCTTTCTATTTTGCAGTGCCACTGACTCTCTCTTTTGCTTTCTCTTTGACTCTCTCTCTGTATTTTTGTCCATTTCTCCATGCCGGTCACACATGGAAACTCTTAAATGTTTGTGAATAACAACAGGAGAGGGATTACTCAAAGGGAGCAAATCATTACACCCAGGAGGAGGGACCCTGGTGGCAGTGAACACTTCACATTCCTCCTCATTGTTCCATCCTGAAGTGGACCTTCTATAGTCTCTGCTGATGCCGCCGTTAATCACCTGGATCATAGTATAGAAAGATCCAGGCATCAGGCCTTTGGGACTTTCAGAAAAGGGACTGACCAGAATGTTGTTCCTTCACAGCACGAAAGGGTACGGGGTTATAGGCATTTAATCCACGCCTGGAGCGCTTTGACCTCCACAACCTTTCAGTTAGTGGAGTAATGGAATTAGTTTGTTGCTGTGTGTGCAATTCTTTCATTGCCCTAGGTGAAGGGAAGTGCCTTCTCATTTAGGTTCAAAACAGAATCATGTGGCTTCTCTAAGAAAGGAGCCTTGTTCCTACTCTGTCAACTCATTCCCCATGCACTGCAGTGTGAGGGTTTTGGTTGGGAGTCCATTTCAACTTATTAATTCTACAAATATGATTTTCATCTTGAGACTATACAATAGTATAGAGGAGGCAATATAGTGCAGTGGTTTAAAGGGACACTGTCAGCTTTGCTGGGCAGTTTTTTTATGTATGAATGCAGTGTGCCTCCTGGCACACACATACAACTTATTGCTCCCAGTATGCCCTTATGAGTAGGAATCATCATAAACATTTTAACTTTTGCTTATTTTTGAATTAAAAGCTGGTCACTCAGACCGACATAAACTCACCATGCGCCGGAAGCATTATCTCAATGAGACCGCACAGCAGCTACAAGCGTGGACCCGAAGTGTGATATTTGGTGAAACAAGGTGGAAAACACAATTAGTCTACTAGATGTGCCATTATTTAACTCTTGTTGCTGCATACTGCCACAAAACGAGCATGGAAAAAGGATTAAATTGCTTTTTAAAACCACGACCGAAATCCCGCACATGCGCTACAGCAGCATACTCCTAAGCATGCGCGGATCTTCGCATGCCACTCTTGGCATGTGTAGGATTTGATCGCGGTTTTAAAAGCAATTCTCCTTTTCCAGCACATTTGTGGCGGTATGGCAACAAGAGTTAATAATGGCAGATCTAGTAGACGGTAATGTTTTCCAAATATCACACTATGGGACCGCGCTTGTAGCTGCTGCGCGGTCTCATTGTGATCATGCTTCCGGCGCATGGTGAGTTTATGTTGGTCTGAGTGACCAGCTTTTAATTCAAAAATAAGCAAAAGTTAAAAAGTTTATGACGATTCGTACTCATAAGGGCATACTGGGAACATTAAGTTGTGTGTGTGTGCCAGGAGGCATGCTGCATTCATACATAAAAAAAAAGCTGCCCAGCAACACTGACAGTGCCCCTTTAAGGCTATGAGTTGCAAACTAGGATCTGGGTTTGAATCCCACAGCCCCCACTTGCATACTGTGTGACCCTGAGCAAGTCACTTAACTTCCTTGTGCTCCCAGGTCGCACCTGTAAATAAGCTTTCAGCTTAGTGTGTGTCTCCTGGTAAAATTAAAAAAAAAAAAATAGAAGTCATAGTGTTAAAATCCAGCACACGTTTTACAAAAAAGAAAAATTTATAAAAAAAATAATTTGATAGGAGCTTGTATATTCCCCATGTCCCTCGTGACGTTCCATCTACAAAAGATGGTATGATTGGGAATTATGCAGCTTCTTTGAAGAGATAGATATGGGTTAAACATATGACCAACCAAATAAGGAAATAAGTTAGATTGCATAATTTTTTTTAGTAAGGTGTGTGTACAAAGTATCCATGACTTATTTCAGTATTTTATTTACATTGCTAAAAGCTGGGACATTATTGATAGTATAACAGAAGGGAATCGCTACAAGTTGTAGTGATGGCTTAACAGTAGCAGGGTAACTCACTGTGACCCTCATGACCTCCCATTACCAGAAGGCTGTGAGGTTGTATTTCAAGTAGCATTAATAACACCCCCTTTTTTTTTGAATCCCATAGTCCCATAGTGTCATGGAAGGAAGGGAAGGGTAAATGGTTTAACCAGGAGAGACACACTAAGCCAAAGCTTGATTCCAGGTGCGACTTCGGAATACAAGGACGTTAAGTGACTTGCTCAGGGTCACACAGTATACAAGTGGGGGCTATGGGATTCAAACCCAGGTATCCAGGTTTGTAGCTTGGAGCCTTAAACCATTGTGCTATACTGCCTCCTCATATAAATGATTTGGCTGCAAAAGGATGGATTAGACTACACATTATACACCAATGGGAATCAGTTGGTGACCACAATTTGGATCAGGCTGGAATGAGATACTAAGCTAGGGGTTAACTATTTGTTGTTTTTGTAGATTTCAATTGCCCTTACAGCTTTGATTGAAGACACTGACAGTGTACAGCTGTCATAATTATATATGCATAGTTTGAGTTCCAGTTTACTTTCTGGTTTGGAGCTTTGTAAACTGTGAGCGTCTTTAACTGCAAACCTGTAAGAGGAACGGAAATTCAATGAAACACAAATAGTAAACCTCTTTCATATTACATTCCAGTGTGATTCATATCACCGTCCCCAAAATATAATTGATTCCCATTGGAGCATAATGTGCAACCCAATCATCAATTATCTGAAACTAGGTGCTTTAAAAAGGGAAAATCCAGCCTCACAGCCTTCTGCTAATGGGAGGTCATGGGAGTCACAGTGAGCTAGTGTGCTACTCTTAAGCCATTACCTAACATTTACAGCACTTCCTTCTGTTATACTATCAATTGTGTCCTAGGTTTTAGCCATGTGAATAAAATCGTGAAATAAGACTGGGGTACTTTTGACACATACAGTACCTTACTGAAAAAACTATTTAATCATACTTGCTTCCTCATTTCGCTGATCCACTTTCACCATTATCTTTATTTATTTATTTATCAAGTCTAGGATTACAAATACCTTTGAGTCATGGCTCTTTTACAAAGGTTCCACTTCAGAGAAATACAAATTATGGGGAACATCAAGACAGGCATTACAACAATGTGGACATTGCAAACAGAGTACAGATTAATACAGTTCAAGGGTAGCATTGTAACAAGGCAGCCAGCGGCATTTGTCAGAGAAAATAGACAACAGATAAGAAGTGCCAGAGTTATAGGAGGAGGGAAGAGGTAGGGAGGGAGAAGGAATGTAGGAAGGGTGGCAGAGGGTGAAAAGTGCAGCATTGGGTATACCAAGATGTGTGAGGGTATAATCCAGTGAGAAGGGGAGGGAGGGGGGACAACTAGAGCAGAAAGGAAGTGGAGAAACAAGGTTAAGTTGGGCAGTCACAGGAGCTGTTGGTAGTGAGATAGTCCCGAAGCCTAGTTTTAAACATACCAATAGTTGGGGCAGAGGAGATGGTTGGGCTGAGGCCATTGAACCAGAGTGGTGCTCGACAAGCAAAAGAGCATTGTCCCTGTGAAGCGTGACAGTGGGGGACTTTCAGTAGCTGTAGCGTGGATCTCCTAAGGCACCATTTGTTAATTCGGTGTTGTAACAGAGTTGAGACCCCAGAAGGTGCAAGGCCAAGGTAGATTTTTTTCACCATGGAGCAGGTGAGAAACTTTATGCGGTTTGATAGTTGGAGCCAGCCGGTCTGAGTGTACAGGTCACATGTGTGGGTGAGACGGTGAGCACCAGTGACGAGCCGACATGCTTTATTTAAGGCAGTTGAGAGGCATCTAAGGGTTGTGGTTGTGGCAGAGCCATAAATGATGAGACCATAGTCTATTACAGAGATCACAGAGCTCAAGACTGCAACCTTCAAAGCTTCTGGCGTGAGGTGTGGTCTGTGTTTGTAGAGGAGACCAAGCCGTGTATTAGCAGCTCTAGCTACATTATCTACATGGAGTCCATAGGAGAGATTAGGGTCAAGCTGTATCCCTAAGTATTTGAAGGACACCACCTGATCTAGAGTGTTCCCCTGGGTGGTGGAGATAGCCAAGTGGTGTAGCTTGTGTGGGTTATAAGAGCTGCAGAAGAGCATAGATTTGGTTTTCTTGTCATTGAGGACCAGTTTATGATTAAGAAACCATGTCTCTACAGAACTGAAACCAAGTTGAAGGTTGTGTTGAAGAGTTGCAGGATCTTTGCGAGTGGAGAATACAACAGCATCATCGGCATATAGTATGATCTGCTCAGAGCAGTGGTAAGGGAGGGAGTTTAAGAAAAGGCTAAAAAGGAGGGGTCCCAGTATGAATCCCTGTGGGACACCCGAGCGAACAGGCAGGGTGTTAGAAAGAGCGTCCACAATTTTTACTCTCTGTGACTGGTTTTCTAAGTAGCTTTTAAACCAGAGAGAAGAGTCTGTTGATAACCCGGCATTCAGTAGTTGGTGTATTAGTAGTCCATGGTGTACTGTATCGAAGGCCTTGGAGAGGTCGACGAAAACGGGCCCTGTGAGAAGGCTGTTGTCAAGGGATTTGTGCAGAGCTCCAGTGAACTCAGGAAGGGCTGTGGTGGTGCTGTGACCTTTCCGGAAGCCGTGTTGTGGACAAGGTATATTGTATTTATCCAAGTGGTCGGTAAGTTGATCTGTCTTAAAGGGGCACTGTCAGCTTTGTCCCAACGTTTTTGCACATTTCTAGTCAGTGTTCCCCGAGGCACGTACTAAACAAATTACTAAAGTAAAATGCCCCTGCATGTGCCAAAAGTAATAATGTTTACTCCTTACCTTTTACTTTTCATTATTTTATAACCAAGCGGTCCGAACGAAAGTAAGCCGACCTCCGGAAGCACATCCATCCTGACTACACGCATTTGTAACAGGCGCAGTTGCGAGGTGCAATTTTAGCATGCCCCATAAACTAAGCACTTAGGTTGTGTATTTCTTAAGCCGAAATTGAACTATGCCTTTCGTAACAAAAACCGAGCAGTACTATAACTAAAAAACACAGTTGAAAAGTGGGGCCGAAATCCCGCATGCACACTAGCGGCTTGGAGCAGACACCATGCTCTGGTGCGCATGCGCGATTCACCATGCTCCAGTGCGCATGCACGGATTTCGCCCACTTTTCAACTGTGTTTTTAGTTATAGTACTGCTCAATTTTTGTTATGAAGGCATGTTCAATTTCCTCGCTTAAGAAATACACAACCTAAGTGCTTAGTTTATGGGGCATGCTAAAATTGTACTCCCTAACTGCACTGTTACAATGCGCAGTCAGGATGGATGCTTCCTCAAGGTCGGCTTACTTGCTCGACCGCTTTTGATATAAAATAATGAAAAATAAAAGGCAATGAGTAAACACAATTACTTTTGGCACATGCAGGGCATTTTATTTTTAGTAATTTGTTTTAGTAATGCGCTTCGGGAACACCTGACTAGAATATGTGTAAAACGCTTGGGACAAAGCTGACAGTGCACCTTTAAATGGAGCTGCATAGTTCCCAACCATACTATGTATTATAGATCAGGGGTCAGGAAGTTCAAGGGGAGCTAATGTGTTCATATAAAATTATTTTTTATCAAAATATTTTTTGTAATCCAATGCCTGAATTTAGAGTACATGACTTCCTATAGTATAGTATCAAAATGAAATTGATATGTTTAGTATAAATAGTTTCAAACTATTTAGAAAGTGCAGGAATGCCAGATAGAGAAAATATATCTGCCATCAATGTTGTGAGCTTTTGTTGTGCATGCAGATCAGACGGCACTTCAGTCTGTGTGGAAGAGAAAGAGGGGAGATCAAAGGCAAACTATCTAACCACCTGTTTTACATGGACATCTAATTTATCAGAACACTTGAAAATCAGACTTCTGAAAGTGTGTGTGGGCATGGTCACCCCACTCTGACAACTTTACATGCTTCCAGCAATTGCTCCCTGAAGCCGCAAATGATGTTATGTAGACAGGCAATACACAACATTTCCAGTCACACCTAAGTTTGAAGCAAATTCTAATAGCTAGTGGTGTACTGTCTGTCAATTGTAATTTGCAAATGATCTTTTTTTTCTTTTCCAGACTGGGATATCAGTAGTCCGCTTTTACTCTGCAGTCTCAATAGTTTAACAGCCATCTGATACTGTAACATGCATCCAGTGTACTGTTCAATTTGATGTCCTTGTACATGAGTGTTTGCTATCAGACCAATAGCAGTGTAACCTCAGATTCAGACAGACTATTCCATGCTGTTTTTTTATTTTTTATTTTATTTAGTTGTTTAGCCAGGAGTAGCACACTAAGCTGAAAGCTTTTTTTACAGGAGCGACCTGGGAGCACAGGGAAGTTAAGTGACTTGCTCAGGGTCACACAGTATGCAAGTGGAAGCTGTGGGCTTCAAACCCAGGTCTGGTCTGCTGGATGTCACCAGATTTGCAGGTCAGAGCCTTAAACCACTGCGCTATACTGCCTCCATTATTCCAAAGGATTGGCACTACAGGTCAAAGAAAAGATCATTGTGGGGTTCTGACAGTAACTGACCACAACAACAAATGTTAACAGGGTAGATATATCATTCGGGAGTTGCAAAGGTAAACATTCTGAATGGTGATGGATCTAGTTTCCAGGAGGGTGGGGGAGCAAACAGAGGTATGCAGCTCAGACTGTGTTTTCAAAAGGCAAATAAAGGGATCTCAATTGCATACTTGTTCACTGTATGTGGAGATCTAATTGAGCAGCACACTTGAAAATCACTGTACTTCCCTTGCAGTCCACAGTCATTCATTCCCTATCATCTGTTGTCTTCCTGAAAAAGCTGTGTCCAGCTTAGCCCACCAGCTTAGCTACTACCCTCCTGCCAGCTTCTTTCAATGATTCCTCCTGCACTTTTCTTTCTTCCCCTAAGGGCTTTACCGTTTGACTGCTGGCTGGCAATAAACATAGCCTCCCCTCCGGCTACTTTGGCACAGCGCCATCTGTTCCCCATTGTCTTTCTACTTTTCTCCTCTCTCACCACCTTTTCTGTGATACTTGCCCCCACCTTATGTAATACTCCCCCTCCCTCCCCATTGGGTGTTAGGTGCTTAACCATAGCCTTTTTTATGACTTTCAGAGGATCCAACGTGAAAATGATCTGCCTGCTGAAACAGCTGCAAGATTGACTTCATTCCTAAACTTTTAAGTTGATAGGCTTTGGAACAGAGAGCTGAAACAGACACAGAAAACAGCACATACAGCTGTTTAGTAACAGTTTTGTTAATTATTATATAATTTCATTCATTCATTCATTCAGCGTTACAGTCTCGGGGTGAAAACATCACACCAGAGCAAGGTTAAAAGTCCCCAGATTTCTTCCTCTTGAGATTGCCCTGCCCCTCCCCACCCATCTGTCTGGACAAAATTGATGTATGAGCTTTTAGTATATATTAATAACAAGGAATACATCATTTGTAGCTGTCAGCAGGTTTAATGTTTTGACTAGTAGCTGAATAATATTTTAAGAAATGCAGTCTCATAACAGATGGTTTACAGCTGTTTAAATCAGTCATTTTGGAATTATCAATTTTTTTTTTTTTCCATCTGCCTCACCCATTACTGTAATGGGCAGCATGGAACTGGGAGCCACAGCCAGTATAGAGGATGCTGAAATCAAATCTGTTAGAAAAAATAATACAGGAGGTGTCCGGAGTGTAAAAAAAAAAAAACAATCTCTGCTTTAGAAGATAAGCTGGAAAACCGATAATGCTCGGAGGCTGTGCTAAAACATTTTGATTTGTTGGATTTCTTGATTTGACAGGATGACAAGAGGGACAGTGAATGACATTTTGCTGTTAAAAAGGAAACCTATGTTTACTGTTGTTGTTTGCTTTTTTCGTTCATTCTTTGTTTTTGTGGGAGGAGAGAGGAATGGGACAGAAAGGTAGACAGAGAGAGGTGTGATCCAAAGAAAGTCATCTGTTCGCAAAAGCTTTTGTAATTTACGGATAAGGATAACACAGTGCAAGATAAATGTAGTGGTTCAGTTGCTTCAGTATTTTATTCTTCCCCTTTTTTTTTTTTTTATTTCAGCAGGGATGCAGCAGTGCCCTGTTAAATAAGCCTCTGCAAATTTCCATGTCACCAAATCTGTTGAATCTTTGCCTGGTAGTGGGTAAGAATGGCTGGGAGCCAAGCACAGTATAGAAACACATAAACATACACTTTGATCAAATCAAATCAAACTTTCATTTTATAGCTCCTTTCAAAACCAAGGCGCTGCACATAAAATCGATTACAAAATGTAACATTAAAACAGGAAGATAAAACACATTAGTCATTAGGGAAGGCAAAATTAAATAATTATGTTTTTAGCTCAGTCTTAAATCTATCAACGATCAGGCATTCTCTTAACTGACAAGGTAGAGAATTCCACAGGGTTGGAGCCGAAAAAGCAAAAGCGCGAGCACCTGATGTTTTTAATCGTACCCTGGGAATCTCTAACAATCCCTCGTCGGTGGATCGGAGAGGACAGGAGGGACAGTAGGGTATCCAGAGGTCTTGCAGGTAACCAGGTCCCTGATCATGTAGGCTTTAAAGGTTAGCAAACCAACCTTAAAGGTGATCCGCCACTGAATAGGTAGCCAGTGCAGTTCGCGGAGCACAGGAATAATATGACTGGACCTAGAAGTCCCAGTCAAAAGCCTGGCTGACGCATTCTGCACTAGCTGCAAGCGGCGGATATCAACCCCTGGAAGCCCTAGGTTGAGAGAATTGCAGTAATCAAGGCGGGTAATGATGAAGGCGTGGACCAGTGTTGGAAGGTCATCCGGAGGAACCAAGTGTTTCACCCAGGCGATATTCCTCAGATGATAAAAGGAAGATTTGACAACAGCCAACACCTGAGACCATAGTGTCAGACCATCGTCAAAAATAATGCCCAGGTTATGCACTCAGTCTGAGGTAGCGAGCTGTATGCCATCACTCAAAACACCTGATGCCTGGCCAGCTCACATACCCACCCCCGGACGACCAGGGTCCACAACCAGCACTTCAATCTTATCCGGATTCAGTCTCAGTCAACTAGTACTCATCCAGGTTCTGATCTCAGTAAGGCAGTTGTTTAGCACAGAGAAAACAGCATCCTGTCCGGGCAGAAAGGACATATACAGTTGAGTATCATCTGCATAGCAGTGAAAACTCAAACTGTATCACCTGATGATATCTCCCAGTGGCAGCATATACACTGCAAACAGCATGGGGGCCAAGATGGAGCCCTGTGACACCCCGCAAGACAGGGAGTAAGTGCCGGAGGAATAAATTCCAGTGGTAACTCTCTGAAGCCTGTCTGCGAGGAAAGAGTGGACCCATTTGAGGACTGTGCCAGACAGACCACAAAGCAGCTGCAGGCGCTCCAACAGCACACCATGGTCTACAGTGTCAAATGTTGCGGAGAGATCAAGAAGGACCAGAATGGTACACACCTTTCGATCTCTAGCCATCAGGAGGTCATTCAATACTCGGACAAGTGCAGTCTCCATGCTATGCTTCTTCCTAAATCTGGACTGGAGAGTATCATAGATCTTAAGAGTTGAAAGATGATCATCCAGTTGCAATGCAACCACCTTTTGAATAACCTTACTAATAAATGGCAGGTTAGTGATAGGTCAGTAGTTAGCTGGACAGTCTGGGTCCAAGGAGGGTTTCTTAAGGAGTGTTCGAATGACTGCCTTCTTTAGGGATTCTGGAAAGACCCCTATCTCCAAGGACGTCCAAACAATTTCAGCAAGGATCGGGCAGATAACATCAACACATCCCAATAAGAGTGGTGTTGGGCCCAGATCCAAATTACAACTGGTTGGGCGCATAGTCTGGATGATCGTCACAATATCTGTGAATTCTGGCTGGCAGAAATCTGACCAGAGAGACCAAGTGCACACCACATCACGCTGATCACCACAACTTCTCGTAGGAGAGGCTATGCCGATGCTAGACCTGATGCTGGCAACCTTATCTGCGAAGAATCGAGCAAACTCCTCACATTTCAGCTGAGAAGAAGCTTCCCTGGGCTGAAGACAGATTGGATTGCACAATCTGTCGATGGTCCGGAAAAGCTGAGCTGGCTGATTCTGTGTGGCAGAAATCTCCCTGGACAGGAACTCTGGACAGGAACTCTGCCTCCTTATTGGTGATTTCTAGTTGATAGCAATCATAATGTGCCATCAGCTTAAGCCTGTCAGCATCAAGGCCAGACTTTCGCCAAGCTCTCTCCAACCTTCGACCAAATCGCCTCAATTCCTTCAAGGAACCATCAAACCAAGGGTTCCTTGGGCAAAGGGTGAGGGGCAGAACACAAACAGGAGCAATCTTGTCCAGGGTATCTCCCACAGCCTTATTATAGGCTAATTCGAGATCATCTGGACTCATGCATTCACCCAACAAACCCAATAAGTCCAGTACTGCTGATAGGTCATTAGGTGTAACTCCCCTCAAAGGGCAGTACTGGACCATCTCCGTAGGGGCAGACCTATTGAGGGGACCCTGAAGCTGAACCTTATGGTGTGATGGTCAAATCAGCTGACTGGTCCCACCTCCAGATCAGCTATCTCCATACCCAAAAGAAAGATCAGATCCAACGAGTGACACCCTACGTGGGTTGAGGAGGTAATTACCTGTGCAAAGCCCAGCGTCATCATAAGCTGAAGGAGATTTTGACCAAAGTGCGAGAGTTCATCATCGACCCAGGCGTTGAAGTCCCCCAGAATTATCCTTCTGGGGGATCTCAACACCATGTCGACAATGAAATCTGCTATTTCCTGCAGGAATGCTCCACCATCTCCTGGTGGACGGTAGATGAGTATCCCACAGCCTACACCCTCACCCAGGATGTACTCGAAGGATCTGGTACTTCCCAATGGCACATCCACAAGGCCCTGCTTAGATTTAAATATAATGGCCACACCCCTGCCCCTATGATCCAACCTTGGGCGGTGTATCACCGAGAACCTGTCCGGAACTGCAGAAGCCAAAACAGGGCCTTCATTTTCATCCAGCCAGGTCTCGGTGATGCAAGCCAGATCAGTGGTTTCAACAAGATCAGCTATAATAGCTGTCTTGTTCTTAATAGATCTAGCATTGTACAACACCGCCCAAGTAGGATGAGTCATCTGGGAAGACCTCGGGACCTGCCCACTAACATCGGAGCCCTTGGGTATGGGGACAAGACAGGGAGGACCTCTGTCCTGACTCCATTTTGCCCCAGGGCACTTCTTGGACCCCACAACTCCTATCTGCCCTCCCATTTCCTCTTCCCCACCGTGCCCAGTTCTTCCCTTTCTTCCCTTACATCCTGGTGTTGTCCTGGTGGGTGTCCAGGTGGAAGTAAAAGAACCCAGGGCACTCTTCGCAAAGAGTAGGGAACATTCCCGGTGTCCTGGCCAACATTCCCCTTCCCATAAAACCGGTTCATGCAATTATCCAGGCTGTGTGTGGGTGATGATGTGCGATATGGCTGCCACCACACATTCAGTCACTTCACTACCAGTCTAGCATTGCTTGTTAAGCGCTTTGGATGTATGAAAAGTGCTATATAAATGCTGATTCTTCTTCTATACACCTTCTAACTATCCCCAAAGAGCAGCACCTAAAATAGGTGTTAGATGTTAATGGGGGACAGTCAAAAGGATGTAATTCCCTGAGTCTGGTGGGGGAGTACTGCCTAACCATTGCTAAGCCTTCCTGACACATAGTACTTCAAAATTAAAACAGAATATAAAAACTAATAACCCACCCCAAACAGAAAACTAGTCTTAATCACAAACCCCAGTCTTAATAACAAATCTCCTATACCCTAAACTACAAAAAATAAAATAATAAAAATCCTAGTCCAATATATAACCCCCAAAATAACATATAAAACAATTTTAATAACTGCAACACCAAGTTAGATTGTTCGTTATGGTCCACTAAAGTTCACTAGCCACTATATACCCAGTCAAAATAAATAATAAAAGAACACAATTAAAAATAAACCCTACTTAACACTACATAGATAGTACAATCCAGTACTTGATGGCAGATAAGGACAGCTTGGCCCAACCAGTCTGCCCATTTCCCTACCTATTGGATAAGCTGCAGATTCTAGTTAACCAACAGCCTACTTCCTCCAACCCCCCCACTATAATTGCCTTATGTCTGTCCCATGCATGTTTGAATTCCCCCACTGTTTTAGACCCCACAACCTCCCCAGGAAGGCAGTTCCATGTGTCCACCATTCTCTCTGTGACAAAATATTTCCTCACGTTGCCCCTGAACCGTCCCCCCTCTATCTTTGAATTGTGCCCCCTTGTTCTTGCACATCTCTTTTTCTGAAAGGTGCTACTCTCTTGGACTTTGTTGATTCCCTTGAGGTACTTGAAAGTTTCTATTATATCCCCCCATCCCTCCTTTTGTCTAGGGTATACAGTCTCTCTTCATACGGTTTCTGATGCAGACCGTGTACCATTTTAGTTGCCCTCCTCTAGACCGCCTCCATCCTGTCTATGCCCTTGCAGAGGTGGGGTCTCCAAAATTGCATGCAGTACTCCAGATGGGGTCTCACCAACTGTCTGTACAGAGGGATAACCACTTCCCTTTTTCTACTTGTGATTCCTCTCTCTATGCGTCCCAGTATCTGCCCAGCTCTCCTTACTGCCCTCTCACATTGCTTGCCCACCTTTAGGTCATCTGATATGACTACCCCCAGGTCTCTTTCCATTTTTGTTGTTATTAGTACCTCCACCACCATCGTGTACTCTACTCCTGGGTTTTTGTTTCCCTGGTGCATTACTTTGCACTTCTTTGCATTGAATCTAAGTTGTCATACGTCTGACCATTCCTCCAACCTTACCAAGTCCCTTCTCATCCTTTCCACCCCCCTTGTGTATCAACTCTGTTACAGATCTTTGTGTCATCTGCAAAGAGACATACTTTTCCTTCCAGACCCTCTACAATGTCACCTATAAAGACATTAAAGAGGACTGGACCCAGTATGGAACCCTGAGGTACTCCACTAGTAACCCCCCTTTCTTCGGAGTGAGTTCCATTTATTATTACCTTCTGTGTCATGTTGTGCAGCCAGTTTGTTACCCAGGCTACCACCCTGGGACCCACTCCCAAGCTGGCTAACTTGATTATTAATCTTTTGTGCAGGACTGTGTCAAATGCCTTGCTAAAGTCTAGGTAGACCATATCTACAGCCCCTCCCTGGTGTATTACTTTGGTCACCCAGTCAAAGAAATCTATTAGATTCATCTGACATGACCTTCCTGCTGTAAATCCATGCTGCCTTGGATCCTGTGCCCCACTGGTCTCTAGGTACTCAACAATTCTTTCTTTCAGAACTGATTCCATCATTTTCACTACTACTGAGGTCAAACTAACAGGTCTGTAGTTTTCTGCTTCTGCCTTGCTCCCACTTTTGTGAAGGGGAATTACATCCACCCTCCTCTAGACCTCAGGTACCACCCCATCCTCCCATGATTTGTTAAAAAGGGTGGTCAGAGGTCTCACTAGGTCCCCCCTTAGTTCTTTTAGGATTCTGGGGTGAATCCCTTCAGGCCCCATTGCTTTGTCCACCTTGAGTTTTAGGATTTCTTTCAGGGCCCTTTCTTCTGTAAATGGACTGCTGTCAACCCCCCCCAGAGTGCTTCTATTGCTTGGTTTAGTTAACTCCTATTACATAGAAACATAGAAGTTGATGGCAGATAAGGACCGCAAGGCCCTTCCAGTCTGCCCATTTCTTTTTTTACCTTATGAATGTGCCATCGATCTTTGCTCTGTAAATGGCCCATCTATTCATACTCATCTGTATTGCTCCCTTATGCCTATCCCATGCCTGTTTGAAGCCCTGCATTGTATTCATATCCACCTCTTCCTGAGGTAGGCTGTTCCATGCATCCACCACCCTTTCTGTGAAAAAGAACTTCCTCACATTACCCGTTAATCGGCCTCCTTCTAGTCTCATGCTGTGTCCTCATGTCCTGCTATTTTTCTTATATTGAAACATGTTAGAATCTTTCACCTTGTTAATGGCCTTAAGGTGTTTGAATGTTTCAATCATATCACCTCTCTTTCCCTCCTTTGCTCTAGGATATACATATTGAGCTCTGTTAATCTGTCCTCCTATGTTTTCTGATGCAGTCCCTGCACCATTTTGGTTGTCGTTCTCTGGACTGCCTCAATTTGGTTAATGTCCTTGTGAAGGTGTGGCTTGCAGTACTCCAGATGGGGCCTAACCAGTGTCTTGTAAAGAGGGATTATCTCCCTCTTACGACTTGTGATACCCCTACTAATGCACCCAACACCCCCCTAACCTTACCTACTGCTTTAGTTGTCTGTTTGGATGATTTCAGGTCATCTGTGATGATGATGCCCAAGTCTCTTTCTTCCCTTGTGACTGCCAGCAACTCCCTTTCCAACCTATAGGTGGCTTCAGGGTTTCTCTTCCCTATGTGCGTGTTCTTACATTTCTTTGCGTTAAACCCCAGTTGCCACTCTTCCAACCATTTTGCCAGTTTATGCAGATCTCCTCATTCTGCCCACCCCAACTAGATTACCTACTCTGTTGCAGATCTTGGTGTCATCTGCAAACAGACAAACCTTACCTTCCAGTCCACCTGCAATGTCACTGATGAAGATATTGAAGAAGACTGGCCCCAGGACTGATCCCTGAGGTACCCCACTTATGACTTGCATCTCTTCTGACTCTATACCATTTACCACCGCACTCTGTTTTCTGCCCATCAACCAGTTTGCCACCCAGTTGACCAATGTCTGACCTCCCCCCCAAGCCTACCCAGCTTATTAATCAATCTTCTATATGGAACAGTATCGAAAGCTTTGCTAAAGTCAAGGTAGATGACATAAACTGCTCCCTCTTGGTCCACCACTCTGGTTACCCAGTCAAAGAAATCCATGAGATTAGTTTGACAGGAACTTCCTGTTGTAAATCCATGCTGTCTTGGATCCTGTGCTCCTATGGATTCCAGGTGTTGCACTATCCTTTCCTTAAGGAGTGCCTCCGTACTCTTGCCCACTACTGAGGTAAGACTGACTGGTCTGTAGTTTTCTGCCTCCTCCCTGCTACCACTCTTGTGGAACGGGATCACATGAGCCCTTCTCCAGTCTTCTGGGACCTCTCCTGTGCTCAGAGACTCACTAAATAGTTCTGATAATGGCTCTGCTAGTTCCACCCTTTGGTCCTTTAGTACCCTGGGATGTATGCCATCAGGTCCCATTGCCTTGTCCACCCTGAATTTATCGAGCTCTTGTAGGACCCTTTCTTTTGTGAAGGGACTAGTGCACACCTCCCTCCCCCCTGTGTTCATGGTGCTTAGCTGTGGGCCCTGCCCTACCTTCTCCTCAGTAAATACTGAGAAGAAGTATCTATTTAGGATAGATGCTTTTACATGGTCCTCCTCCTCCTCACATGCCCCCTTATCCCCTTGGATCTTAATACCCCCTCTGGACTTTCTCCTTTTGCTAATGTGTCTATAGAAAGTCTTGTCACCTTCTTTTACTGTTCATGCTAGTGTTTCCTTGGTTTGGTCCTTTGCCTGCCTTACTGCCTTCCCTGCTTCCCTTAGGGAAGTTTGGTATGCCTCCCTATCTTCATCCTGCTGTTTTCCTTTATATTTACTGAAGGCCAGCCTTTTGGCTCTGACCTTTTCTGCTACCGTTTTTTGAGAACCAAAGTGGTTTCCTTCTTCTTTTGCACTTCCTTTTCTCTCTAACACAATGGGATGTTGCTTCAAGTATTACATCCTTAAAGCTTGCCCACTTTGCCTGTACCCCCTCACCTATATTTCTTCTTGCCAGGGCTAGCTTAAGTCTGGTGGCCATCTTATCAAAGTCTGCTCCTCTGAAGTTCCATATTTTTGCCTTGGAATGGGATGATTTAGTTCTAGTGGCCAAATTGAACCATACCATGAGATGGTCTTATCCTTCTTTTGTGAATACTGAGCAAAAGTATTCATTCAGTATCTCTGCCTTTTCTCTGTCTCCCTCTGCCCACCTCCCCTTCCCTTTATCAATCTTCATTATCCCTCCCCTTTCTTTGCTCCCTAATGGACCTATACAAGGTTTTATCCCCCTTCTTACCTGAGTTGGCCATCTTTTCCTTGGTTTGGGCCTTTGCTATTCTGACTGCCTTCCCCACTTCCTTCTGCTTTTACTGATACAGTTCCCTGTCTTGCTTCTTCTGTGATTCCTTAAACTTCTTGAATGCCATTTTTCTCCATAACCTTCCCTGCGACCTCTTTTGAGAACCATTGTTTTTTTTTACTCCATTTTGTTTTGCTTCACACAAAGGCTTGTTGCCTGCATGATGGCAGTTTTGATTTTTCTCCACTGTTCTACCCCTTCTTTATGGCCATTTGCTAGTGCATTCTTTATGTATTCACCCATTTTGCCAAAGTCAGGCCTTCTAAAGTCCAGTATCCTTCTTTTTGTATGGCTTGTCTCCATGGTTGTGCTTACTGTGAACCACACTGTGTGGTGGTCACTTGTTCCCAGATGGCTACCCACTTCTAAATCTGTTATCCTCTCCCCATTTGAGAGTACCAGGTCTAATATTGCTTCCTCCCGAGTGGGTTCCAACACTTCCTGTCTAAGACATGTCCCCCTGTAGGGCATTGAGAATGACCCTGCTCTTGGATGTGGCTGCAGGACATGTTGTCCAGTTAACATCTGGCATATTCAGGTCCCCCATCAGCAATATCTCCCCTTTTTCAGCCATTCTCAGAATGTCTTCTATCATTTTCTTGTCCATTTCCTGCCCCTGAGATGGGGGTCTGTATGCAACCCCTGTGCAGATTGTGGTGCCACTCCCTGTCTCCAATGTGACCCACAGTGCCTCTTGTCCTCCCCCTTTACCTTTCAGTTCTGTAGCTTTGATCCCTTCCCTTACATAGAGAGCTACTCCACCTCCTCTTTTACCCTCCCTGTCCCTTCTGTGTATTATATACCCTGGTATGTTGACATCCCAGTCATGGTTCTCTGTGTACAATGTTTCCATGACTGCCACAATATCCAAGTGTTCCTCTTCCACCAGGGCTACGAGCTCAGGAAGCTTGTTGCCCAGACTATGGGCATTGGTACTCATTACCCTCCATTTAATGTTGGCATTATCCTTTTTCCCCCCAATCTCTGCCCTTATTGCCTTTGTCTGTTTTTCCATTTACCCCTGTCCTGCCCTCTGTCAAACTCTGTACCTTGGTGTTTACCTTACTATCTGCCGTGTTTTGTGGGGGGAGGATTGAAATGTCTTGCTTCCTATCCACATCTCCCCTCTTGGCTAGTTTAAAAGCTTACCAAGGGAGCATTTAAACCTATCACATAGGAGCTTGGTTCCATTCCTGGACAGATGCAGACCATTGTGCCAGTATAGAACTACATTTCTCCAGGTGGCCCCCCAGTCCTCATTGAAGCCAAAATCCTGTGCTCTGCACCAGTTTTGCAACCATTCATTGAACTGTATGGTGCGCAGTACCCTAGCCTCACCCATGCCATAGACCGGCAGCACCTCTGAGAAGGTTATCGTGCTTGCTACCTGTCTGAGGCCCCTCCCCAACTCCACAAACCCATCCTGCATTGCACTGATCTCATGCCCAGCTATTTCATTTGTTCCAAGGTGGATAATGATATCTAGCTCCCTCTCCTGTGATGCTGCTCCTGCAATCCTGAGGATTTTCTTCCTGTCCCTCCAAGCCATGGCACCAGGCAAGCATCTCCCCTTCCTTCCCCAGTTATATCCCCCTGACAATTGAGTCCCATACCAGAACCTGTTTCTTTCCTCTGTGATATTCCTTGCCACCTTTTTGTGTGACTCCCTTGTGGATGTCCCCAGCATTCTTCTTGGTCTCCACTGAGTGTGTCATCATAGAGGAACATTGCTCTGCCAAAATGGCATATGAATTGTGGAGAGGTACAACTAGTGGGATGCGCCTCTGTTCCACCACCCTCAACCTTCCAGAGCCCACTGTGGTCCAACTGCTCCTCATTTTTGGCAACCTCTGAGGCAGTGGTTGTGGCACTGGTGCTCTTTGGGTGGGGGAGGTTTCCCTAGTCCTTGCCAGTTCTGCCTGGAGATGGGCAACTCCGTCCCTCAGAGCTGACAGTTGCCTGCAAATAGGGTAGCAATGCGGTTTCCAGAATGTCTCCCGGAAAATTGCTGCTCCACAGCTAGTGCATTGCACCACTCCCCACATGTCCCTCTACCTCATAATATATATATTTTTTTATTTTGGTGGTATGTGTGCTTACTCTTTATGTACTGAGCTGGGTTATTAAGGATATGACAAAATTCTGCCCCCTGATCTGTTGAGGAAGTGATGTCAGAACCTTGGGTATAAAGGAAATGAAATGCCTGGGGTGGACTGGGTAAGGAAGGGTGGTGGTGTCCCACCAGTGACCATCAGAAACAATCGACTACACTACTGCCCCACCACCCTGGTGAGTACTGCCCTTCTTTACAGTAATTCAGCCCACACCAGAATTTACTAGACCACTGCACCTACAGAAACCGCTCTACTGAACCCAGGGATAAAGATGAAGTCAATCCTCAGACAGCAGGACAATTCTAAAAAGTTGCCAAACTATCCTTACAAATCCTAGGTCTCAACAACAGCCATCAAGCAGAGTAAAAATGCAAATTCAGTAGCATTTCACTCCCTCTAGTTATAACATTACTACACTTTAATGGAATCCTGCAAGTCTCTTCTTAATTCTAATAAGCCAAACTGAAAGTGTCAGTATAAAGTGTAGCTCACCTTCCTCACAAATCCCAAGCAATAGTATGTCTTACCAGGTTCCCAGGTCTTAAAATGAGGATTACTTTGTGCTCTGCAGTATTGCAAAGTATAGTAGAACAACCAAAGTCTGAATACCTGCCTTGCAAGGGAAGACACAGAGGGCTGCTGCTGAAGAAAAGTCAGCAGGCATTACTACAATACACAAGTAGGGAAGTGTGACCCTAACATAATTTCCACTCCTTAGGAGAATGTAGAAGTTCCCATGTGGACTCAGTGTTTGCAGTAATTAATGTGTACAGTTTAAAGGAAGGAGAAAAAAAAAACAGGTCTCCAGTAGCCAGAATAAATGCGTGTGTTCCATTTTTGCTTCTCAGTCAAAAGGAAACTATATTTCCAGGACACTGAAGCACCCAATTGAAAACAACAGAGATGTAGATTCATTTTAGGTCCAAAATAGGGATATAAAGATTGGTCACAGAATGTCAGCAGGCACTTAAAATATTTGAGAAAGCTTGCCCATTTTCCAAATGACCTGTAAGGCCCAGTCAGTCTCTCTTCCCCAGGATGTAATGAGAAAAACGTTTTGATAGGAACACAAGGAGCAGCAATAACAAAATGGTAGCTTTGCATTAAATAAATCAAATAGAAATGATAAACCTTAAACAGTCTTAAAGGGTGTTAATACTGGAAAGGAAGACCACAGAGTGATGTAGCAGCACAGCCATGTCCCTCGCCCACTGCACCTTAAAAGTAGCTGTACCTGATTGCTATTTCCACCATTTGATCACTGTGTAGGATTGGCATTCTATTGAAATGAAAAGAACTTGCCGTGGGATGGTTCCCAATCCCGCTGAATGGCAGATCATCAGAAGGTAGTGTGCACTTATGCTGATACGACTAATAATGTCAATCTGTTGGAGCCAAAATGCTTGGAAAAAATATCTGACTGCACCTACCATACTTCTTGCAAATATAAAATCAGAAAATATTAAGGCTGTTCTTGGAATTTGTTCTCACTGAAGCCACGTCCTATAAATGAGCCATTGTCGACAGCTGTGTAACAGGTCACGGACCCCAGCCTTTCTTTAATTAAAAACAGTACCTCCAAAATAGGGATATCAATAAGGCAGTCATCAGGTCTTCAAATATTAGTACTTGGCCAAAACATCTGTTAAAAGGAGTATATCAGCTAGATGTCAAGGCAATTCAGCACAGCACTTGGAGTTTTGCCTTTCGAATACATCTCCACTGAACCATCAAACTTAATAAATAACATTGCCAAACAGTAGTGTAGAATGTGATTAATAACCAAGTAGGAGAGTATGACCCTGAAGTTCAGTTCTACAGGAGTTCTGCTATCTAATCTGGGTCCTTGAAAATATAGCACTTGGAGTCCAAAATTATCTTTGTCTTGCAAAGATACAGCAGGCAAAAATCATACACTGACATCTTGCAGTTGGGCACTGAATGCAAAAAAAAATAAATAAATAAAAATGCCAGGGTGGGTTCATGTGTATAAACTGACATTCTGATAGAAAAATACACTTTGCAATTCAAAAAATTCACTGTCTCTTTCAGCCTTCCCTACATTAATAGTAGCATCCAGTTGCACAAAGTACTACAGAGGGAGGGACAGAAAGTAGCAATCGATGGGTAACATTGTAGTGTGAGCCAAAAATGAACACCGAAGAACGTTGGGGCCCTGGGACCATCCAAAGCAGGAACCTGTAACTTGTTCAGTAACAACTACATCTCAATTGCAAAGGAGTCTCACTATTGGGACCCATTTATCTGACTTTTAAGCTGCTGTGAAGGGCACTTTTGTTCTGCTTGCATTTATTTCACTGCTTTCTTTAAATATATTGTGCCTGTTTTTATCTGCCTTATCACAGTTGCCATTTGCATATTTATCATGAATTTTTAGTTTAGCATGAGTGTTATTTTCCTCCAGTCTGTGTTTAGTTTTTTATTGGGAACTACTTTGTCTCTCGCTTTCTCTCTCACTTACACACGCACACACATCTCTCAGGGCTATATAGGATACTCAAGTACTTGAAGCTTGATGCAGACAAAGCAGGGCTGTAAGGGAATGCATAGTCCCTCCCACTGTATCTGTTCCCCCTCCTCCTACTGTCAAGGACACAGTGAAACTTGATGCAGGTAAAGCGTGGGTGTAGGGGAATGCACGGACTTTACAAAACTAAGCTAATGTCAATAAAATGACAGATTTGCCACTGAGTTTTACCGTATCAGTGCTGAAGCAAGGACTCCACAGAAAATCAGAGGCTTTCATTCAGCTATTCTGTCTTGGGTAAAGAAACAGCATAAATATGATAACAGCTTTTTTTTTTATAAAGTATTTTTAGGTTTCTAAAATGGAATTCTTATTTTTAGAGATTGTAAAATACTTTATGAAATAGCATTGATAATTCTACTGTCTGCTTTATCTACTGAACACAGTACAGCTTAATATTATTTGTAAGTCTTGTATTGTTTCTGTGATGTGGAGCCTTTGTAAAGGAGTTGATGTCTCAAAGGGTTGCAATTCCAAATGGTGACCTCCCCATTACCAGAAGGCTGTGAGGCTGGATTTCAAGTAGCATTAATAACGCCCTTTTTTTTATATTTTCTTGCACACATGCGCAAGAAACATAGTGCCACCATATGACTTTTGGAGGTGTGCCGCCCACACTCTGCCAATGCCCTGATCTATTTTGCAGGTGCGACCACACTGCACTAATGAATGGCCGAGCTGTCTATGACAGCAGTTCAGATGCAGTGGCATGCAGTTGAAAGAAAACCACTGCTACAGTCAGCGGTGGTAAAGTGTACGCAGTTTGCATATTGACAGCAAGTGGCAGCTGTCGCCGGATGCCTCTCAGTACCCATGAAAGCCAACGGGGTGCCTAATCCCAGTATTAGCATGCCCCCTCCCCAGTTAATTTGCTGATGAGCTAGCCCAATCCCCATCAGCATAATGCACCCCCATTTGTTGTGTTCCGAGAGGGGTGCCCAGTGCCCCTCGGCTCATGTGCCCTCCCCAAGCACACTGTATGGCTGATAGGGTACCCAGTCCCCATTGGCTCCAGCCCCCCCAACAAACACCCATGTGGCACGCTTGGAGCCCACCCCAATGTGCTCATGCACCCCCAAGCACACTGTACAGGCGACGGGTGCCCAATCAACATTGGCTCCAGCCCCCCTGTCAACAAACACCCAGGTGGCATGCTCAGAGCCCACCCCAGCATGCCAAAAGCCTCCCACATTTTCATTTTTTTCCCCCCTGTAAAAACAGAAAATGGTCCCTCCCTGTCTTTGGTGACCCCTCCCCCCAATCTGCACCCACCCTCTATGCATCCCACATCTCTGCACCCCCTTTACCCATACTTACCTCTGGAGCCTGGCACAATGATCTTCGGTGGACAGGGAACACGTCTGCACTCTTCAAAGCCGACCGCGAACTGAAGTGCCGGTAAGCTGTATAATGGGGGTATTTTCAACTTGTTTGGATATCTCAACCATTTTTGTGAATTATGGTCCCAAATTTTCAACATGGGGTTCTTGGGACCCCACCTCATGAATTCAGTCTCTGTCATGTTGTTGTTTAGTCTCGAAAGGTGATTTTGCGGTCACTGCACAGAATCCCCTATCGGGACCGAGTAAGGAAACAACAGTGTCACTGTTCATGACGAGACCTCCCAAAAAGCTTATGCTGCAAATTTGGTGAAAAAATTCCAAAAAATGACTGTTATGAGCGTGCATTGCGCAGTTTTCACGTACACTCGTAACTTCACAAATTTGTAATATTTTCACTCCAGATTTTCAACATTGGCATTTTTTTACACCTACTTATAAACAGTACAGCTGTCATTTTTCACATCCTGGTCAAAATGTGTTTTCGCACTTCTGGCGCACACTAGCGCA
This sequence comes from Neoceratodus forsteri, assembly GCA_016271365.2. Classification (NCBI taxonomy): domain Eukaryota; kingdom Metazoa; phylum Chordata; order Ceratodontiformes; family Ceratodontidae; genus Neoceratodus; species Neoceratodus forsteri. Next base: position 527,714,693 of record CM057452.1, on the reverse strand, counting down.
GTCACTGTGGGAAATCAGTGTTCAGGACAGATTAAGAAAATCACAGTGACACTGTTCATAAGCAAAGGTCACAAAATGCCTGTGTTGAAGATTTGGTGATAAAAGTCCATAAAATGACTATGTTAAGAGTATGTGTTGCGCAGTTTCCACGCACACTCGTAACTTTGAGAATTTGTAACATTTTCATGCAAGATTTTCAGCATTGTCAATCATGCACACCTCCTTATGAACAGTACAGTTGTCATTTTTCACATCCTGCAAGAAATGTGTTTTAGTACATCTGGGGTGGGATATTCAGACTGCGCCATGCTGTGGCGCAAGCCTGGGTGCAGTGCAACTGGGATGTGCCAGGGCACTGACAGGGTGATATTCAATGGTGCTGCACCATGGCTCAGTGCCGTTGAATATTGTGCTGTGGCCACCTGCAATGTGTGTGGTGCAGTGGCACTGCACCAGCGCAAGTGGCCAGAGGGAGCAGGGGGATGCACTAGCGCAAGTGCCATTGCGCTAGGTGCATTACCCACGATATTTAAAAGTACACATGCAAATGGGGCTATTTGCAAGTCATTATGGCCCCATTTGCATGCAGGTGCACCCATCCCCGGCGACGTGCGCCTGGCCCCCTGCCAGGCTGCAGCCATCTGGGACCGATGCCCCCTGCACAAGCAGCAAAGTGCCCCACTGCCCGATCACAGGCATATGTATAAAATGTAAAATGTCCTCTATCCCGGGTGGTCCAGTGGACCGCTTGCAGCCCAATGGCGGGCAGCAGTATGAAATGAATATCCTCCTGTATCCCTAGTGGTGCAGTGGACCGCTCGCAGCCCGATCGCGGGCAGAAGTATAATGTAAATATCCTCCTATATTCCTGGTGGTCCAGTGGACTGCATCCAGCCCGATCGCAGGCGTCGGTTATAAAATATTAAAAACCAGTCCATCCCTGGTGGTCCAGCGGAACCTTCTCCCCACCTGCCCACTGAACCCCACCACTCCGCTCCCCCTCCGGTCAGCTGCGGGCGGCAGCTCCCCACCCACATGCTGCCCCGCCGACTGACTCCGCACAGTAGGGCTGTACGACCATTGGTCCACAGCATGGGCCAATGGGCGTGCAGCCCGTACTGTACTACATAGTCCAGAAATGTGGCACACGGAGCTCAAGTAGCCACCCACAGATGGCAGCTGCCATGTTGCACCCTGCAATATGGCAGCTCACCTGTGGGTGGCCAGCTGTTGCTCCTTTTATTTTTTGCTCAACTGTGTGCGGCGCAGGTATGGGTTGCGCCTGCATCTGCTCAGCACATGCCAGGCTGAATATCAGGATGTACGGAGTATCCATAGGCATGCGCCCCCCCCCCCCACTTGTGCTGCATGCATTACCGATGCGCTCAGGCACATTAGGATTTGTACCATGCACATTCCCCTTTTAAATATCATGCCGGGGTCCAACCCTTCTGAATATCCCACCCCTGGTCTATAATGCTCCGGTCGCTCTGGGAAATCAATGTTTGGGACAGATTAAGAAAATCATTGACACACTATTTATGAGCAGAGGTCACAAAATGCCTATGTTGAAAATTTGGTGAAATAATTTCACTAAATGACTGTGTTACAAGCATGCATTGCACCATTTCCACATATGCTCGTAACTTCAAGCATTTTTAATATTTTCACTCCAGATTTTCAACATTGCCATCTCTTCACACCTTCCTATGAGTGGTACAGCTGTCATTTTTCACATCCTGCCTGAACTGTGTTTTTGCACATCTGGCGCAGAATGGTGCAGTAGCTGTGGGAAATCAACGTTCGAGACAGATTAACAAAATCACAGTGCCACTGTTCATGAGCAGAGGTCCCAAATGCTTTCATGAGGTGGGGGGGTCACAAAATGGCCATGTTGAAAATTTGTAGTGCAAATACCAATAAATGTCGGGGGCGTTAGGGTTTCTAACCATAATGTCCCACCCTGTACAGACTGACAGGCATCAGGGGTGTGCCTTTGGATTGCCAGCTGTAAGGCTCATGCCATTCCACCCCACCCCCCACCCTGAAGCTAATGACAGCCATCGAGGTGTGCCTTGCACTCTTCGGCCCCAGAGTTCAACCCATTCTCCTATACTGCACCCGATATGACATGGGATGACTGTCAAGTCGAACACCCCAAGTCATACCTCAACACTTGGTGTCTGCAGGGTAGGGTGAGGTGAGATGCCATGAGCATTATGGATGATGACCCAAAGGCACACCCCAATGCCTGTTCATCTCTGCAGAGTGGAGGTGGGGTTGGTGTGAGTTCAATACTTCACCGCCATTCATATTCATAGATTACGTGGACCTGCTCTACAGCCACTGCACTGCCTCTGCACTGGCTAAGTTGGATACCCTCTACCACAGAGCTATCAGGTTCACTACTGGCCTTCCACTTTCCACACACCACTGCTCCCTGAACTCATCATTAGGCTGGACTTCCTTCACTATAGGAGGAATAGAAATGCCACCCTATGGGCCTTCAGAGCAGTGACCAACAAGCTCCCCTCATATGTCTCAGATTGTATTCCCCGGAGTGTGTTAGGCACCGCCTATGAGCTATTCCTAACTACCTCCAAGTTGCAAGGTCAACACTGTTTCGGCAAAGCTGCTCTAAGCTTCTCTTTACTCACATTGTGGAATGGTTTACAAAGGAACTTGAAGCTGAGCTGCCCTGTTAGCCTGAATATCTTCAAGGCACTCTACAATCGCTACATGAAAGCACCTTGCAAATGTTTTCCTCACCGCTAGCCCACTAATTCTGCAACTCCCCAATTCCATCCTAATGCTCGCCTTGTTTCTACCCCTGGCTCTCACTCTTTCATTATTAACTCTTCCTGCTGCACCCACCCTTCCCTGTCTACTCCAGCCTGGCTAAAGTCCCACCCCATCCATAGTAGTGTCCCAATTATCTACCCCTCCTCAGTCATTATCATAATAAACAAGTACATGACAGCCATCATCACTTTCCGTGGTTTTAGCCCAGTTTTTCCCCCGGTCGTCTGAAATACATCCCTCCACTTCTTTACCTCTCTAACCTGCCACCCCATACATGGCCTCTTTCCCCTATATGTGTAGTTGCTGACTGCCTCACTCAAAAGATCTCTGTTTATAACCCCTGTATGCCCATGGTTGATTGTATATCTGCTGACTTCTTCAATTGTAAAATAATGCAGTTTTTTTATTTATTTCAGCCTTGTTCTGTACTGTATACACTGTATATACTTTTTCTTCCTTGTATATTATTGCTTTTTGTATACCTGCTTCTGTACTGTACTTTGATGTATTCATGACCAGGTCCACCTTGCAAATGAGCCTTGCTCAATGGTGCCCACCTGGATAAAGATTTTCATTGATTGATTGATATTCTGCATCTGTCTAACTCCTGCACATCCAATACTAATAGCAGCAAACAAACACTCAGCATTGACAAATGCTTGTTTACTAATTAGAGTTTTAGTGTCTCCACATAGAATTTTACATCTCCAGTCCTCTCAAATACCGATAACACAGTTGCTTACAAACTAGATAAACAGGCTCACCCTTGCTGACACCAGTTCTGTAGGTAACGAGCTGCTGGTATGGGTTTAGGCTGACACTACCATCTGTGTGTATCTCGGGCAGCAGCCACTCTCCATTGTAATTCATTGGAGTAAAAACAACAGCACAGCAAACTGTGTGCTAAGATAACAGTTTCATTCAGCAGTTTTTAAAATAGTAGCTAAACAATGTGGTTTGCAAACAAAGTTCTCAAACCCCCAGCTGAACTCGGACCTGCAAGGAGTGAAGCAGCATAGCGGCCATCTTGCTTCTCTGCCCCTTACCTCTCAATAGTGCAGCTCCAGGTCACTACTGAATTCCCATAAGGGTAAATCTCAGGCTACCATGAATGTTGTAATAAAATTATAAAGCACATCAAGATTTGTGTGAAGGTGCATCTTTGGTGGTGCATATATATCACAAAACAGTTCAGTTACGCAGCCTACCCTGTTGCTCATTCTGGCTACTCATTGAGTAGCATTTTTTTGGTTTACTCAGGCTGCCACTAGCCTCCGTTTCAAACTCAACCATCATTCAGACACCAAGATCGGGTGCAGGCTTTAATCATTCCCCGTCAGTAATGTGCAGCCCATTTCCAATATGACATTGATGGGCACTGTCCTATCATTGTTTTCATTTGTTGAGTCTGCCAGCTGACACCATCAACACCATGCTGTGGTTTGAGCTACTGTCTCTGAATTATTTAAGCAACTTTGGCTGTCCCTCCCACTGAGATCACACTGGTGTCTCAGCCGTTCTCACTGCTTCCATCAATGTTGACTGTGTATTTCTCTGGGATTGCAGCATCAGACCCTGTGTTGCTGTGCCACTGCCTAAGCAACCTATTGCCCCTGTGGTTCCTCCTACTCTTCGTAAGCCAGAGGATGAGGGTGAATATCATCATGACATTCTGGATGTGAAGTAAGGTAATGCTGAGGAAGAGCAACCTATTTATGGGTTTAACTTTAGTTCCACTTTCTCTTTCTGTAGTGAAGACACTGTGGTTTATACACCCAGAACCTCCCCCCCCACACACACACACACCCAAGGATGCCTCATTTCAGGCTTTACTTTGCCTCATGGAGGGCAAGCTAGGCTTCACTGCTGTGGAGCAGGACTCTGCTAAGAGAAATCTGTATGAATTCCTTGTGGTCCTCACATCTCCTTCTGTGATCATTCCTCACAATTACACTGCTTTAGAGGATGCTCATGACTGTCTGATACAGACTAAGTACATTACTGGCTCTCCCTTGCAGGGCAGATAAGCAATATCCTTCCCCCTCTGCCAATACCACCCAACTCAAAATGGACTGGGTGGCTATTGTGGACCTTTACAGTATGATAAGCTCCAGGATCCTCATTATATGAGATCATACCCCTGACAAAGAATCCGTAAAAATTGGACATTGTGGGCAAATGGATTTATGTATGTTCTGTATCTAAAACTTGTTTTCTGTTAGGTAGGTTTCCTGCAGAAACACAATATCTGGCTAGAGTTTTTTGAGGTGTCATTACTTATACCTATCAATTTTAAAGCCTCTGACTTTCCACATCATGATTTTATAAATTTCACTAATGACATGGCTTTAATAACACTAGCCTCTGTTCTTGCCCACAGCTGTCACAGTGAGCATGTGGCAAATATATCTTTGCTGAGTCTCCCAACACAGTACCATCAGATGAAAAAGATACAGAGTAACAAAACGCAGAAGTGAAAGAAAAGGGGAGCGAGACAAATAAATGAATAATGGGTGTACGGGGTTGTTCACACTTGCTGATAATTGTGGATCAATTTCCATATTAAATGTGTACATTCCCACCCTGTATAAAATGTAGGATAAATGTGCACATTCCCACCCTGTATAAAATGCAGGATAAATGTGCATATTCCCACCCTGTATAAAATGCAGGATAAATGTGCACATCCCCACCTTGTATAAAATGTAGGATAAATATGCACATTCCCACCCTGTATAGAATGAAGGATACATGCGACATCCCCCCACCCTGTATAAAATGTAGGATAAATGTGCAGGCAGCGAAGAGCGCCAGTGGAGCAAAAAAACTCCCCTTCAACCAATGACAGGAACTTCAGTTCAGATACTGATTCCTGAATTAAAACAATTTAATTACGCAACCAGTTATGGTGAAATACATCAATTTATGGGCAGGACCTTGAGGAACCAGTCAATTACTATGCTTGCCAGTGTGACTGGCAAGCACAAATCTGTGAAGGTATTTTATATGATACAGAGATAACTGTAAATTGATGGACTTGTTCACTAAGAAAAAACGTAATTGAGAAAAAACTTGAATGTATGACCATATTTTTACAGCTTTTTGGTAGATGCGCAACCTTTGCATCATATAGTCTGTTAAAAACAGAAACCATAGAACTGAACTATAGTGAGCGTACAGCTACAGCTCTATAGGTTACAAAACTAGACAAACGATTGTCAGCATTCAGTTAACCAAAAACCGATGCTGAAGGGACACCTGCTCAATAGGAGCATTTGTCTATGCCACAGTACCTGACCTAGCTCAGCCTCGTGAGTAGCTCACCTGCCCTCCCAATCAGCCATCTTTGCAGGACATTTGGTCCTCTTCTCGTTGCAGGGATGCACTTAGGTCTCTATCTTATCCCCCTTCCAACCTTGCGTACCTATCAGCTAACCCTAGGTCTACAGACGTGCTCCACTACTTCCTGTGTACCTGGTATCTAATCTACTATTTAAGATGCTTAAAGCTTAGCGTGCTCATTATTTGTTACCTTTATGCTTTCCATTGTTTTGTGTCTGCAAAGATATGTACTCCTACCTGTAAATTACTATTCCACTCTCCAGTCTGTACGGAAATGTTACCTCCTGGTTGTTGTTGCACCCGGGTCGCCCCTGAAAAAGGGACCTTTATGGGCCCAGCGGGCCTACCCGGTCATCAAAATTGTATAAATAATAAATACCGTCAAATATGATAAAGATATCATACCTTAAACATCTAGTGGTAACTATTTTGGCTTGAGCAAAGTCGGTTGCTAAATATCAGGTGTGGGTTGACAGGTTACCAGAAATAATATCACTTCAACAAAGTGAAGTTGATGAAACCCCGGATTACCTGTTTAAGACCATGACTGAAAACCTGAAATAAAATTAACTGAAACCACCTCAAAAATTGTGAAATATCAACCGTCTTAATGCTGGCTCTGGGTAAAACAATAATAGGTTACATACCTTATATTCTAGTGTTGTAATGGAATAAGAATTTGACTAAGGATTGTATTTAAAGCAAAAATAGTTAAGTGATTGATTTTGCTATGAAGATGCAGTGACCACAGTGTAGTTAAGTTGGTCCTAATTTGTTGAAATTTCTAGGTACTACCACCCATATCCTCCTGTCAGTATCATTCTTAACGAGTTCAGGTTACCATGGAATAGCACTGAACAAGTGGGAAATTATTCCAGGCCTTTAAAAACCTACTTAAACTACCTAAATATACATAATCAGACATTAAATGACTTCTTTGAATCCTTTAATGTGGTACCATGTCAATTTCAGTACATATGCTAGATGTTCTGAGCATGCACAAATTCTGAGAATACGCAGTATGCACATGTTCATAGGTCTCACATCACAAGCTAAAAGTCTTGAGAAAGGGGTAAACGTGAAAATAATTGAAGCTTGATTGTAAGCAAAGAAAAAATTAGCTGAGAAAGAACATTTCAATAAACAACATAAGCCCCAAAAGGGGATTCATTTTTAGTAAAAGTAAGCTCAACAATTTACATCTCAAAACTAAATGTAAATAAAGGTTCACCATGTTAACTATTTGCCTTTTTACATTTAAGCTTATTGACATGGCAAATAAACTTGAAAAAAGGAGTACAGATAGTGAAAAAGAAATTGTTGGCTTAGGCATCATAGTTAGAGGAACATTATGGTTCTGTAGCAAATCCTTGGATGTTTATTTGACAATCTATAGCTCAAACCTTTTGGTGTTTAGTGTACGAGGGTGGTACAAAAAGTTCTGAGCCTAACCTATATAACAACTACAGATACCAAGAAGTACTGTACTATGTTATTTCCCAACACAGTCACCCTCTTTAACAAGGCAGATTAAAGGCAGACAAGGCAGGACAGGAAAGGTGCATAAGGAGGGGTAGGAGGAAACCACACATTATGGTACATGTGGTGACGAATGACCTAGCGGGGGAAATGGTGGAGGTAACAAGGGAGAGGACTGAGTAAGTGGGAAGGCTATATGAGGAGACTGGGGAGTCCATTGGCCTTCTCCGAGAAGTGTCCAAACCCACCCTCTTAAGCACAGTGAGAAAGGAGAGGATTAGGGAGTTGAACACATGGTTGGTAGAATGGTGTCGAACTAAGGGGTATGGGGTTGTGGGTGGCTGGGGAAGTACCTGGGATAATAATCTGTTTGCAATGGATAGGCTGTATCTGAATGGGGAGGGGAAGAAGGTATTAAAGCAAAGACTGGGGAGGTATATTGCGACAAGGGTGGATTTAAACTAGATGGGGGGTGGCAAGTGGACAGCAGGTAGGCAGGGATCCAATAGAATGGAGTCACAGCCTACCCCCCAGGCTAGCAGGGAAGGACTCAGGGCGGACAAAAAAGGAGGGCGGGAGGAGATGGAGGCCAGTGAAGGGAAGGGGGCAGGATGTAGGGTGGTCTCATTGAATGCAAGAAGCCTAGGAAACAAATCCGCTGAGATACAGGCACCCTTAGCAGTGTGAAGGGTGGATATTGCAGCTGTCACAGAAAAGTGGGCAACTGAGCACCAGGACTGGTATTTGGCAATCCCAGGATACAAATTATACAGGAAGGACAGGTAGGAGGGGAGGAGGGTGGGGTGGCAATCTATGTGAGGGACAGGATCAAATGCACAAGGGACGAGAGAGAAGAAAGGAGAACAGAGGCAATCTGGCTGCAGCTCCTAGACTCAAGGGGTAGGAAATTGAGTTTTGGGGTGGTATACAGGCCGCCATCCTAGTCTGAGGTGGTTGACAGGGAATTAGCGGGACAAATCAAAATGGTATGTAGAAAAGGGAAGGTGGTCATTATGGGGGATTTCAACTTGCCAGGGGTTGACTGGAGTAGTCTGGTCCCCTCCAGTGCTAGGGAGCAAGTGCTCCTGGATGTGATCCAGGCGGGTCTCATGACACAGTTGGTTACTGTACCCACTAGGCTAAAGAACACTTTAGATCTGGTATTATTGAATGGGGAGGCAGTGAGGGAAATAAAGGTAGAGGACCCATTAGCCGACAGTGATCACCAAACGGTGTGGTTTAATATCACAATGTGGGTATATCGTCACCAGAGTGACTTCGACACTGCGAAGACCATCACAGCAACGGGAATCGGGCCAAACCTGCACATCACTGTAATGATCTGTGCAGTGACCGAGGCTGCCTGGCTGGGTGCTTCACCCGACCAACGTCCAACTCTGATTTGGAGTTGGAATCCTAGTGACCGGGGGGGTTCGAGTGGTGCAGCCCCCCCCCCCGATTGAATGCACTGACATTCCCGAGGCTACAGTGCTGACATTCGGCATGGTAGCTGTCACTGTAGGGATGTCAGTGCTAGCGCTGTTGAAGCGCTGTGGTAAAACCCACAATGTGCGGGGAGCCAGAGAAATCAGTTACTCTAGTGGTAATCTTCAGGGGGGCAGACTTTGGGAGGATGCAGGAAGTACTGAAAGGGAAACTGGAGGGCATAAGGCAGGAGATGGACATGGAGCAGAAATGGGATATTATTAAATGGGGGATTACAGAGGCAACAGAAGCCTGCACCAAGGCACAGAGTAAGAGGATCAGAGCAAGAAAACCATGCTGGTTGAACAGTGAGGTTGTGGAGGTGGTGAGGGCAAAAGGAGTGGCACACCAGAGGTATAGGAGGGCGCGGAAGGAAGTGGACAGGGAGGAATATGCAAGATGGTCCAGGGAGGTGACCAGAAAAGTGAGAGAAGCCAAGGCCCAGAGGGAGCTGAGACTAGCGCAGGGATTTAATGGGGGGGGGGAGAAAGACTTTTTCAGACATATCAGGGAGAAAAGGAAGTGCAAGGAGACAATAATGAGGATAAAAAGGGATGAGGAGTGGATGGAAAAGGGGGAGGTGCAGGTAGAAGCACTGAATGAATACTTTTGCTCAATGTTCACGAAAAGAAAAGGGGACCACACTGCATGGGCTGGGAGGGTGGGGACAGGGGAAGAAGAGGCGACAGGTGGAAGAATTGAGGCAAGTAGAGTCCCAGAGGGACTGAGGCACTGAAGGTAGACAAGGCACCTTGGCCAGATGGTATCCACCCCAGGGTGCTGAGGGAGATGGTGGAGGTGTTGGCGGAGCCACTGGCGGATCTCTACAGCACCTCACTGGAATCAGGATGTGTGCCACTGGACTGAAGGATGGCACATGTAGTACCATTACACAAAAGCCAGCCAAGGGATGAACCGGGTAATTATCTGGTAAGTCTCACCTCCATAGTGTGCAAACTCATGGAAATGATACTAAAGGAAAGACTGGTGTCGTACCTGGAGGATAATGGCCTCAAGGATGTGAGGCAGCATGGATTTGTTTCAGGGCAGTCTTGTCAGACCAACTTGATACAGTATTATGACTGGCTGACAGGTGAGCTGGAAAAGGGTCATGCAGTGGATGTTCTTTACTTGGACTTCAGCAAGGCCTTCGATTTGGTGTCCCATGGGTGGCTTGGGGGGGGAAGTTAACTGATGTAGGGGTAGGGACAAAAATGATGAACTGGATTACAAGCTGGCTGAGTGGGAGGCTGCAATGGGTGGTGGTGAGAGGGGAGCTCTCAACTCCAAGGCTGGTGATGAGTGGGGTGCCACAGGGCTCTGTGCTGGGGCCAGTATTGTTTGAGCTCTTCATATCAGACATTGCTCATGGGGTGGTGAGCAAGGTAAGTCTGTTTGCTGATGACACCAACACTGGAGCAGTGGTGGATGGAGGGGAGGGGTGCAAGCAGCTGCAGGGGGACCTATGCAAGCTAGAGGAGTGGTCAGAAAAGTGGCAGCTGGGGTTCAAGGCAAAGAAGTGTAAGGTTATGCACTTTGGGGTGAAGAACCCAAGGAGAGAATACTGGCTGGGGGGTTGGTTAAGCTGGGGATCACGGAGGAGAAGGACCGAGGTGTAATGATATCGGGGACCATGAACAACACTGCCCAGTGCAGGAGAGTGGCTGCAAAAGTGAACAAAATGCTGGGGTGCATAGCAAAGATTGGTGATATTGCCCATCTACAGGTCACTGGTAAGGCTGTACTTAGAGTATTGTGTGCAGTTTTGGAGGCCATACCTAAAGCATGATGATAGGCTACTGGAGGTGGTGCAGAGGAGGGCAACAAAGATGATATGTGGAATGGAGGGAGAGACTATGAGAACAGGCTGGGAGACCTGAATATGTACACTCTGGAGGATAGAAGAACTGGGGGGGGCATGATAGAGACATTGGTATCTGAGGGAAATCAGTAAGGATGGGGACTTTAAGCTAAGGAAGGGGAGGGACACCAGGGGGCATGGGCTAAGCACAGAAAGGGGAAGATTTAGGAAGGAAATGAGGAGACACTATTTCACAGACAGGGTGGTAGCAAAATGGAATGCACTACCAGAATGGGTTGTATCCTGTAAATCTGTGAACAGATTCAAAAGGGCATGGGACAGGGAACAAGGGAGAGTGAGGGTGGGGAACGTGTGGTGGCAGTGGGATGACAAAGGGGAAGGGGTGGGGCAGTTGCAAACTTGGGGTTCAAGCTGCACACTCGAGCAGACTTAGATGGACCGGATGGTCTGTTTCTGCTGACACATTCATATGTTCGTAATACACTTTTCATATCATTCCTGAAGCTTTTTGATTCCCTCCAGAAAGAACCTTTCTTCCAGCCCCATCAGGTACCCCTGCACAGCCTCTTTCAGTTCATTGTCATCCTCAAATTACTTGCCATGCAGATGCTCCTTCAAGTTGAGAAACCAGTGAAAGTCAGTAGGTGCTAGGTTTGGCGAATAGGTAGGATGCGGGAGTTCTTTGACGTGGTGTTCCCTGATGGCAACCTCTGCAACTCTTGCAGTGTGTGCTGGAGCATTGTTATGCAGAAGCAGTGATGTGACTCTCATCTTTCCATGCTGCTTTTCTTTGATTCTCATGCAGTCAATGGAGCAAGTCTGCATAATATTGACCTGTGATTGTCTCCTTGTACGGCACAGTCAGTATGCACCTTACCTTTAGCATCCTAGAAAATGGTGCACATGATCTTGCCTGAAGAATGCTGTGACTTGAATTTATTGGGTGTTTGGGAATATGAATGTTTCCACTGTAAGGACTGCTTTCGACTCAGGGTCATATGGTAAATCCAGGTCTTGTCATTGGTAATAAATCGCCTCTTAAACTGTTCCAGTGTGCCTTCATCGGGTCAGGATTGTCAAGATCAGTCATCAGACACTCCCTGTTCATGTCGCATGTCAGCAGTCTGAAGACCCATCAGGCATGCACCTTATTCATTCCCAAATGGTAGTGCAAAATTGCTTCTATTGGTCCCACACTAATTCCCAAAGTGTCCGCTAACTGTGCAACAGTAACACAGCAGTCTTCTGAAACCATGCCTTGCACAGCCTTGATGTTTTCCTCACTCACCATAGCCATGGGCCATCCTGACCTGGGGTCATCATCAGGAGTCTTTCTGCCACAACAAAATTCTGCAGCCCGCGTTTTAACTGTTGCATTGACAAAACATAAGCGACAAAACAATCTAGAATGTTCTGCCCATGCTTTCTGAGTTCTACTCCATGTAAACTATAAGTAGATACAACATCAGTGGTCTCTGGTGTTTCCTTCTATATTTGGCTCATTAGGAATAAAACAGTAATTATTTCTAATTTTTTTGAATATTTAAGTAGTAGTACACCAGGAAAGTTAGGTACAAAAAAGTGAATAAAGATCACCTTAACAGTAGTTGTCACTATGAAAGTCAACTGACTTTAGTCTAAGGACCACTGTCTGCTTTTGCAACTCCAATAATTCAGCATTATTACATGAGTACCAGGTTTCAGCCACTGAGACAACCATTTAAAATGCAAGCATCTGTATATGTGACCTGTCAACAAAAGTAAAATTAAAGTATGTTGCAAAACAGTTTGTTAGAGTTCCAAATCTGTGTGTTCCATCAGACCAAATTAAGCAAATAGACTATTTGTAAAACTATACATGTGGTTGGGATGTGATGTGGAGGTGAGCCATGTACACAACTCAGCGGGTGAACCAACCAGGACTGCATGGAAAGTCCCCTCACTCCAGCAGGACAGTGTGGTTCACTATCCTTCTAGTACCCATTCCAGTCTGCTAATATTAAACAGGACTATAGGTTCTGATATACCAAAAGAAAAAAAAAAAAAACTATTCACAGACCTCGCTCTGTAAAATTACCCATTCACAATCACAATTTAGCGCTGCGCTCTGGTGATATTTTTTTTTTGTTTGTTTGCTTAGTGGAGAAATCAGAGTTAGGAAAAAGTTCTGTTACATTTCTTAAGTACTTTTTTGGCAGCACTAAATCCATGATAAACTTTGACACCATCCAGTAACCACACACAAAGTATAGTTGGGAATAAAAGGTTGTATTGGGTCTTTGTTTCTCTCAGTTTAGATTTCATCAGATAGAAATAATCCCCTTGCTTTAAAAGTTAATCTGACAAATTGCTAAAAAAAAAACATTAGCCAAACATCCATCATATTCCACAAATATTTGTCTTCCAATTACTCTTTGGAAGTGAGCTTTGTGTTGGAAATGTAATAATTTTATAAGCATGGCTCTGGAATTTTTTAGATCTTAGCTTTGGCTTAAGTGGTATATGTGACCTCTGATTGGAATATCAAGGGAGCAGTCTGGAGAGGACCTGCCAACTGATGGAGTACTTTGTTTACAAATTCTAAGTGATCTAATGTTTCCCACTCTTCTGGAAGACCCACCAGGTGCAGATCATTTCTACAGTTTATTGTTCCCAGATCCTATAGCTTCTGTTCTGCTCTGCACAGCCTTCTTAAAATTGTCACCCTTTTCTTGTACTGTACTCTTTCTCTGCCCTCTCCATCAAACACACTTCTCGCTTCTGTATCCCCAGTTTATTGTATTGTCTTACTCATTCACCCCTTCCTCCCCAGGATGTATATGGAAATGAGCTGTTAAGAGTTCAGTATGTATTTCCTGGTTAAACTTTCGACATAAATAATAACAAAAATAATGTGCATTTACTTCTTTTACATCTTTAGTCATCAAATCCACAAAAGTCACGTACAGCAGTAGTCTCAGAAAACAACATTTTTAAAATAAGAAGCTGTGAAGCATTTGTGTTTCCCACCTTATTTTAATTGTCATCTGGCTACCTGTTTTCATAATAAGCCGGTTATACTTTTTTTGTCCAGATTTGTGGCTGCTGCCTCACGTTCTGGCTTTCTTAGATCCATAGTCACAGATATAAAGTACAGTCAGGAAATCATTGATATGGCCGACAATACACCACCACTGTCTGTAAGTTTCCAAATCGGTGATTAGTTTCCCCATGAAATTAACAAGATAAAGATGCCAGAAAAGATAAAATAATGACAAAAATCAATGTATATCCATTTACAATAAAGTGAAATTAAATTAAATCTCTAAAATGGGCAGTCTACTAATGAATTTATTTAAGGTTTGAAATGGGGGGATGCTTGGAACTCAGCATGATGTGACTTTACTGCATTGCTCTGCATTATGGAATTGAATCCAACCACCTGGGGCTTATGTGGAGTACAGCAGCAAGCAAGTAAGCTGGTCTTGGTGACAGGATCCCATTACTACACATGAGCCGGTGCTGTTTGGATTGTAGTATAAGAGTTAGTACTGATTCTGGTCTGCCCTTTCAGTTATGGCAGATTTGATGGATCAGTTGTCTACTCTGACGTCATATTCTAAGTTTCTGTTTGTTTATGATGAAGCCAAAGAAGTTTGACCAAAATTAATTCACATTGCATTATCCAGTTTTTTTTTGTGCAATGTGCCAGAAATCTCTGACTTTATTTGCACTTCTCAAAAAATGGCTTCCTTTTAAAAGTGCAACATTTTTGTCTGAAAACGCACATTTTTAAAAATTGCAAATATTGTGCACTAGGTGTTTTGGTGTATCTTTTGTAAAATTGCATGTTTTTAATAAGATGTTTATAAACAATGGCACTTCCAGTATTAAAATATGCCCTTTTAAAACTGTAGCATGTAAAAACATGGAGCTGGCAATATAGCCTAGAGGTTAGAGTAACGAGCTGTTAATGAGTTTGGTACATCTAGCGGACCTGGGTTTGATTTCCTACAACCTCCACTTGCATACTGTGTGATGCTGAGCAAGTCACTGAACCTCTCCAGTGCTTCTGGGTCACCCTAAAAACAAGCAGTGTGCCTAGAGGGCCTAATCCAGTTACAAAGAATTAAAATATATAGTAAAGATAGTATATGGTTAGCCTTTGTTCTGTATAAAAATCAGCCGCCTCAAAATCCTTGTGCAGATTCTAAACCACTGTGTGCATTCTAAGTGGTGGTGTGCACATTCCGAACAGTTGTTTAGCACAGTTCAAAGGTCATTACATTTCTCATTCACCCCCCCCACACACACACACAGCAGCTCACTAACCACCCAGTGCTCAAAGTTGTACATTGTAACTTCCACAAGTCTGTAAATTAAATTTCAGTACTAGAACAAACAAATAGCTTTTATTTTGTTTACTTTGGGAAAGGGACACTTCAGTAACTCCTGCGTAGAAAAAAAGCATATAAAATAAAATATGGGCAACCACACTCAGCTCTGCATGTGTTTGCATTTCAGAGTTGAGATGAGAGCATGGACCTTTCGAGCATGACTCTCCAGTTTCATATGCTTTCATTTGGCAGTATAGCCTAGAGGGTAGAGGAACGAGGTGTGAACGAGCTTGGTAGATCCAGCAGACCAGACATGAGTTTGATTCTCACAACCTCCACTTGCATACTGTGCGACTCTGAGCAAGTCACTTAACCACCCAGTGCTCCCAGGTCGCCCCTGTAAACAGGCACTTGTGCCTAGTGGGCCTTACCCGGTTACCAAAGACAAACAAACAAAAAAAAAAAACTCAGGGAAACACACCCTTGCAGTGTATGATTGTCCATACATTATTCTCATTTCTTTTTTTCTGGATTTCTGTATTGTGTATTTTAGCCAACTTTATTACATATTTTGGAAAATCATGCATTCTTAACAAGATGCAATATGTAAAATGAGTTAACTTGTATTAAAATAACAGAAATGAAAGAAAATGAACATTTTGCACAATTTTAGAATGAATTTCAAAAATCTCATAAAAACAAAATAAACAATTTTGTACATTTTCCTTATTTTTTTTTTTAAACAATGTATTGCCCAGCTCTGTGCATTAAGTTGGGTTTAGAAAATGGGCTTTTTTAATTCCAGGCATCTGATTGGCTAGTACCCTTGCCGGGGGGGGGGGTACATTAATGTTCAACAGATGCCCAGGAAATAAAAAAGTACCAGCCTATAGTGCCCCTTCACCTACTTAAGTATCTTGGTGCCTACACTGCTTCCTAATTGGCTAACACACCTAATTATCATTTCAAGTCACCACCATATTTTCTGTCACTTACCGAGAGATACTTCCCATACCAAAACAACCCTACCACAGACGCACAAAGGCACAACAAATGCGGTTGCCCCTAAAGGACAACCTAAATTGTCAGGGGTTCCTTAGGACAAAAAGGCACAGGGGGAGAGGACTGGCTGGGGGGGCATGTTAGGTAGGCTCAGGGTGAGGTGGGGAGATGGTAGGAAGGAAGGCCCAGGCAAGGGGGGTTATAATGTCATCCCTCGATTACAAATATGACAGGTCAGGTAAGCAGGTAAGGATTGGATAGGGAGGGGAGAAGAGGGTGGCCTAAGGGGTATTTAGGAGCCAGCAGAGAAGGGGGTCTCCCTCTTTTTTTGTTGGGATCTGAATTTAGCACCCACCCACCTGCCCAGTAGGCTGGTTACTGGGGGGTAAGGGCCCATGGGTACGTGGAAGGAAAAGGGATACCAGATCACCGAAAGAGAATGACCGGAGAAGGGGAGGAAGCCCCGGTTGACATGGGTTAGCAGAATGGGCCAATAAGAAAAAGGGAAAAGAGACGCCTCTCAAGAGGAGGCAGGATATGCAAGGAATGGGTTGCCAAAAGAGGGCAACAGGTCGGTGAAAAAGAAAGGGCAGATTTGCAAGGAATGGGTTGTCGAAGGAGGGCAACAGGCTGGAAAAGAAAGTAAGAAAGGTTCTCCAGAGGGTTTTTGTGTAAAAGGAAAAATAAAATGGGGGGTGGAAAGAGGGGGCAGGTAAGATCCACTGGCCAGGGGCAGGTGCCTGGATGTGGAAGCAGATGAAAAAGGAGGCGTACGATTAAGGAAGTAACAATATAGGGGGGCAGTTGCCATTGGCAACTGGACCCAAAGAGAGGGCAGCAATGGAAATAGGAGAAAAGGGTATTGGGTTTTTCAAGCATCTGGACCCCAAGACGACAACAGACAATAGACTGTTAAAGGAAAAGTGGATGAAGGGGTATCAGGCTTTACAAACATCTGGACTCCGAGAAGACAACAGGAGAACCAGAGACATTTACAAAAGACAATCGAACTGTGTGATTGAACAGAATATTAACTGTTGGACTTTATGATGGATAACGTGGGGAAAGACAAAGGAATTTTTATAAATATGTACATTTTAAAGTGGCTAAGTAAATGTGATGATGTGATGCATAAAATAAATTAATTGCCAATCGAGCACCCGCTAAGAAGTTGTCTGTGCGTTATTTTCCCGAGGGAATCTCCCTCTGACAGTGATCACAACTATCTTGCTGTTTTAAAGAAAAAAAAATTAAAGTGCTTCATTTGAAAGCGCCACATGAACATCAGTTTAAACCACCCATTATACTTTTCTTGGGCAGACTAGGTGGGCCATAGGCCCTTATCTGCCGACACTGTCTATGTATCTATGTACCCCCCACCCTTGTCCCATCATGAGTCCTCAGTCAATTTCCATAAAACACCATCAAAATTGAATAAATGTACCAGCTGTTTGTAGGATTAGTTTTTGTTATTCTGCCACCTCAATCGACCTCCTCCTGCTACAAAATCCACGGACCTTCTGTCCATACTTAGATTCTCCACAGCGTGCTCACCCATGGTTGCGTGCCTGCCACCTCTGCTCCTCTTCCGATGTCAGATGCATTCAGCTGCCCACAGCATGGTCGTTCACCCACCACCTCTGCTCCTCTCCTGATATGTAATTTATACAGCTTTGAAACTGCAGCTCTCCTAACTAAGCTACCTCAAAACATAAATTCAAATGCAAAGCATTAAAATTTACCTCGATATAGCAGTTTTTTTTTTTCTCGAAGCTCACTCCTCGGCCACATCCCCTGATGAATGAATGGGGTAAATGTGCAGTCACTGTATAAATTAACAGCAATGCACAAATGAATATTGAACAAAACAAAGAAAAAATATAAAATGGCAATTTAACTGAATTCCTATGTATCTGGAGGGGAGAGGTAACCATGACAACCAACTGCAACCAAAAAAAAACTCCAATGCAGGTGGAGGAACTATTTTATTACAAACTAATCAAACAGCTAAGAATTTTAACAATAAAAAATTAAATTTATTTAAAAATAAAACATTATTTAATACAGTTGCCCATTTTCTAAGTGCAATAATATCCTCCATGGTGGGTGGTATGGGCAATACTGGACCTTCCAGTGGTTATAAGACCCTCCACCTGCAGCATTGCACCTCATTATGCCCCTGGGAAGTCCAGTATTGCCCAATACCGCCCACTCTGTCAGGTATTATTGCTTGCATGTGAGATAATGAGCTGTCATCAGATTTAGAATGACTTGTTTGGGGGATGGATTAAAGATGTTGCCTTGTGTTTCAGCTTCCCATTTTTCTGATGCACCCAGAACAAGGGCGTAAACACAGATACACTAGGTACACTATGGTGCACAATCCATTTGCCAGGAAGGGCAATAGCCATGTGCCTCCCGCCTGCTCGAGTGTAGTAAAACTGCTGCCCTACGCACTGGTTGCTCATCTGCCATGCAGTTTAAATCCAAACCAAGACTAAAACTGCTGCCCTACACACTTAGCTGCACTGATCAGCTGATTGGGATTTAAGCTATATGAACGGCAGTCAGTCACATAATTAATTTAGCTTGTCTCTCTCTGTGACTGAACAGTTATCTTTTCACCTACTGGGTACTGGAGCCACAGATTCAGGAATCACATTTTCTCTAGTTTTTGGCAGCAGGCAGCAGCAGTGCAGTGACTCACTCCTAAAGTCAGTCCTCTGTGTATTTTCAGTGGCGCACCAGTAGCAGCTGACCTGGCTGCTATTGCATCACTTCCAGTACACCACCTCTACTCTGACAGCAAGCATGTGGTGGCTGGTGAGGGCAGATGTACAGTTCGAACTGACTCCATGGTTCTGCATTCCAGATAGAATCTGGCATTCAGTGGGGGCATTGTGAGCAGGCAGTGGAGAGGATTGGTGTGTGACATCAGGACCAAGGGATCAGCTAAACCATAGCAGGATACTGAAATGGGCCAATCCCCACTGCCCATTCAGGAACAAATGCACCAATCAGAGGGCATTTTTAGGAGGCCAAGCAGGAGCTCTGATATCAGCCAGTCAAGGGAGGAAGGCGGCATTGGAAAAGACAGACATTTTTCTGTGTATTGTGTTTATTTTTTTTTTTTAACTTAAATTTTACACAGCTAGCACCCCCTTCCCCCAAAAAAAAATCAGTTCAGTTGGTATAAATTATGTTCCTGTTACATTTCCTTTAGAGAAATCTGAGATTTACCCACATATTAATAAAAATTTAGGGTAGCTGTGGTGGGGTTTGCATCTGTGATCTCTCAGTTCCCAAGCTGGTGCTTAAACCACTAGACTACACTGCTTCCAATTAGGACATATTCAATGTAGTGGCTAAAATGGGGGGTGGGGGTGTAAATATGTTGTTTTTTTTTATTTTAATTGTACAATTTATTTACCCTGGATAGCCCAACTCTGAAATTCAATATCTTATTTCCAGTAGGTCCCTGATTCATTTTAATTACAAGCCAACAATAGTTTTGTAGACAAGCAAGCACCATTTGAACCTGCAGAAACTGAACACTTTGGGGGGGTGAATTGTTTTTTGTTTTTAATATTTGGTTGAATACTCATATTTGGCAGTTAAATGTTCATATACCCATTACTTTTGTTTGATAGTCGGTCAAATTTAAAAAGTATTTCCACCATCATCAGATTGCCAAGGTTAGTCTCATTTCCAGTGGTGTCCTACTTCTCCTTGGTTCTACAGCTGGGCACACTGGAGTCCTGAAGGTTACATGTCTTGGCCATGGCCATGGAGTGAATATTGGACTGTACCAGGGTTTGGATATGCCATTCCCCAGTTCCCAAGCTGGTGCTCGGACCACAAGACTGCCTCCAGTGCCTGGTTTGCTGCTTTTACATTCAGTGCAGCAGGAGAAGGTGTGTGTGGGGAGATTTTTTGTTTTGGAAAATGTATTTGCCCCAGATACCACAGCAGAGATGTAGCATCTCATTTCCAGTTGGGTCCTGTTTTACCTTTTGCCCATTTCTGCAGCTTGCCCAAGGTCACACTGTAAATCTTTGGCTGTAGCAGGGGTTGCGTTTGCAATCTAACCATTCCCAAGCTAGTGTTTAAACCACTAGACTGTTCTACATCCAGTGTGCCTCTTTTGTTTGGAAACATTCTACCAATGATCTGAAAATGTAATCAATGTTTGTGAAGTAGCTGCTGGGTTTTTTTCTTCAATTAAAATGAGGGTGGGATATGTGCAGCTCGATTCTCTAAAAGACTTTTGTCTGTTGAAATGGACTAACGCTACATTTTTTGGGATCTGGGTGGGACCTGTAATGCTGGGGATATGTGCAAGTGTTAAACATAGAAGTTGATGGCAGATAAGGACCGGAAGGCCCACCTAGTCTGCTCATTCCTTTTTCTATCTTATGATTGTGCTATAGCCCTTTGCTCTGTCAGTGGTCTATCTATTCATACTCATCTGTATTGCTCCCTTATGCCTATCCCATGCCTGTTTGAAGCCCTGCACTGTATTCATATCCACCACTTCCTGAGGTAGGCCGCTCCATGAATCCACCACTCTTTTTTGTGAAAAAGAACTTCCTCACATTACCCCTTAATCGGCCTCCCTCAAATCTCCTGCTGTGTCCTCTTGTCCTGCTATTTTTCTTATATTGAAACTTGTTAGACTCTTTCACCTTGCTAATGCTCTTAAGGTGTTTTAATGTTCTATCATATCACCTCTCTCTCCCTCCTTTGCGCTAGGGCATACATATTGAGCTCTGTTAATCTGTCCTCATATGTTTTCTGATGCAGTCCCTGCAGTATTTTGGTTGCCGTTCTCTGGACTGCCTCCATTTTGTTAATGTCCTTGTGAAAGTGTGTCCTCCAGTACTGCATGCAGTACTCCAGATGGGGCCTAACCAGTGTCTTGTAAAGAGAGATTATTACCTCCCTCATATGACTTGTGATACCCCCTACTTATACACCCCAACATCCCTCTAGCCTTACCTACTGCTTTAGTGGCCTGCTTGGATGATTTCAGGTCATCTCTGATGATGATGCCCAAGTATCTTTCTTCCCTTGCGATTGCCAGCAACTCCCCTCCCAACCTATAGGTGGCATCAGGGTTTCTCTTCCCTATGTGCATGATCTTGCACTTCTTTGCATTAAACTCCAGTTGCCACTCTTCCGACCAGTTTGCCAGTTTATCCAGATCTCTTCTCATTCTGCTCACCCCATCTGGATCATCTATTCTGTTGCAGATCTTGGTGTCATCTGCAAACAGACAAACCTTACCCTCCAGTCTATCTGCAGTGTCACAGACGAAGATAGTGAAGGGGAATGGCACAAGGACTGATCCCTGAGGTACCCCACTTATGACTTGCATCTCTTCTGACTGAACGCTGTTTACCACCACTCTCTGTTTTCTGCCCATCAACCAGTTTGCCACCCAGTTGACCAACATCTGACCCACCCGAGCCTACCCAGCTTGTTAATCAATCTTCTGCATGGAATAGTATTGAAAGTTTTGCTGAAGTCATGGTAGGTGACATCAACTGCTCCCTCTTGGTCCACCACTCTGGTTGCCCAGTCAAAGAAATCTGAGATTAGTTTGACAGGACCTCCTGTTGTAAACCCATGCTGTCTTAGATCCTGTGCTATTATGGATTCCAAGTGTTGCACTATCCTTTCCTTAAGGAGTGCCTCCATACTGTTGCCCACTACTGAGGTAAGACGGACTGATCTGTAATTCCCCTGCCTTCTCCCTACTTCCACTTTTGTGGAGTGGGATCACATGAGCCCTTCTCCAGTCTTCTAGGACCTCTCCTGTGTTCAGAGACTCACTAAACAGTTCTGATAATGGCTCTGCTAGTTCCATCCTTGGCTCCTTTAGTACCCTGGAATGTATGCCATCAGGTCCCGTTGCCTTGTCCACCCTGAACTTATTGAGCTCTTGTAGGACCCATTCTTTTGTGAAGGGACTAGTGCACACCTCCCTCCCCCTGTGTCCATGGTGCTGAGCTGTGGGCCCTGCCTCACCTTCTCCTCAGTAAAAACTGAGCATAAGTATCTATTTAGGATAGATTCCTTTCCATTTTCCTCCTCCTCACACTCCCACATATCCTGTTTGATCTTAGCAATACCCCCTCCGGACTTTCTCTTTTAACAAATGTATCTATAGAAAGTCTTGTCCCCTTCTTTTTACTGTTCGTGCTAGTGTTTCCTTGGTTTGGGCCTTTGCCTGCCTTACTGCCTTCCTTGCTTCCCTTAGGGAAGTTTGGTATGCCTCCCTATCTTCGTCCCACTGCATTCCCTTATATTTACTGAATGCCAGCCTTTTGGCTCTGACCTTTTCTGCTACTGTTTTTGAGAACCAAAGTGATTTCCTTCTTATTTTGCATTTTCTCTCTAACACAATGGGATGTTGCTTCGAGTATTGCATCCTTAATACTTGCCCACTTTGCCTGTACCTCCTCACCTGTATTTCTTCTTGCCAGGGCTAGCTTAACTCTGTTGGCCATCTTATCAAAGTCCGCTCCTTTGAAGTCCCATATTTTTGGCCTTGGAATGGGATGATTTAGTTCTAGTGGCCAAATTGAACCATACCATGTGATGGTCACTGGCCCCCAGGTGACCTTTGTTTGTTTCTGCCTTTCATATGGGGGTAGGGCTGAGCAAGTCTGTATCTAATGTCAGAATGGATATTTGTACAGTAGGTTATTTCAGTGTAGGGTCTAAACAAGTGCAAGCTTTGTCGTGAATTTCTTCCACTGGATTGTGGGGGAGTGTTGAACAGCAGCCACATCATTACTTAGTAATGGACAGTGCAAAATAATAATATGGTTTGAAAAACACTGCCTATATGTGATCATTGGGGCACAGATTGGCAAGTTGGTGTGCAAACTTCAAATTCCTAGCTATACTCTTCCTCCAGAAACGTTTTCAAGGCTGTTTACTGGCATAAGTGCATTTTTAAATGTATCAAAGCATTATTAGGATAAACGATTTATCCTAGTATGTCATGTTGAGCTAAGAATATATACAGAATGGCTTTGAAGCAATTGGCTTCCAATTGTAGCCATTGGAATCATTCAGGGTGCTTTTCATGCATGTCTGTCTGTCTTTGGTTACTCTGTTTCTTTTATATGAGCCTTTGTTACTGTACATGTACTTTTGAATTGTTCGAGTAGCATCCTGGTAAGTTTTTTTTTCCATTGTTTTATTTTTTTTTTTTTTTTTGAGGGGGATTCTTCGTTTCTTTTGTCCTGAGTCGACCAGCTCTGAAACTGCAACTTCAAAAGCAGATATGGTCAAAAGTAACATGGCAACCCCTATATTTTCTTTCTTCTACTATATTCACAGCCATATTCTACATCTACAGTATTAAAAGTTTTATTAAAATAATGCAGAGAAAAAAACAACAAATATGTTGCGGGTGATACCTTTTACTGGACTAACAAAATTATTTCTGAGACTAGCTTTCGAGAGATAAAACTCTCTTCTTCAGGTCACGACCTTGATCTGAAGAAGAGAGTTTTATCTCTTGGAAGATGGTCTCAGAAATAATTTTTTAGTCCAATAAAAGGTATCACGTGCAACATATTTGTTGTTTTTTCCTCTGCATTGTTGACTGGACTAACACAGCTACCACATTTCTCTTTTTCAAACATGAAAATAACAAGGCATTTAAATGGTTTTATGCATTTATTAAATGGTTTTATGGATTTATTCCTGCATTTTGGGACTATTCATTCAAGAAGGTGTCATAGTATTGGTAATTTAATCTTTATTTTTGCATATGTGGAAAAAAGTGAGCAAACATCAAGACAAATGGTGTGTCCTTGTTCCACGTTTTCTTTTACACTCATGCTGACACCTAAAACTATAATGCTGTAACTGTATAAAACAATCTGACCCTTCTGGATTTTGTCATACATAGGGATTACGTCTCACCATGCAATTTAAAAACAAGCATGGCAACCTATGTTTTTTGTTGTGGATTTTAAATGTTTAGATAATCAGGTACTGAGGAAAGAAAAATTACGAATTTGACGTAGAGTTACTGAAACACCAGAGACTGTCCTTAAGTTAAACTGAGTATGTCATCATGTGTGTGGAGATGTTGAATAACTTCACAAGATTTCCTGACTTCAGAGTGCCACTTTGCATGGTGCTTTATGTAGCCAGGTGCCCTACTTCGCTGATCTAAGTAGCACATCTCTCACAAAATACTGTGCAAAGTTTTCACTGTTGTGCGTTTTTAAATGAAAAAAAATAATACATATAGCCTCCCCCACTGTACCAAGTAGCTCCACCCCACCACACCTTATGTTTTTAAAAAGAACCCCCCCCCCCCAGCAGGGTCCCAGCTTCCCTCCTTAATCTCTTGTACTCAGTGACATTTACTATATGATAACTACTGGTAATAATCCCTTCCCTGCCTGCAAAAGCTTACCCACATCCCCATCCCTGTTGTTTCACATTATCACAGATCCCCCTCTTCCTTTACCACCCTCTTGCAAAACAAAAAACTCTCTCCAAAAGGTCCCCAACCCCAGTTTGTGCCAGTAGAACTTGGAAAGAAAAAATCTGGCCATCATGCTAGTTTCTTCCCACCCACAAAAGCAAGTTAACCCCACCTCTGCTCAACACTGCCCTTTATCATATCTCAGACACTTCCCTCCCATTATCACTCTGTTGCAATAAAAAAAAAAACTCCCTGCCAAAAGGCTCCCAAACCTCAAGCCCAGTTTGTATCAGTAGAACCTAAAAAGAAAAAAAGCTTGCCACTGTGATCCCCACGAGCAAAAGCAAGCTCACCCCCACCTCCCCTTATCTTGTCACAGAAACTCCCCTTCCCTTATCATTCTCTTGCAAAAATAGTCCTCCCCAGAGCCCCTGAACACCTATTTAAACCACTAGAACCTATAAAAAAACAAACAAAAAATTATCCCTCGTTGGAGCAAGCATGTCCTCACTTTTCAATGTATGTAAGTGGAATGAATGGTGTGTGTGACATATATATCATAGTAGTAATACTTGAGTGGCTAGCCTGGGTGACCTGACGTTTTCTTTCCAGGTTCTACTGGTACAAACTGGGGTTTAGGGGCCTTTGGTGAGGTTGAGAAGTTTTTTCTGTTTTTTTTGCAAGGGATTAAGGGAGGAGGGTTTCTTTTTAAGATGAAGGAGCAGGTGGGGTTAGGTTATTACAGCACTAACACACACACACACACACACACACACACACATACACACACAGAGTTGATTATTGCACTTATAACATTCAGAAAGTCCAAATTCTGGCACAGTCAACCTCCAAAAATATATAAATGAAGTAGTATATATTTTGTCAACTAGGAGAGGCCAAAACCAATCTGAGCCAAATTAACATGAGGAGATTGGAATAAACAGCCCACTCACCCAAGTAATAAATAATTGTAAATTTATTTCATGTATATATTGTAGAAATTGAATCAGACTCCCTGATGAAGGGGTTTCCTTGAAATGCAGGGCAAGTTGTGTCTAGGTGTTACATTAAATATATTTAAAAATTTTTAATAGTTGGGTAAGTGGTCTGTTTATTTCAATCTCCTCTTGTACTTATAACATTTGTAAAATGCTCAAAAGTGTTGTAATGTGAAATACTCATGGCATGAGTGGCCTTTTTCTACTTTTTGTCCTTTGGAAATGGAACAGAATGCACATGTGTATATTTTTAAGGCAGATATAAAAACCAAGAGAAACATAACTTGCCAAGTACATATGTAACAGTATAACTATGTTTTGTCTGTTTTGCAGTCATGATATTTCTGATCCACGGCATGCTGTTCCTAGTTACGATGATGTTATGGGGAATAATTCTTCAGAAGGTCGAGGAAGAGACATAGAGAGGAATGCTAGAATTAGTTTGTCCCTCCCTTCCTATGAGTCATTGGTGGATGTGGGGCTTGAGGAGACGCCATCAGCTGCAACAAATCAGCAGGTGACATCAAACGCAGAGGAGGAACCAATGAGACAAAACTCTAAATCAAGAAATAAGCATAAGCCTTTGAAAGTTCGTCGAATCAAGTCTGATAAACTACACTTAAAAGACTTCAGGCTTAAGCTGGCAGATAAAACAGACCAGAGTCGAGTAGTCATTGAACCACTTACTCCTCCTCCTCAGTATGATGACACACCAAATAACCCATTGGAAGGTACGCAACCAGCCTAGGACAATATAATTCAACTGGTGCAAAGACCTTGGACTATGTTTTTACTCATAATTGTTATATGATAAGCCCCAAGAATAATTTGTGATTACTAAATAAAAGGCCTCCAGATGGAGAATGAAATGTGCCATTTGTATTTAAAGGGCAGGTCTCAACTAAGTATGCATTTTTGTAAACATAATTTATTTAGATACTGACATTTGTTAGAGAATACATTTTGTACAATTTATATTGTCTTTCCCAGGGTTTTTAACACATGCTTGCAAACAGATTCATAGAATCTGTGTCAAAAGATTTGAAAATTGTCGTACTGGATTTATTAATGAGTAGCAGTGCAGTCAAGATAACACTAGGATTTTACATACAGAAAATGTGGTTTGCTACAGAACATTTTGTTAATAAAACATGAGTTATTGCTAATTTATGAAAAAGTTTAAAATTGTCCAGTGGCAGCAAACAAATTCTATTGAAAGGCAAACATAATGGTTTAAAACCTATTTTAGGCGATTACTTTAAAAAAAAAAGTAAATACATTCTTTAATGAACTCTTTAATGGCTGCATGTTCAAGTTTCAAGTTCAAGTTTATTGGCAGGAAAAATCTCCATTGAGCAGGCTCTTTTGCAAGGAGGTCCTGATACAGTCAAAATTACACACATTACAAGTAACAGAGTACACAAGATTACAGATGTCACATCGAAAATATGGAAACAATACAGTTTGACATTACAGTTGGCTAAATACATGGAAGATACTATGTTGACTTGATAGATGGGTAGCTATACTACTCCTATACGCAGGTGCTTGACTTTCATCGTAACTATGCATGGCTGTTAGTAAGATTAAGGCTTGGTAAATGTTAAGGTTGGTGAGGAAAGGACTGGAGTATAGACAAGGATGGAAGGGTTTGCCCAGGAATACTTAGCATACAGAAGAGCGCAAACTGAGAGGGTGGGTGTAGTGGGGGGTGAGGGAGAAGCTGACTGTAGAAGTAAGGTAGGGATAAGAGGAGGTGGGGTAGGGGTGAGGAGTGAGGGTGGGGGGTTGGATGGTAGAGGATGAAAGAGGGAGTGGAGGGTTAGATGGATAGAGGTGGGGAGGAGTGTGGGTGGAGGATTTAGGATTGGTGGATTAGGAGTGGGATAATGAGGTAAGTGATGGGCGAATGAAGGTGGAGGTGAGGCAGATGGAAGTGAAGTGGGTAGTGGGATGATGGAATAAAGGTGGGCAGGAAAGGAAGGGGGTGAAGGGTGAAGGCATGGGTGAATATGGTGGGTGGGGAAGACTGATTGATTGGAAGAGGGCGATTCGGTGCTTAAATAAGGGATTTGGGGGTTGACTCTTACTGGCAAGAACAGGAATCATTAAATTTGCTGAAGACCAGTTTCTTGAAACTGTTTAGGGGAATTAGGTTTTGAAGTTTAAGGATGGCTGGGGCTTTCTTCCAAGCAGCTGGGAGGGCACGGATTATAGCCATGTACCTGAAATGTTAGCCTGGAACATCTAGCATAATAAAGGAGTTTTTATGTAATAGGTACAGCCAAGCCAGGTTTTTTGCTGAAAGAGAAGTGATATATGTAGGCGGGAGTTTAGACATATTGTTTGTTTGTTTTTTTTTTTGTTACAGAGAGGTATCATGAAGCATGCTAAAATTATTTATAAAACAGGTGATGCAGGCCTAGTGATTTGATTGGCTGAGAGCATTACCTCACTGTTCAGTTATCGGAGCACACCCTGACAGTTCAGAGTCACCTGATTATTTACACTTCATAAGTTAATTTAGTACCTGTTTCTAAGTTGAATGATGCAGGTTTGAGCATTCTGATTTAAAGGTTTCTTAAGTGGCTCAGGGCACTTTGCATACTCCTTGTGTCTCGCAACACACCTAAGTCATTCACGTATCACAACATTCACAGACACCTTGGCAGGTGTTATTCTTTATGTAGCATACTATAGTCTCAGAATGGACTGTGTGTGTGTGTGTATATAATGTATTTACACCACACTCGTGAGTATTATATTTTATGAAAGTAAAAATTACTCTCCTCTAGGAAGTGTTACAGTAACATAAGAAGTGTGGTTGTAATAATGTGTTGTTTCCACACTTATGTCATGTCACTTATGTCATTGGGGGCTGGCAGTGTAGCCTACAGGTTAGAGTAATGAGCCGTGAATGAGCTTGGAACATCCAATAGACATGGGTTTGATTCCCACAACCTCCACTTGCATACAGTGTGATGCTGAACCAGTCACTTAACCTCCCCAGCGCTCCCAGGTTGCCGCTGAAAACAGGCACTTGTGCCTAGTGGGCCTTACCCAGTTACCAAAGACTAAAAAGAAAAAAAAATCCACACTTCCACATCCTATGTCATCAGTGATATGAAGACTATTTATTATTTCTCAGATCTACTGGGTCTTCAGGTTTAGAGCTCTAACCACTATGCTATACTGCCATCCCAATAGTAACTAAATGCTTTTGACCGAGGTAAAATTGAATGCATTGTTTTCTCAGCATGAACAAGATTTATTTTCACTCATTTGCCTAAACCAATTTATTCACTCATGGCTACACCACTCGTGTACAGTACATGCTGAAAAGGCATAATGTATTCTCTACGTGTATCACCGCTTTCAAAACGTGACCCATTTTTAGATTTCATGATTCTGGAATTGTGTAGTCACTCACTAAAAAACAACTTGCACAGATTATTAGAGATATGAACATTTTGCCTTAAACTGAACTCCTCCCACACTAGCCCCCATTTTCAGCCACATGTTCACAGTCTGCAGTTCACAAAATTGCTCAGCAGAACAGGAGGACAGTGAATGATGCTGGAGTCTAATTGATTTAAATGGGACTTACACTGAGGTTTATATTATGGTATTTGTAGCAAAAGAAGGCCATGGAGCACATTTGAACTGCTCTCCAGCTGACTAGCACCATCCTGCCCTGCAGCACAGCCCCTGCCCATGAACTAGAGAATGTGAACACAGGGTCAGGGCTGGCCTTAACCATTCTGGGCCCCTGTGCAGCCCCCTGTTTGGCCCCACCACTCCATTCCCTGTGGCCCCCCATATCCAACATTTACACCTAACTACCCCTCCCCCTGTTCTGTATTAATAAAGCAGTATCAGATCAGCTAGTTTAACCACCACCTTTTAATCAGTGCCATTGATTGCAGTGAACTGTTTGACTTCATCATTGGAAATGAATTTGACTGAGCCTGGAGCAAGAACTTAAGTACAGTACTACTACCATATTCATTTCTGTAAGGACGGGGACATCATTACTGGACACTCACACCTCCGATTACCAGAATCTGATTTGCAAACAAATTAAACAACTTAACTCTTCTGGAGGTGTGAGTGAGAGAATAGAGGATTATCATGTGGCACCAGTAAGGTTGCCACCTGTCAGGTTTTTTACCTGGTGATCAGGTTGTCAGGGTCCCTATCAGGAAATCTGATTTTGCTCTGTGCTGGTCAGGTTTTTGAGCCACTTTGAGTGCTTACATACTTTTGAAACAGATTTTGTCATATCATTCATTGAATCAGCTACATGTCCAGGTTACAAACAAGTTATCTTGTCAATGTAGCCCTTTGTTTGCGAAAGCAGTCAACCTGAGAGGCATAAATTATGGCCATTAACACCATGAGAATTTACATAACCTAATCTTTTTCATTGCATCTTAAAGTGGCATAACAGCAAAGCTGCCCCCACCTTTTGTAACAGTAACAGAGCCAGTTCTCTTCCACTTCATTTGCTGGTAAACACTTTTGTCTCTAACAGAATTTAGGTATTTTTATTTTTCTCAAGAAAAAAAGTATGGGTCCGCAAGGTGCAGGGGCACAGTTTGCACTTATCTAAGGCCGACCCTGCACAGGGTTAAAAATGACAAATTAGTATGGAAGCTGAGAGTTCTGTTCAAGTTCACAATAATCAATAAAAGTGTGACTGCACAGATCTTTGAGGACATCTCCCTTCACTGAGCCAGACTGATGGAACTTTAAGCTGTCAGCATCAGGACCACTTGGAAACCTTTGCTAGCTGGGACATGTAAGTTGGTGCCACCTATATAATGTGGGCAGCCCCATCAGTACTCACTACTTTTTTTTCCTGCCATCAATCACGTATTGGATAGAAGAGAATCAATGTTGAGACTAGCTGTTGCCTCTTTCCCTTTGCTAAGGTTTTTGTAAATTCAGTTCTTAGTTTACCATTTCAATACATATTTTATGCTGCCACCTAAGGATAAAAAAACTTCATTTCTTCTCTGTTGGTTTGGCAATGTGAAAATCTACAAGGATGATGCTCATACAGTCTGTTACCTAGGTTTCTTGCAAGATGTTAAGAACTGTACCATTTA
Organism: Neoceratodus forsteri; assembly: GCA_016271365.2. Lineage (NCBI taxonomy): Eukaryota > Metazoa > Chordata > Ceratodontiformes > Ceratodontidae > Neoceratodus > Neoceratodus forsteri. Next base: position 527,683,878 of record CM057452.1, on the reverse strand, counting down.
CCAGGGCATTAACTAGGCCATGAGATGACATCACTGACAGACTTTAGAGGTCCTTCTTAAGAAAATGGAGAGTGCACAGTGTCCGATGCTGGCTTAGATACTGGTTTCACCTTCCTGCTGTACTGGCTCCATGTCTTTGACATCCCTCCAATCACCTCCATGGTCAGTGATGGTAGAGAAATCTCTGCCATGGTGATTGAAGCTGAAGGACAAATCTAAGGAAAAAAACCTTTTACTGACTCGGAGAAACATCAATGAAAAGCAGAGTCCTGGGCAGCAGCTTGTTCTGCCCATTCCAGGTCTCCACTGAAAGGGAATGACAAAAGAAAGTCTAAACATTCCCAGGCTGAGGTTGCAACCTCTGTCATCGTTCAGGTAATTTCCCTCCATCTAGCCACACCTATAGAATGTAGATGCTATTGGTGTCAGGAGAGCGTAGAAACTTTTGCCTTGCAGAAGCCATCCATGATGATATAATTTGTCAGTGCCTATGCGACATCCTGTGCCTCCATAGTTCTGTCCTTTTCTGCTGTCGACTTCATGTTAAACTGAAGAAACAAATTTCTTGGCTCCTGCTCTTAAGTTACTTCATGTTAAACTGAAGAAATAAACTTCTTGGCTCCTGTTCTTAAGTTACTGTTTTGTTTCTTGGCAACCGTTGCTCTACTTCAGTGATGGGGCTTATACATTCGATCTCTTTCTGTGATGTATGGGTGCTTCAGGCCTTTATTCCGGCTGTGATGGACTTGTGACCAGAGTAATGTATTCATTTCTTTTTGTTAATGTATTTTGTAATGTAAGTATGCTTCTATCTCTAACTTCTGCTATTTGCAAAGGGGACACAAAAAATATGACTTACAGGGTCACATGTCCAGTGTCAGTGACTCAGTAAGTAGCACACTTGCCTCTGAGGCCGGGAGATCAGAGGGCTGTGGGTTCAGTTCCCACATCTGGCACTTGGGTTAATATCCCAATACTGACACTGTAGTGCAGCATGGCGGGGGGATGCTGCACTTTGGAGGTGCTGTCTCTCAGATAGACGTTAAACTGAGGTCCCATCTGCTTGGACTGGTGGTAATTCAGGTAGATGTTAAAGATCCCATGACACTTACTAAAAAGAGTAGGGCAATTTTATTGAAAGAAAATGACTTCATTACATACAAATACAAATCTTATGCATGCAGAACTTGGAAAATATATAAACATCAAAACATAGACTCCATATATACAGCATAACCTTTTGCCCATCTCCTATCTAAAAGAAAATATTGACATACAATCTCTCCAGTTATATTCACTTATGTCAATAATAAATCACAATGTATCCACAAATGTTTGACCTTTCCAGGAGGGAACCTTGCTTCATCCATTTTCTTCGTTGTACAGATTGCTTTCTTTGTTATTTAAAATTTCATTATGACATATTGATTTCTGCTGCAGTACCCACATGCATCTCACTTGCCAAATATACAATTCAATAATCATTATCACCACATTCATAGTATCTGCGTGGTATTTGCCCAGTGTAGCCCCTGTTGGTCCAAACATTACTAATTAATAATCCAAATTCCAAAAAATTGATTCTTTCCAGGCTTCTACCAAAGGTGCCCAGAAGGGTCTGATAAAAGCGCAATCTATGTATAAATGTTGTGTTTCCACCAATAAGCCACACCAAACTCTAGAGCAATATCTCTCATTAGCTTGTTTATGTTTGTGGTTACCCTTTATCCCTAACCATCCAAAGTTTCCAAGCCACATACAATCCCATGCAAAGGGGGGGGGGGGGCGCAATTCTAGGGTCCGACAATTGCACTGTCACATGTTGCCTTAAGGGCATTGGACATCCTGGAAATTCAATTTCAGATTGGCATGCAGTGCTTAGTATTATTTTGTAAATAGTCTTCCTTCTTTAGTCTGTAGTTGCTCAATTGTCACTTCCCATTAATCACTAACTTTATACTTTATTTCACATATTTTGGAATGCTTCTCATATTATTTATCACTCTAGGTTTCTTATTCCTCCATAGTTCAGTGCTAGGTAATAGCCATGCCTCTACCGCTTCCCTTCACATATATTGTTCTGGTTTTAGTATGTTGCTAAAATTATAGCCCCCCCCCCAAAAAAAAGGCCAGAGGGTGGATCATGTCCACTCCCCAGGAGATAGGGAGGAATGTATATTCCCTTTTTACATGGTTTAGTTGTGATCCCCAGAATGTTTGAAAGAAAATGCTAAACAGTGCAGTCACAACTTCTTTGGGGGGGGGCACATAACTGAGATAATTAAAACCCTGTTGATCCCATGTTTTTTATAACACCATCCTTTTTTTTTTTTTTTTTTTTTTTGACAGTCGCTGCCCCTTCCACCCTCCTACTAGCCTTGGCAAGATTTCTTTCCCAGTTATGTGTAGAAATATCTCCTGGCCCATACTCAATTCCTAAGATCATAATCGGATCCTTCGACACCTGTATCTCAGCAAGTTATCTGTCTGTGGAGGGTGGGGGATATTCCCTATTGTGACCCCTTAACTCTTCCCAAAATTAATTCTGGAACCAGATATTTTTGAGTATTTATCTAGCAACTCTGTAATGCACCTCTCCTCTACCTCAGGGGCTAAGGTCAACACTAGGTCATCTGCATTTTTTTTTTTTTAGTTGTTTAACCAGGTATAGCACACTAAGCTGAAAGCTTTTTTACAGGAGCGACCTGGGAGCACAAGGAGGTTAAGTGACTTGCTCAGGGTCACACAGTATGCAAGTGGAAGCTGTGGGATTCAAACCCAGGTCTGGTCTGCTGGATGTCACCAGATTTGCAGCTCAGAGCCTTAGACCACTGCGCTATACTGCCTCAAATGCTAATATTTTGACTGGCTCTGAGCCAGGATAAAACACTATCCCTTTTACTTCCTGGGATACCAAGAACATTCTTATTAAAATATCTATACCAAAGGAGTATAGAAGGGGACTTAATGGGCACCCATGCCGAACCCCTCTAGCCACCTTAATATGTTTTCCAAACCATCTGTTTATGTTTGGCACTAGTGTGGTGCCTTTATACAAATTCTGTATCCAGCCTATAAACACCCTCGGGATCCCATATGCTCTTAGGACAGAAAATAAAAAGGCATGAGAGAGCCTGTCGAATGCTTTTTCTTGGTCTATCCCCACCACGTACCTTGGAGCTGTTCTGTTTCATTCATACTAAATATCTCTCTGACAAGTATTAGTTTAGTTTAGTTTATTGTTCTAGGAATTACTACCTTTGAGCCAGAGGCTCTTTTACAAAGGTTCCACGTCAATTAGGTACAGTACAAAAGGTTACATAGATAACACAACAGTTTGTGTTGTCAAGAGCAAGAAAACCTATACAAATACATATAAAATCATTTGTGCAAAAGGACATGAGATATCAATAATCACATTATTATTACAAGAAAGAGGTCATGCCAGATTAGGAGAAACAAATAGGGAAAAAGTCCAGAACAGAGAGGGTAAGTGAAAGGTGTGGGGAGCAGACAATAGCAGGAGAAAAGGTTTCCCAAACATGTCTTTGTCAAATAACGGAACAGGATGGGTAGTGAGAAAATAGGAGGTTTAATCAGGGCAGTCACAGGAGCTGGAGGTGGCAAGGTGAGAGAACAGCCTTGATTTGAAAATACCTAGAGAGGTGGAGGCAGTAATGTGAATGCTGAGGGCATTTAGCCAGCTGGGGGCATGATAGGCAAATGCTCTTTGTCCCTGAGAAGTCCAGCATCGGGGGACTTGGAGAGGCTGGTGTTCTGATCTTCTGGTAAAACGGGTGCTAGCGCTCGGGCATAACAGGTCTTGGATACTGGTGGAGTGAGGCCCAGAGTGGATTTTTTCGCCATCAGACAGGTAAGGTACTTTATCCGGTTTGAGAGTTGCAACCAACCTGAGTCAGCATATAGTTCACATGTGTGGGTACGTCGATGTGCACCAGTGAGCAGCCGACAGGCCTTATTTAGGGATGTTGTAGTGCGACTAAGTGCTGTAGTAGTGGCAGATCCGTATAAAACTAGGCCATAGTCAATGACTGAGATGATAGAGGATTGGATGGCAATCTTCAGTGCAGAATGGGTAAGGAGCTGTCTGTTCCGATACAGAATCCCAATTCGCTGATTAATAGTTTTTGCTGTACTATCAATGTGAGTTGCAAAGTTAGGCCTTGATCAAAGTTGATTCCAAGATATTTGAAAATTGGCACTTGTTCAAGGGTATTTCCAGGTATGTATTAATGGTGAGTGGGACTTCGCTTCTTGTTTTATGGTTAGAGAAGAGCATGGATTTAGTTTTTTTTGTGGTTTAGAACCAGCTTATGTTCAAGGAACCACATTTCAACTTTGGAAAAGCATGCTGAAGGTTGAGGTGTAAGAGGCTCGGATCTTTATGAGTGGCAAGAATCATGGCATCGCCGGCATAGAGGATTATTTGTTCAGGGCAGGATTTGGGGAGGAGTTTAGGAAAAGGCTGAAAGGAGGGGCCCAGGATGGATCCTGGGAACTCCTGAGCGAACCGGTTTTGAGTCTGAGAGAACTCCAGTTACTTTTACAGATTGAGAGCGCTGAGCAAGGTAATTTTACCCAGTCACCAGGACCTCAGGAGCCCTAGGGATAGTAGTTGTTTGATAAGGTAGGCTATGGTGTACTGTATCAAATGCCTTGGTTAAGTCAGTGTAGACTGCTCCAGTTAGGTTTCCTTTGTCCATGGCATTGTGGATTGCTTCTGAGAATTCAAGTAGGGCAGTCGATGTGCTGTGCCCTTTCCTAAATCCATGCTGCTGAGTGCATAGGATGTTGTGCTTTTCCAGGTAGTCTGAAAGTTGGTCCGCCACCAAGCATTCAAGGGCCTTAGAGAGAGGTGGTAGTATTGATATCGGGCGATAGTTACCAGGCAGTGACTTATCACCACTTTTGTGCACTGGAGTGACAACTGCAGCCTTCCATTTCCTAGGAATTGGCTGTAGCAGAGGGAGAGATTGAAAATTTTTGTGAGGAGGAGCAGTACTTCCTCCAGAGTGAGGGACAGAAGTTTAAGGTCAATAGTATCGCTGCTTGCCTGGACTTAGAAATGGCCTTCTTTACATATTTATAGACTTCATGTGCCTTTACTAGTTTGAAATGGAAGGGTGGTTTGGTTGGAGAGGCAGTAGAAGTAGAAATTGAGGGTTAGCATCAGTGAAGAAATCAAATGAGAGGACACCACTAAGGTCCGTGAAGGTATCATTTAGGGTGTTTGCAGTGATCTCTGGGTCTAATGTAGTGGTTCCATCCACATTCATTATTGTAGGAGAGGATTTGGACTGCTGACCCATGATATTTCGTATGTTGTCCCAGAAGGATTTCCCTTCACCCCAGGAGTTGGAGAGGGCATTCTTGAAGTAGGAGCTCTTCATCAAGCGGATCTGTTTAGTACAGTGGTTGCGAGCCTGTTTATATTTTTGAATGTCTGACAGAGTGCCAGTAGCTCTTGCAGTGGCCCAGAGGTGATCCCTACTTTTGAGTTGTGCCAATAGCTTCGCCGTGAGCCAGGGATTTGTGAGTGCTTTGATTTTGCGCTTTTTAACTGGTGCATAGGTGTCACAGGCAGTGTTGAAAGTAGTAATAAAGTAATCAAGGGCTAGGTCAACATCTTGAGTTTTGTAAATCAAGGACCAGTCTGCCTAAGACAGATCTTGAGATGAGTAAGGTTGCCATAAGGTAGGACTCTGCTATAGATGGTTTTTGGAGGCAGATTACGAAACTTATTTGTCCAGGTACATATTATTGGAGAGTGATCACTGAGTGAGTCAGGAAGAACACTTACATTGGTTATACGGGTAGGGTGGCTGGTAAGGATCCAGTCAATGAGGGTGCTGGTCCCTGATTTGTAGTTTTTCCTGGTAGTTGAGTTTGCCACTTGTGTTAAATTTGCTGCTAGGATAGCATCTTTGTTTGACCCTGCATCAGGAGCAAGCCAATTTATATTAAAGTCCCCAAGGAGAAGGAGTTCGAAGTCAGAAGGTTGTGTACTTACGAACTCTAGGACAGCCTGTAGGCCAGAATCAGGATCTTTTGGTGGGATATAGACAGCAGCAATCATGAGGACTTTGTTTTGGGCACCAAGTAGTATCTTGATAGGGAGGAGTTGCACTGAGGTTTCTGTGGTGGGGTAATAACCAGGGAGACAGGTGAGGTAGTCCTTTATGTAGATTGCACACCCACCACCCCTTTTCGAGGTCCTATCCAGTCTGAATATCTTGTAGCCTTGTATAGAGATGGCATGATGCGGAGTATTAGGTGTCAGCCAAGTTTCGACGATGGCAAAGATATCCGGGTTGTGCTGGCTGGCAAAGATTTGAAGGGAGGCCAGTTTTGGGAGGAGACTGCAGATGTTTAAGGTAGCAATTTTGAGCCCCCCCTCCATTTTGTCAGGCTTTGTTGTACTATAGGAGACAGGGCCAGGATTTGAGTGGACACTTCCTGATATCAAGAGGAGGAGGAGTAGGAGTTTAAGAGACAGTTGCTGTACTGTAGTCAATAGAATTACACTCTGAGGCTTATGCAGCTTGGACCAGTGCAGGCGCCTAGGGACCCAGAGCAAGGAGGTTGTTAGTAATAGAGGACGATATGCCCATTTATCCTTGTTGTAGCTTGTCAGTTGCACCCAGTCGCTTGCAGATAGGTACCGGTGGTTAAGTTAAAAGCCAAAAGAATGATCAACAGCTGAGGTCCAGAGTCACTGAAATGTTAAAATTCCTGAAGGTGATTAACTGTGCCTGCACATATGCAGGATGTGAAATCCTTGTCTGTATGCTTCTTTGTCATTCAAACAGGTTGCTGAAAAGCCCACATACAGATCATGGAGCAGGTCAGACGAAAATGTGGATTCCAGCAGGACACAGAGTTTGTCAGATGTGGTTGCTTCACTTATGTTTTGCTTGGGATAGCTTCCAAAAAGTTGATTTTAAAATGAAAATAAAGATACCCGATGATGATTTTTTGCAGAAATCCAGTCCAGGAGACTTTCACGGATGTAGTGAGCAAGAATGGTATAGTTACCACAAGCAGAAAAACATGTAAATCCACAAATTCTAAGCTACAGACACAGACAAACACAAGCAGCCACCACACAGACCCAAGTATTAGGTTGTCTTGCTGCCTTCGCCCTGGAATGGTGCAAGACTGAGGAGTACTCGCCATATACGGAGCTATTTTTAATAATCTTTGCAAAAAATTTTGCTTAATATCTTTATGTCCATGTTCAGGAGGCTCAATGGCCTCCAATTATTTATATCAGCCCCATCTCCTTTCTTGTATATTAATACCAGTATAGCTTCTTGCATAGATTCACCGTACTCCCCTGTATTAAATATTTCATAAAAAAAAAAATAACCAATATGGGGCCAAATCATCCTGGGATTTTTTTTATAAAACCCAGCACTGAGTCCATCAGTGTCAGGAGCTGTATCAGAAGGTAACAGGGCGATGGCATGTAACACTTCTTCTAACGTTACCTCAGCAACTAAATCTGGCATATCTACTTCAGATACCTGTGGAAGTCTTAACTTTTTTAACAAATCATGTAGATTTTCTCAAACAGGAGGTTCACCAAACAAATTATTGGTGTACTCTTCTACAGTGTTTAACAGTTCTTGTGGTGTATGCATCTGCTGCGCACTACTGGACTTAAGGTCGGTTATGATCCTGTTTTTCACTCATTTCTTACATTTTTTGGGGGTGTCTAATGAATGTTCTAGGGACATGGATATGTTGTTCATCCACACTGTCTGGCAGGTTCCTTGCCGCTTTAAATCTTGCCGGAAGGTCTTCAAGCTGGCTCCTCCCACCCACCTGGGTGGTAAAACTCTAGATCCACCCCATGATGCCAGATCTTCCTTACCACTTGGAAGCTCATGTTCCCTCCTTAATGCTCTGCGTATAGACTGGATCCTAATTCTTCGGTTCGCCCGAAACTAATTCTTAAGTTTTCAAGACTTTGGTCTAATTACTCCCTCGCGGCTGTGATGGACAAATCGACTCCCGGATTTCGGCGGTGCCCATGTGGGCAGAAAATGTCCAGGACGGATCCGCACTCCACGTGCGTCTACTGCCTCGGCCTAGATCATGACCCGCAGGCCTACGAGTTATGCCATTCATTTTCGGCCAGTGTCCTGGAAGACCGCGCTGCTCAGTTATAGCTTGGGCGCCCCGAGAAGTGCTACCCGCCGGTGAAGTCCAAGGAGGCCTGTTGGGCAGTGTCTATGGCGGCTGGCTTGGCTGAGCAACTCGAGCAGTTGATCGCCCTTGGGGAGGGGGTGGCCCAGGCCGTATCTTCATCTTCCTCGGTCATGGCATTTATCCCGTGCTGTTTCTCTGGGATCCTCCTACACAGCTTCTTTTAAGGAGCTTTGCCAATCCCTTTCCACGAAGGGAGAGGGGCCATTGGGACACTCTTCTCGGTCCAAAAAGAAGGACTCGAAAGGTAAGTCCCACCATCGGCATTCGAGGGAGCGGGAGAGGTCCTCTTCCCTGGACAGCCGACAGTCAACTTCGGTAAACTTTGCGGCTAAGGCCACTGGCTTCACGGTGTCCCCGTTGGGTCAGCCAGCAGAGACACCTGTCGATGCGGTCAAGATTTTTCTTGACCTGTCGGATGGGCTGTCGACTGGTGAAGCCAACAACCCTTCTTCACCAGTTCCCCCGGTGGAGACAGAGGACTTGCCTGTGCCTCCTGTGCTGGAGTCCACGGCCAAGGCTCCCGAGCCGAGGGAAGAGTGGGTGTCCCCTGCCCCTTCCCAGACCCGCCCTTGGAAACACTGAGGGTCTCAGTCTCGGACCTCGTCTCGGTCCAGCCGACACCAGTGGTCTCTGTCTCTGCACCGAAGTAAGTGGCAGTGCCACTCGTCCTTGTCTTCCTCCTCAGAAGAGGAAAGGCTTCGGCGCAAATTGCGTCGATGCTACAAGGACCTAATGTGGCAGCAGTTACTTCTGTCTGGGAACAAGCTGACGCCATCGCCTTCCCAGGCCGTCAAGTGGCTTTCACCCAAATGGCCAAAACAACCCCTCGTGGTAGTCGAGGTGCCCAAGCCTGGGCTGGTTGTTTGGCTGAAGCCAGCTGCCCCACCGATTGTGGTGGAACCTCCGCCTCCACAACTGAAATCGGGGGCACCAACCAAGGACTTTCGGTCAGGTCGGGTCTGCCCCACAGGTTGTCGGTCACCCTCACTCCCGACTATCCTCGGCAGGTGGAGGGGGGCTCAGGCCCCAGGCAGCTCTTTGTGGACTCCTCAGAGTCCAACTCTTCCTCCCTGTTTTCCAGGTCCCTAGACCTGGAGTCCTCTGGGGGGCAGTCGATGGACGAGAGCCAGTCGTCTTTCATGAGTTTGCTTCAGCTCATCTCGGAGTCCACCGGGATGCAGCTTGAGCCTGTATCCAAATGGGCCAAGCATCCCCTGACAGAGATACTGGACAGAGGGGATTCACCCACGGAGGCATTTCTGGTGGCTGAGGCCATTGTTGGCCCAGCCTTGGAGCTTTGGCAGTGGCCGACTTCCTGTCCTGCACCTTCGGCCAGGATGGCCAGGAAGTATAAGGTCCCTACTGGCACTTTGTCCAGTTTTTCGGAGCACCCCTCTGTGGAGGGGTTGGTCACCGATAGCGTTTTCCGGCGTTCCGGGAATGCTAGGGATGTGGATAAGCCCCCTGACAAGGAGTCCAAAAAGCTGGACTATGCCGGGCGCAAGGTGTATGCTGTGTCCTCCCTTGGCCTCCACCAGGCCAGCTCAGCCGTGCTGATGGCAGACTTCTCCCACTCCCTCATGGGCTCCCTGGATGAGGTGATCCCTCATCTCCCGGCTGACCTGCAGACCACGGTCAAGCAGGTGAGGCATCAGGGAAGGGCGGTGTCAAAGCAGCAGCTCCAAACATTGGAGACTCCTGTGCCAGATCAGTTGCGGCCACTGTGGCCATGTGCCGCAGGGCATGGCTGAGGATATCCACCTTCACGACGGATACCCAGCATAAACTGGCGGATGTCCCGTTCCCTGGGGACTGACTTCTTCGGCCCTGGAGTGGAAGGCCACCTCCAGCGGATCGAAAAGTCCAATGCTATCCTGAACTCGGTCACCTCTGCCCAGAAGGACAAGGGCCGTCGTCCACAACATAAGTCCTTTCGCCCGTCTGCGCCTGCGGCACGTCTGGCCCAACAGCACCAGCATCAGGGCCAGCAGGCTTGCGCTTGGCATCCCAAAGCCAAGCCTGCGGATTCCTCCAATAGGAAGCAGGGAGGAAAAGGACCAGGAGGTCCCTCAGCCGGTCCCTCCTCCAAGCCTGCCCAGTGACGTGTTGAGGGATGTCGCCCCCAGCCTCATCACTCCCCCCTTGGTTCTCCCGTGGGGGGACGGCTCTGCCACTTCCTTTCCACTATCACCATGGACCACTGGGTGTTGGAGGTGGTAGGAAAGGGCCTGCATCTGGAGTTCGAACAGGCCCTGCCCTTCCGAGCCGTCGCCCCTCACGGGGGCTACGGGGTCTGCAGCCTCTCTGTCGGTTCGCCGAGCCGACATTGCCCTGCTCCTCGAAAAACAGGTGACCAGGAAGGTGGCAGATCCTCCACCAGACCCAGGGTTTGTGTCCAGGTACTTCCTGGTCCCGAAACGGATGGGGGGTTGGTGCCCCATTCTAGACCTGCATGACCTGAACAGGTTCCTACGGTCTCGAACCTTCAGGATGGTCGCTCTGGCTCAGATAATTCCATCCTTGGAATGAGGCATGTGGTTCTGTTCTCTGGACCTCCAGGATGCATTCTTTCACATCCCAATCCATCCGTCCCACCAGAGATTCCTCCACTTTAGGGCAGAGGGATCTCTCTAGGAGTTCCAGGCCATGCCCTTCAGCCTTTCCCTAGCTCCCAGGGTCTTCACCAAATGCATGGCAGTGGTGACAGCATTCCTGCGGCGCTGAAGGGTCCAGGTGTACCCCCTACCTGGACGACTGGCTGATTGCAGCCTCCTCCAGAATGGAGGTGGAGTGGTCCAGAGATCTGGCCCTCCAGGTTTGCTCTCAGGTTGGCCTCCTCATCAACGAGGCCAAGTCAGAACTGGTGCCAAAGCAGGTGATACAGTTCATCGGGGCAGAGCTTGACTCTTTACGAGCCAGAGCATGGCTCCCGGTGGACAGGGCCGAGGTTCTTTCCTCCTTTGCCCAATCATTTCAGGTTGGGAAATTGCACCCTGCCCAGGACTTCCTGCACCTCCTGAGCCTCATGGCGGCCTGCACCAGTGTGGTCCATTGGGCCTGTTGGTACATGCATCCCCTTTAATGGGGGCTGGCCAGCCAGTGGTCACAGCACTCCGATCCCTCGGATCAGCTAGTGACGGTGACCCAGGGGATGTGGAACGGCCGTCCAGTGGTGGACCATTCCAGCACATCTGCAGGAGGGCATCCCATTCATCCGCTCTTAGCCGACAGTCTCTCTATCGACCGATGCCTCTCTGATGGGTTGGGGTGCCCATCTGGGGGGAGCACAGAGCACACGGCCTCTGGTCCCCTCTGGAGTCCCGATGTCACATCAACCTGCTGGAACTTCGAGCGATTCATCTAGCCCTCACCGCCTTCACTCCGTTTCTACGGGGTCAAGTGGTCCAGGTCCAGACGGACAATACCACGACCATGTACTACCTAAACTGCCAGGGTGGGACACACTCCATACCTCTGTGCAGGGAAGCTCTCCACATTTGATCACTCATGCGCAGCCTAGAGGTGGATCTCCTTGCCATCCATGTGGCAGGAGTCTCCAACATTCTGGCCGATGCCCTAAGCTGGATAGGGGCTGCGTCCCATGAGTGGTACCTCCTGCCGGAGGTAGTACAAGATCTGTTCTCCCACTGGGGCATGCCTCAGGTGGACCTGTTTGCCTCCAGGGAGAATGCGAAGCTGAGACTGTTTCATGCCTGCCCCCCTCAGCGGGGTATGCTGCAGGGGGATGCCTTCTTGAGGCCGTGGACCCCAGGCCTTTTCTACGCCTTCCCCCATTTCCCTTGATCCACAAGGTGCTTCTCAAGGTGAGGAGGGACAAGGCACAGGTGATTCTGGTAGCCCCAGACTGGCCCTGCCATTTCTGGTATCCAGATCTCCTTAGTCTCAGCTCCAGGCTCCCGAGGCAGCTTTCAGCCCGCCCGGACCTGATCTCAGTCAATCAGGGGGAAGGTATTCCATCTGGACCTTCAATCCCTGCACCTGACGGCCTGATTCCTGAGTGGCTAGAGTTCCAGGCATTGGGTCTTTCCGATGAGGTCCTCAGCGTTGTTGAGGCATCCCATAAGGAGTTGACCAGAAAATGCTATGCCTTCAAATGGAAGAGATTCTCCATTTGGTGTCAGGGAAAGGGCCTGGACCCTTCCTCCTGCTCCTTGGCAAGCATTCTGGACTACCTGTGGTCCCTTTCTCAGCAAGGGCTTCAGTCAACGACCTGTGCACCCTGGCAGCCATCTCTGCTTACCGGGCGCGGGCCAGGAAGCAGTCGGTGGCGCAGGAGAAGGTGGTCGGGTGCTTTTTCAAAGCCCTTGATCACATATCCCCTCTGGTGCGAGAACCTCCACCTCCATGGGATCTACTGCTGGTATTGGCTAAGCTCATGGGCAAGCCATTCGAACCGATGCACAGGTGTGACATCTCTCACCTGTCGTGGAAGACCACCTTCTTGGTGGCTATCATGTCAGCCAGAAGGATGGGAGAGCTCCAGGTGCTTTCCATTGAGTCTCCTTATCTGGTCTTCCACAGGGACAAGGTTGTCCTGCGCCCCCATCGAAATTCCTTCCGAAGGTGGTGTCAGAGTTTCACCTTAACCAGGTGTTGACTCTGCTGGTGTTCTACCCCAATCACACCTTGGAGGCCGATTATAGGCTCCATACTTTGGACCCTAGAAGAGTGCTCGCTTATTACAAGGAGCGGATGGCTGAAGTTCGGGGAGAGGTTCGCCAGCTGCTTGTCACCTACGCTGAAGCCACACCTGGCAGACCTGCAACCAAGCAGATGATAGGCAGGTGGGTCACCTCCTGCATAGATCTCTGCTATAGGTTGGCGGGCATGGAGCCTCCCAGAGGGATAAGAGCTCATTCTACCTGCCATACTGCTGCTTCGGTGGCTGCTTCCAGGGATGTCCATATCCAGGAAATCTGCAGGGCTTCTACCAGGAAGTCAGTACACACCTTCATTACCCACTACCACATCGACCTTGAGTCACGCCGGGATGCTGGTTTTGGGGCCTTGGTTCTCCAGTCTTTATTCCCTAAGTAGGGGGTGTGCGCCTTGCCTCCCTCCCTCCTCCCAGAGAACTGCTAGGAGTCTGCCAGACAGTGTGGATGAATAACATATCCATGTCCCTAGAAATACAGGTTACTCACCTGTAATAGGAGTTCTAGGAATGGTATATGCTGTTCACCCACCCGGCCTCCCCGGCTTCGACCCACAACCTGGCTTCCAGCGGGTTAGATCTGGCGTCATGGGGCGGAGCCAAGAGTTTTACCACCTGGGTGGGTGGGAGGAGCCAGCTTGAAGACCTTCCGGCAAGATTTAAAGCAGCAAGGAACCTGCCAGACAGTGTGGATGAACAACATATACCATTCCTAGAACTCCTGTTACAGGTGAGTAACCTGTATTTTTTTCACCTGAGTTCTTGATTAAGTGATTTTTGCCCTGCTATACTGATGCTTCATCATCTCTTTTTTTTTTGTGTGGTGTTAATGTGCTGTAATCATGAGTTGTTGCCTCTGCTTGAGATCGAATGCTGCAAAAAATGATGCAATTTTAGGTAATGTAAATAGTCCCTATTTACAATATATTGTGATCTCTGTTGGAACATAACCTGGATGGCTTTTTTTGTATCCGCCCACCATTCCTGTATGGTGTCATACAACTCTACCACCAAAAGTCTGGCTGCCCACTGTTGGTTCCAGATTTTATCCATGCAGGGGTTTGTCAGGATGGACTTGTTCAGACGCCATTTTTTTTTTTCCGGCATCTAGGGGCATTTCCCCATGTGATGCATACTGTTGTGGCCATATGGTCAGAAAACTCAAAAGGGCCTGTTACCATTTTAGTCACCTCAAGTGTAGATGAGGTGAACATGTAGTCAATACGTCCCTTTGAAAATAAGTGTAGCCCCTCTCCAGATTTTTCAGTCTGCATGCGTCCTTTAAGCCTGCTGTCTCCAGTGTTTGTTGTAACATACTAGAGTCACAGAACATTTTTTATGTTCACAACCCCCTATCTGTTCTAGTTATCCCACAATTAAAGTCCCCAACCCAAATTACAAGTCTAGAGGTGTGCGGGTATGGCTGTACTTCCCTGTATAAGTCCACCATCTGTGCCTTAGTCTGGGGAGCATAAATCCCTATAACATGAAATCTTTCTGTTAGATATGAGAGATCTAATAGTAAAGCCATACCAGGATGTGTATATACACTAATTTTGACACAGACATCCGTGGTTTTTATAGAAGGATACCAACTCTGTTGAACAAATCAGTTCCCACTGACCAAAATGAGGGTCCCAACTTCCACTCTCTTTCCACTATCTGCAGTTCCTGCTTGGTTTTAATCCTGGTGTCTTGCATACAAATGATATAGCTTTTGAGATTCTGCAGTGTAAATATGGCCTCAGTGCGTGTCCTGTCACTCTTTATGCTATTTGCATTAAGGGAAGTCACTGTGAGTGAATGCATTTAAGAGGGGGAAAAGAAAGGGAAGGTTGTCATATCTCTGTATGTCCCAGGCTTCTGCCACTATGGGGTTCTAGTAAATTGCCTTCTCCTGGTTCCTTTGGCAATAGAGTTATCTCCTCCCCCCTCCGTGTCTGTTGTGGAAGCAATAGAGGAAGTATCTGTCCCCTCCTCCTCAGAATTACCCTCCATACTCTCTGAACCAAGTGGACCAAATTAATTTCCCAACAAAAGGGGGGGGAGAGCTGTAGCCCTCATCCTGCCTTCCTGAGAGGATTGTACTACCCTTTTCCCCTGTCTGTTTCTTTTCTTCTGGGACACCAATTTAAAAGGGAGTCTTTCTCCCCAGGTGGAGGAGGGGGAGGCATGTTTGAATTAACTTCCACATTGGCTGGAACATTAGTGAGTCCCGTTCCTTCTATACTATGGGGTGCATTATCTACTGCAGTTGCTAATGTAATTGCTGCCTGCTCCCCTTCATCCAGTGCCTGATGAACTACTGGAATATCCTGTGTTACTGGAGTCCTCTAATCCCCACTCTGTACTGCAAGTCTTTTTGCCTCCTGGTGCTGTGCTTGGTTGATGAGACCTTCATGTGAGGGGCAATCTTCCCTATTATGGGATGTCCAGGGGCATTTCCCATAAGAGTATCCGGTATGCTCGCATAGGTTACACTTAAATAAATTTAGGCACGCAGCTGCTAAATGCCCATGCTCTAGGCAGTGACTGCAGCGTGGAGTGTCGCATGCAGAACTAATATGTAACCTTGACCCACATTTAAAGCAGGACCTGAGTTGTCCACTGTAAAATATGGAACCTCTATCTTTCCCTAGAAAAAAGGAATTGGGGAGGTAAACTGGGCCTGTGCTTGTAGAAAACAATTTAACCTTTACCCTCTAGCTCCCATCCCAAATTTGATCACTGTTGAGATTCAGTGTAGGCCTCCCTAAAATTTCACAGCGTTTCCTCAGCCACAATAAAATGTCCTCGACATTTACACTCTCATTTCTAAATACAATGCTGATCATTTTAACCAAAGGCTTAGTCAATAGAATTGCATGAAATGGAATCCATATTGGCATATTTTTTACTTTTTGATGCATCTCCCAGAATCTGTCCAGACTAGACGCATGTTTGAAGCTTATGCCATAGTTTCCACTTCCCAAGCTTATTAAAGCAAAAATCTCTGAGAAATACTCCATGGAAGTTTTCAACAAATTTTTTGCTATACGTACTCTATCGGGGGGGGGGGGTCTCTAAGCCACCCTTATATAGTAGCTGAACTGTGTTACACCTTGGGGCAGGTTCTCCCTTATTCGCAAACAGATCTGACAATTTAAACATAGGCCCTAATGAGGTACCTGGTTGTACATTTTGCAGTGTTTCCTGTCTAGGTCCTGGCCATACAATGTCTTCATTAGCTTGTACACTAACTGGGGTGTCCCCCATTTCTATTGTATCATTACTTTGCACACTATTCAATGCATTTTCAATATTATTCACATTTGAAATGTCATAGTTAACCCGGGGTGTGTTGGAGTTCTTATCCTTCCCCTCATTGGAGGCCACAGGTGCTGCTGCATTAGATAGAATTTTCTGGTACATGCATTCAGTGTGGTCTGGAGTCCATTGTCCCGTCTGCCCTAGTAGCCATCCTGCATCTAGGAGTGTGTGCTCTGGGGACCAATTATTAGAATTTCCCACTGTGTTCTCTGTCAAAGTTTCAGGCTGCTTTTCTGTCAAATTGCCCCAATCCTTATTTTTATTCCTCTATGCAAATGAGTAGGTTTTCTCTTGTACCTCACCTCAACCTCCACATTATCTCCATCTGTGTGCTGCAAGTCTGTTCTTATTTGTTTGCCTACTCCTAGACTTTCCCTTTTTGTAGTTTATTTTCAGGGACTTTATTTTCTGGCTGTTTGTGGTACACAGCATTCCCATCTGTCTTACTGCTAGCCCCTTTGTTTACAGCCTCACATTCAGTCTGTATTTTGTTCCCTTTTACAGGTCTATTTTTATTCGTCAAGGTTGTCTTTTTGAGCAGTTTTTGGCACACAAATTTTCCATCTGTCTCACTGCCAGCCACACATTTTGTAGGAGTTTGTTCAGCCTGAGTTTCTTGCCACATCATCCCAGTGCTAGGCCCTTCCCTCACAGGCCTTTGTGGTAAGTCACCTCATATCGGTCCAGGCTGCTCACTGACAGCAACTCTAGAAGTTTTGACAGCAGTTTGAGCTGTAAGTGCTTGCAGCTCTTCATCTAGTTTTTGTGCTTACTGTAAGCATTTTTGCTTCTCTGAAAGCAGCATACTTTGTTGCTCCTCGTGAGCATTTTCAATCTCTGCCACATTATCTATTATAGCATCCAGATTCTTGTTAGTATCCTGATTATCTACCGCTACTATTACCTCTGCAGTTTCATCGACATCCTCCTCAGAAAATTCAGCCGCTGCCAGTGCAATTTCAACAGCCTCCTGAGACGACAGTACACAGAGGACTTCTCCTCTGTAATCTCTACATCCATCCCCTCCTCAGTCTCCAGAGAAATGGCCATCTTTGCTCAGATGGCCAAGGGTTACCCCTACAGTGCAGTAAGGGAATTTCCCCAGTGCCCTGGTCAAATTTCCCCCATTCACTGGAAATACCACAAACAACTTAATCTGGTTCAATCTCACTTGGCATGCATCTGTGGGGGATTGTGATGTGGGATGGGGCAGCTGCAAAGCAGGGTGCTAGCTGCACACTCAAGCAGACTTGATAAACCATGTGGCCTGTATCTGCTGGTAAGTAAGTCAGTCTTAAGAAAAATACTGACAGCTGCTCTGTGGAACTATCCCATGAGCTAATCCAGGGTGCACATCCTAGCAGACATGAAGGCGCAACTTTCAACACATCAGAAATCCTTGAAGCAACAGATTCTGTAAGGCAACTGGTAGAGTGACAGACTGAATGTCTTAGCCAGCTTGAAAGGCAAGAGATGTGGGGCTACATACCTTGGATTGTCTTCAAGACAGAATCATAAAAGTGGACAGAACACATTTGGGTGGATGATCTCATCCTGTCGTACACCCACCCATCTAGGGGTGGGCAGGGGTAGCCTGTCACTCAAAGGAGAGAAATCACCTCCTACAATCAGAAAAGAATATAACAGAGAAATTAGGTTCATTTCTCTCTCTTGGATTTGGTACTTCTGAAAGCTTCAGAGCCCTGCAGCTAGAAGTCTGGTAAGAAAGCTTAAGGAAAAGTATTTTCTTCAGATAGCAGCAGGTAAAGATATAGGTTTTAGCTGAGAATAGTTCAGAATTTTACATTACACCAACTTTCTGTTAACTTGCTTTATTTTCTGTTTTTTTAGTAAATGTGCAACCCTTTTGTTTTCCTGTAAATACATCCTGTTGTAAATACTTAGTAGTATTTCAGTAAAGCTTCTATTTTGATAGAATCCGTGACTGCTTGTTTCATTTAAAAAGGGTAATTACACTATTTCTGCTGGACTCTGTTTGCAGTCCATTCTACCCACACTTATTGTGTTGACCTTCCTGATCTTGAGCAAGGAGGAGGTAAAAAAACAGTTTTCCTCGTTCCTGTTGGTAAAAACCATGTGGTGGCAGTGAGCTGGAAATCCCTGGTGGTGAGGGCAGTTTCCTTGCGTTACATTAATGGTAGTGGTGGGATCTGTGTGGCAGCTGTTACCTGTGCAGAGCAGTGGACAGTGTGCTTGATAGAGAGAAAGAAAACACACACACTGGTGAGGGAATGCCAGCTTTAACAGTAATGAAACAGGACTTCAGAAGGTTGCATTGTTTACTACTTTTTTTATTTATTATTTCTAGACAGTTTAGTGCAGCATAGCTAGAGAATATGAACTCCTCAAGCTATGTAAAATTTCATGTACAGCAACAGTTTAGTGCAATGTAACTAGAGAATGAGCTCCTCAAGCTATGTAAAATGTTATGTACAGCAACTTTGTGAGTTGTGGGCAGCAATGGGGATTGTCCATGAGGGCATGACAAAGAATGCACTTAAGGAAACCCTGTTGGTGCATGACCAGCTACAAAAGGGGCAGACAGTCTCAAATGAGCATGGCCCAGTATCTGATCAGCAGTTGGTCACTGAGGACAGTGACTCGGGTAGCGAAACTGAGGTCTCAGCAGCTGAGCAAGGGGGGGCACCTTGTGGCACAAGCTGGGGAAGCTGTGCAGCCCAAGCAATCTCTGCTTGAGATCCTGAAAGTAAAGTTTGTGCTGCAGGATGCCAAACTGCAGAGGGAAAGGCTGGAGGCTGAAACAGAGAAAATAAGGATGGAGGGTAGAGGAAAGAGAAAAGATTCACAAGCATGAGATCCTTATGCGAGAGGAAAGGGAGAAGATTCACTAGCATGAGATCCTTATGTGAAAGGGGGGAGAGAGAGAGAGAGCACATGAGATCGAGATAGAAAAACTGTGCCAGCAAACATTGCAACAAACCATAAACAATGGCAAAGGTGGTTCAATCCATGAAGCCATGATTAATTCTAAAATGTTTCCACAATACCAAGATGAAAATGATCTGGATTTATTTTAAAAACATTTGAAAGTGTTTGTGGGCAATTTAAATTAGATAAGACTCTGTGGATGATCCACCTGACCCCTTTACTTACTGGCCTGCCTTGCATGCATTTGCTTGAATGGACAATAATGATTGCATGAACTATGATTACGTTAAAAGAATGTTTTTAAAACATTTTGAACTGACTCCTGAGGCTTATAGATGGAAATTTAGAGTTAAGAAAAGGCCCAGAAGACACCTATGTGGAACTGCATGCCTAAATGTGTGCTTATTTAGACCATTGGGTGGATGTATTAAGGCAAGAACTGTATAACAGGTTAAAGATTTAATTGTAAGAGAACAGTTTCTTAAAATTGTACCTGATGACCTGCACATTTGGCTACTGGACCAGGCATGCAACTCTGCAAAGGAGGCAGGAGAAAGTGTTGATTTGTATGTGGCCAGCAGACCACATTTGCAGCGTAAGAACTATGGGGCTCAGACAGCACATGTTTTAAGGGGACCCAGGGAGGGCAGCCTAAAGGAAACCAGCCTGCACCCAAACTCAAAACAGAACCCTCCGGCTCTAAGGGAAGCAAGGTGCTGGGGGCAAAGGAATGCTGGATTTGCCAGAAAGTGGGGAATGTATCCCATGACTGCCCTAAAACAGGAATAAATGGTAAAAGCCTGGAGAGGGGGTGACCAAGACAGTGCACTGTAGTTGGTAAACTGGTCACACACTGTAGTACCACCAAACATGCACACTATTCTAGTCATTGGAATGGTAACACAGGGACTGAGGAACACTGGTGCCTCCATTTCCATGGTAAGGTAGGATGATCCAGACAGAGCAGATTCTGCCAGCGTAGTTCTCCAAGATTCAGGGAGTCACAGGCCCAGTGGTCCAAGTGCCAATGGCTCGGGTATTCCTGAGCTGGGAGGGTGGCCATGGAGTACAGGAGGTGGGAGTTGTACATGATATCTCTGTGGATGTGATCATGGGGAATGATTTTGGCCTCTGGGAAAACCTAGTATGTGTTACTACCCATTGCCAGGCAAAAGGATACGCTTCAGAGGTCGAGTAGGGGGTGACTCGGCCTGTGCAGACCCATCCCTCAGCAGTTGAGGAAGTAGCTAGTGTGGGTCAAGGGCTATCTAGGAGTAGCAGCCCTGAGCATGAGCTGCAAGCAGAGGAGGTCGTTGCCAGGGGCAGCTTTCCTCCTGAAGGGAAATTGGGGATACTCAGATGGGAGAAGCTGGGCAGGGCACAGCAAGCTGATACTCCCCTCTAAAAGCTGAAAGAGATAGCAGATAGTGCTGAGGCCTCCAAGGGAGTAAAAAAGTTTATTTGGGAAATGGGCTGCTGTACGGGGAGTGTACACCACAGAGGGAGCTAGAGGGAGAAGTGCTCCAGCAGCTGGTAGTCCCCTGGGACTACCGAAAGCAGCCTCTGACCCTGACCCATGATATTCCTTTTTCAGGCCACCTGGGTATTAACCACACAAAAAAAAAGCAGCTTACCAACAATTTATTTTCGCCAAGCATGTACACAGACATAACAAATTACTCTCAGACTTGTCCACAGTGCCAGTGGGTTGTAAAAGCCAGGGACAAGGTAAAGGCAGCTTTGGTGCCCCTGCCTATTATCAATGAACCCTTAAAAGGGGTAGCTGTGGACATAGTGTGGCCCCTAAGCACCCCAAGACAGACACATGGGCAAAGTGGGGACTTTAGCAGGAGGAGCAGCCAATGGCCCAACTTCCAGGCCAGCAGCATCGACCTCCAGGGACTGCTTGACCAGTGCTCCAATTCCTGCCACTGAACTCTGCCCTCTCCTGCCTCCTACACTCTGGCACTGAGCCGTCTCTCTCCACTCCAGCTCTGAGTCACTGAAGAACAGCTGCTCTCATCCACTTGAGCCGCCAGCCCCTGCCTATAGGTATGATCCTCAGAGACTTGCTGAACTTGAAAGCCGTGCACCTGATTGGACACTTGGCACAATAGCAAGGTGCCTATTGGCTGCTGCAGTGCTTCTTTGAATTTAAGCTTTTGGTGCCCGCTGCTTTCATCAAAATGCAGCTTTTTACTGTGTTCTCTCTACCCTAGATTTTAGCTCATTGCTAGGTTTTTTTATTTTGTTTTTTTACTACAACAGTTTTAATTTTTAACCTGCCCTAAAATTGTGTGTTTATCTAGTTCACTCTGACTTGTACTTGATCCTAGCTCAAACAGCATAGTTGTATTATTAACAGGCACTGAGTGTATAATCTAACATTCAATTGTGGTTTAGCAGTGAAATTGTACAAAGCTTTAACTACAGCTGTATGTATATATAACCCTGTCTTACTCCTAACCTGCCCTTAGTCTATAGATCTCCACAACTAGCCTTCTATACTCTGCTCATCTTTTTTTCCTAACTAAATCTGAATCATTCTCCTGCTCCCCTCCTGTTCTTTCTCTCCTTATTTTTCTTATTCTTCTTTTCTCCCTATGCCACCCCTCCCCCACCACCACCAGCCTGGTTGCCTTGAGCCTTTGTCCCAGTAAGTTAATTCCTGATGCCAAGGCTTGTAGCTACCCCTTAGCCTCTTACTTTGTGCTAATCCTGTTAGCACCTCATCTTAGAATAATTTCTACCAGCACCTCCCATTGTCTTAACCTATCTGCCTGCCCCTGCTTTGTTCACCTAGTAAACTTAATTCTCTCTGTCTGTCTTACTTTTTTTTTTTTTTGTGATCTTTGCTTCAGGTGGGCACTTCGGCAGCAGGAGCTGCCGACAGCCAACTTCCAGGCCAGCAGCATTGACCTCCAGGAACTGCCTGACCAGCCCTCCAATTCCCGCCACTGATCTCAGCCCTCTCCTTCCTCCTACACTTGGGCACCATGCCACCTCTCTCCACCCTGGCTCTGAGTCACTGAAGAATAATCGTGCTCATCCATTTGAGCCGCCAGCCCCTGCCTACAGGTATGAATATCTGAGACCTGCCGGGCTTGAAAGCCGTGCACCTGATTGGACATTTGGCACAGTAGCAAGGTGCCTATTGGCTGCTGCAATGCTTCTTTGAATTTAAGCTTTTGGCACCCACTGCTTTCAGCAAAATAGCACTTTTTCCTTTTTACTGTACTCTCTCTACCTGAGGTTTTCGGCACCCACCTGTCCTTTATTAAATGCTTGACCCCCAGTTTCAAGCCCCTCCTCTCACTCCTTAGTGGTGTTTTCTGCTTCCCTCCTCTGAAATCTTTCAAATCAAGCAAAGGCACAGGTCTAGGGGTGGCTCCCCTCTTATCCTCTCCATTTAAAGGGATACTTAAACTACTAAACACAAATTATTTAATCAGCAATTATGTACCATCCTGGAGATGCATCTCTGGAGAGCTACACTGCTGATTACCCTTTATATATGTCACCGCCTTCTTCATTACATTGCTAGCCTGTTGTTTCAAACCTGCAACCCTCAGTAGTAAATGAGTCATACTCACAACAGCAAGGGGCCCCTTACTGCCTCGGGGCTCCATGCAACTGCATGGGTTGCATGTGCCTAATGCCACCACAGCCCCTCAGTAAATATCCCCAAGTACCTATAGTGTTATCACTGAGTAGTCTGCCCCTCCGTCTCTACTGTAGGATTACACTGTCTCATAGAAGCAATTTTTAATTACCACTCCAGATACTGCTAACAGTCAGTCCCGAGTGGCCAAGGTTACAGTGCCCAGAGTGGCTGCACCCACTTGCACTCTTCCCAGGGATTTTCAGTATACATGGAAGAAATTCACATCCCCATAACCATGGCAGGGTAACCAAAGTTAGCTGCAAGCAACTTAAAGAATACCTCTATTTCCTAGTGCTCCTGTTACTACTGGTATCTGGGAATATCCAGCCCGACCCTGGCCCCCCACTTTCCTCCGTTACCAAGGACAGCTTATCATGGGCTCCATAAACATTTGTAGCCTCCTTCCTAAGAAGGATTGTTTGAATGATAGGGTACTGAACCCTAAACCTGATATGTTATCAGTGGTTGAAACCTGGCTCTCCCTGAAAGTAAAAGACACAGTGATTGCAATCCCAGGTGATACCATATACAGATCAGATGGACTATCCAAACATGGGGGGGGGAGAGAGAGAAGAGATGCACTATCTATGTCAGAGATAGTCTCCAGGCACACACCTTTACACTTCCTGAGGCTACCTCTAGTGTGCAAGCCATAGCTCTTAAAATACTTCACGGAATGTTCAATAAATAAAACACTCACTATTCTCGCAGTGTATATTCCTCCTGGCCAGATGATACCAGGACTTGACTCACTGATGAATTGCCTCAATGCATGCAATCTCAATACAGAAATAGTGCTACTGGGAGATTTCAATGTCAACTGACTCGACTTCTGGTTGCGATGGCTGCTGAGTAGATTTGCAGTTTACCACTCTGCTAACCCTCCCAGTTCAATACAATATACTCATCCTCAATATTTGCCTGCCTTCACCCGGAGACGTGGTATTCATCGGGCATTAAACTCTGCAGTTATATTTCCACATATCGCCATTTATGGACGCGGACATGAAAACCCAGCAGTCCTAGCATATGCTGCCCCTGTCTCCTGACAAAGTCAAGCCAGCAAAGAGGAACAAAATGGGAGGATCGGATGAGGCAACCCCACCTGCTTCTCAGGGCTTGCTGACCAAAGCAACCTTTTTTGAGGGTTTGGCTCAAATAAAAGAATCGCTACAAGCCATAGTAGGAGATAAGCAATCTCTAAAAACCTCCCTGAATCAGTTTACCATACGCACCAGAGACAATGAAACCAAAATTTCATCACTGGATGACTAGATGTCTTGCCTAGATCCTGAAGTGGCAACTCTGAGGCAGCGGTTACGCAAAGCCGAGGATAAACTTGAAGACCTGAAGGGCCGTTCGCTTAGAAACAACCTGGTGATCCTGGGGCTCGAGAAAGGGATGTACCCCATTTCTTTCATGCAGAAATTGTGTGGTAAAATAGTGGGCCCCTCACCAAATGGCTCTACCTATATAATAGAGCGGACCCATCATTCTCTTCGGCCCACTCCACCTCAAGGATCTCCCCTATGTCCTTTAATCTTTCACTTACTCAATTATCTGGACAGACAATTTATTCTGGACAAAGTGAGAGAAACCAATGATATTCAGTGGGAAAATAAAAGAATTTGAATTGCTCAAGACCTACCCCTGACGGAAAGACAAAAACGCATGGAGCTTTATCCTGTGGTCATGAAGCTGATTGTGGCTGGTATCAGGTTCAGAATGCACTATCCTGCAATTATCCAAGTGCAGCATGAGGGTAAATGGCTATCATATGAGTCTCCAACAGTTGCCATGACTGAGTTCAAGAAGTTGTTCCCCAATCTGTTCAAGTGAAGGCAACCCCAGGCTCTTGGGGATCTACAATTAGGCATCCGCTTCCATAATTTTTTTTAACCTTTGACTGCTGTTTTGTTCCTGTTAAGACCACTGGCCCTACTCCTGTGCGTGTTGCAACTAAATGCCGATTGAATGCAAGAACTCTAGGTTATACATTTTATGTTTGATCTGGGACCCTGGTTCTGTTTCCCACTGCATTAATAGGTAGCAGGCAGTTGTGTGCCAGATGGACTATGAGGACTTTACCAACTAGGCCCTGCTGGAGCACTGAAACATTGACAGAATTGCACTGTGTCTCACCAGGGTTCTGTTTAGTATTATAGGTATCTGGCTGTATACCAAAGTTTGTGGTGTTGATGTGATTTATAGCTATGAAAGTTTACTTAAGCTTAAATATGTATTAAAAGTTGGCTATAGAGTTTTTCAATCAGGTGGTGAGTGATGGTGCTGCGGGATATTTTGTGGTTAGTGTAATTCGTAGCCAATCATTGGAGAGGAGGGCAGTCTAATGGACTGGGGAACTTTTGGATTTTTAGTTTTTGGGGTTATTGTTGGGGGTGCAAGTTTTTTCTAGATCAGTTTTTCAGGGGAGAGGGAATGGGAGGGAGGGTTCTCTCACATCAGGTAAACTGTGCTGCACCTATGGCTCTAAGGTTACACGTTTCACTACAATTCAAACTGGCCCCACTTAAAGTATTTGATAAGGGGAACTTAGATGTTTCTAGGTAATCTTATTTGTATCCCACCCTTCATTTAAACCACAATGGTGAGGTTTGTATCTTGGAATGTGAAAAGAGCCGGGAATAGGGTCAAGTGATGTCAAATCCTTAAGCATCTTGAGTCTTTGCACAGCAAGATTGCCTTCCTCCAGGTAACGCACTTTTTAGAGACCGAGGGAAGCCTCTTTAGAAGGTGCCAAATGGGCCAGCTGTATGCTGCGGGTAATGCCACCGCTCAAAGAGGTGTGGAAATTGATATTACAACAGGCACATCCTTTCAGTTACAGAAGTCTCATGTGGACCCCCCAGGAAAGAATTATACTTTTGCTCGGCTACCTAAACCACTCAGAGGTATTATTGGGGTCAATCTATGGCCCCAATACTGATTATCCAGATTTTTTCCTCTGTCCTCTCACTCATTTTAGGATCCTTCCCGAAAGTTTCCACGATTTTGGCCGGAGACTGGAACCTTGTCTATTAACCAGAAATGGACAGGTCCTGTACTCAGGGTAAAAAAAGTCTCTATCTCCAGCACAAATAGCTCTTAGAGAGCTCATGTCAGACCACGAGTTCACTGACCCATGGCACCTCTTAAATCCCGATATTAAATGATTTACATTTTATTCTCCTGTGCACAGGTCCCTTTCATGCATAGATTACTTCTTGGTGAACAATCTAGTCCTTGCAGGGCTAACAAGTTGTGAAATTATCCCTAGGACCCTCTCGGACCATGCTCCAATATGGCTAGAGGGCACCTTACTGCACGATCTGCTTAATGATAGCAGCTGGAAGCTGAATATTCAGACACTTCAGGACCCAAAAATAGTGCAGACCCTAAAGAAAACTGTAGAACAGTACCTATCACTCAATCAAAACTCCATTCCGAATGTAGACAAAATCTGGAGTGCTTTAAAATGTGTAATAAGAGGTGAGTGCATACGTCCAGCCACAATTAGGAAGAAAAAGAGGGAGGTCCTTTCCTCTTCTTTTTTGGCCCAAATTCAAGCTCTGGAAGATGAGCTACCATCTAATCCTAGTGACGTGTTCCTGACCCATATGACTTTATTATGGAACCAGTACTCAGAAACCCTAAGGGAAAAAGCACAGTTTGAATCCCAAGCCCGATACACTGAACAGGGAGAGAAGGCGAGTCATCTATTAGCCTTAAGATTAAAAAACAAGACGAATCTAGAATTGTAATTGCCTTGAATTCCCTCAAGGATAATATGCTTCTCACCACACTGAGGGAGATAGCCCAAGAATTCAATGAATATTACAAAGCTTTATATTCACCCCCACACTGATTTCTGATATTTGGGACTACCTACACCAGTGTCAACTCCCATCGCTTTCCCAAATTCAGAAAGACTTGCGCGTCAGCACGATTAGCCAGCAGGAATTATCAGAAGCTATCGATTCCCTCCCCGAGGACAAAACCCCTGGTCCTGATGGATTCCCACCTTGGTTTTATAAATTATTTGAAAAACAAATTTCCCCTTTACTCTTGCTGATGTTTATTTTTGTGAATCAGGTATAACTGACTCCTCCCTGTTGGAAGCACTTATTACTGTTCTCCCCAAACCAAATAAAGACAAAAATAAGGTAACCAATTATTGTCCCATATCCTTAATGAACTACAACATTAATCTCTTTGCCAAAATCCTAGCTGCCAGGTTAACCAAAGTATGGACTCCTTTGCTTAGTTCTGAACAAGTTGGATTCGTGGCCGGTCGATCTTCAGCCAATCACTTGAGGAAACTGCTCCATATCTTCTCTGCATCCAGGATGGCACAGCACCGCAACCAATGGTATTGGTGTCCCTGGATCCGGAGAAGGCCTTTGATAGAGTTAGTTGGCCTTTTTTGTTCAAAGTGCTCTACCGCTTCAGATTCCCCGGCAAATTCGTGCATTGGATTAAGGTCCTTTACACAAACCCTTCAGCAAAAATGTATTGCAATGGGGTTTACTCCAATCTATTTCTGTTTTTCTCTGGAACTCTGCAGGGCTGTCCACTCTCACTGATGTTATTTAATCTTTATCTAGAACCACTACTTTATCATCTCCAAAACTCCCCCCTCATAGAGGGTATTCAGGTAGGCTATCTGAACCATCGCCTGTCAGCATATACAGATGACATCTTACTACATTTAACAAACCTGGAAACTATGCTCCCCGCAGTCCTTGATATTATAGATTCCTATGGATCGCTGTCCAACTATAAATTAAACAAGGATAAATCCACGGTAATGCTGCTAAATGTTCATGCATGCCAAGCCCAGATTGAAAACCTGCATCTGGACTTGGCCCCTCAAATTAAATACTTAGGGCTCACTATCACTATCTCCCAAGATATGGCTCAAGTAAGGTGGCTTAACCTAGACTCCCTTTTAGTGACCTTTAAGCAAGACTTGGACAGATGGGCCCCACTATACCTCTACAAGGGAGAATCAGTGTAATCAAGATGAATATCCTTCCTAGGATATTCTATCCCTTAAATATGCTTAATTTCCACCTCCCTTATTCTTGGTTCTGGAAACTCCATGCCATTATCTCTCAATTTCTTTAGAGATGGAAATCCCTGAGAAGATCATATATTAGGCTAGGGGCTGCTAAACAACATGGGGGTCTTAAACTTCCTAATTTTCACCACTATTATTTAGCAAGCCACCTAGCCAAGTACCTACATTGGATGCCCCCTGCTCCCAAGCATTATGCGTCTTCCCATATACCAGTATGGCTACAAATAGAGTGTCACCTGATTCAATAGAGTGGCATCTTTCCTCTTACCCTATTATATACCACCCACAAAGCATGTTTTTCTTTCCTCAAGAATGAATTGATACTAAGTCCATGCCCAGCTGTATAAGGCTCCTAATTATGATCGTGTTAAAGACATTTCCCAGCCCCTGTATCTGAATCCTAATTTTAGAGTCGGTGGGCAGTGCCTGCCTAAAGCCATTTTGAAGAATCAGCATAGGGAAACTAAAATCTTGGATCTTTTAGTAGGTGGGAAACTTAAAACCACCCCCGAACTCCTTCCTATTCTGAATCTCTCAGAGAGAGAGATTTTTCAAGGTTTCCAAATCAGAAATCTGTTAGTTACTAAACTGGGGACTGAAAAATGGGAAACTGACCAGTTTGCCTTTATTAACTCACTTCGAGACCTGGCCTGGCAGCCCCATGCTGTATCCCAGATTACAGCTACATTGGGGTCTATCTGATAGCAGTGAACACCTAAAGGCGATCACCGTTATCGCTCAGTCAGAGTGCCGAACACATTTTCGGTACTCTAACAACCCCAGTGCACCAGCACAATGGCACCAGGACATATTTTTACTGCTTTCTGTGAGGGGGGCTGTGCCCCCACCTCCCTACTTTACGATTCTCAACTCCAGGGGGGTGCATGTTGGGGGTGAAAGCAGTAAAAAATAAAAAGGTTTGGGCTAGGCGCAATAAAAATCGCACCAGCACCCGGACCCGAACCCAGTACCTCAGCCACCCCAACCACTAGCCAATCAGCAATGCCATGACACAGTTTGACTGGCAAATGCAGCACCACTCCCTACAGCCTCTCCACCCCCTCCCAGCCCACGCTTGCCATGCTCACTCCCACCCCCCCATGCATACATATAGCGATGTCCTGTTGCCTAGTTTGTCCACCCCCTTATCCGGTCACCCTACCTGTCCATAGCCATGAGTGGATTGCGCAGGGAAGGTGCCACCGTAATGGACGGCACCCTTCCTCATGTACCCACTTCACGGGTTACTGCTACAATGTACCCTGCCATCTGCCCAGATATACTGGGTCACTCTACATACTAGACAGAACAATTCCCCAACAAGGAGTTCAATTGGGATAAAATTTTGCAAGCATTTTTTCCTACGTATCCAATGATAAACTCTGTATAATCCAATTTTATATATTGCATAATATTTATTTTACCCCAGCCAAACTTGTTGCCATGGGTAGACCACAGGATAACATGAGTTTTAGATATGGCAAAGTAGAAGGTACCCTACTGCATGTCCTCTGGGACTGCCTTATTCTTAAACCTCTGTGGACAGAGATAAAAAATAACGCAGATCCCCTATTCGGCCTTGAGTCATTTTTTTACACGTGAGGTCTGTATATTAGGTGACTATTCTTTGGTGTCTGTTAAAGAAAGAAGGTTCAATCTATCTCTAATCTCTTGCTCAGTCAAAAAAACTGGTATTAAGACACTGGAAGGATTCCTCAATGATTACACATACTGAGTGGTTAGACGAGCTAATGTTTAATCTTCGTATAGAAAAGATGATAGCATCCCTTAGGCATACTCCTAATAGTTTTGACAAAAAGTGTGGAAAGCTATATGCACGGTACTCAATCCCACAACAGTAACCACCGAATTACAGTATGATGACCTATAGGGTATTACCCACACAGCCACTAGATGGAGCACAGCATTAAATGCTTGGTCTGCGCTTTAGTATGGTTCACTTTTGAATGTTACTTACCAAAAGCAGTCCTTTCCTTTCACTTTTTACTTCTGATATCAAATTAACAAGGCATGTTCCCAGAATGGGGGGGATCCTTAAGCCATTATTAATAAGAGGGTGGGTACGGGAGGGGGGTAATTAAAAGGGAGTAGTTCGGTTTTATCTTGGTTTTTATTGAGCCAATGTAACCTGAAGGCTCCAACTCATCTTTCACTTAACACAATGTTAACTGTGCGATCTCATGTACCATACTGTAATGTTAAAAATGTAATAAAGTATATTGAATTAAAAAAAAATGTCAACTGGCTCTCCTCAGCTGCTAGTCCATATAGGGATGCAGTCTCGGCAGTGAACCTCACACAGCTAGTTACCTCAGCCACCAGGATGAACTACAAAATGGGTACCTGTGCTGTGCTTGAGTGGGTTCTGTCCAATCAGCCTGAGCACATCTTTCAGACTACAGTTCTGCTGGATGCCTACAGTGACCACTCGCCTGTCTTGTTTCACTGCGCAAACAACTTTTCCAAACCTCCGTCAAGAACAGTCACAAATAGAGTCCCAAAACCTGGACATCTAGAACTGTTAAAAGCTGACCTCAGACAACAAGACTGGAATAGCGTTTACTTCTCCAGTACTGTTAATGTAGCTCTTGATCAGTTCATCCAACTTTTTAATGTTGTGTACGATTGGCACACCCAGCTCGAGAAACTTAAAGTCAAAGACCGCAGAAACCCCTGATGCTCCTCTGACCTTCTAGAACAAATGAAAATGAAGGATCACCTGTGGTGGCATGCATGTGCCTCAGGTAACCAGGTGGACATTCAAAAGTACAAAAAAGAAAAGCACGAAATGATTGCTCAAGAGGGCCATACGCTCTACAAAAAATAATTATTTCAAGGAAGCCCTTAACAACTCCTGGAGTGATGGAAGGAGATTCTGGGCTAATCTCAGTGAAGTCACAGTTGAAAGTTCAGAAGGCAGTACCTACAATGCTTAGCATAGACAGTGTACCAACTACTGATCATAGTACTATAGCAAATTGGTTCAATAATGCCTTCTTAGACCTTAGAAATGTACTCCCTCCTCCCTTTGACAACTTATCAGTCTACCAGATCTAATAACCAGCCACCCACTCACCCTCCATTCCACTTCTGAGCCATCACCACAAATTAAGCAAGGAATTACTTTCTAAAGGTTCTAGGCAAGTTGCATTTCGGTGGAGACTCCCTTGACCTTAAATTTGTTGCACTCACACTGGAGTACATTCTAGGTCGTCTCACGCACATTATCAATACCTCTCTCAGACTTTTCCAATTCCCACAACTTTGGAAAGCAGTCCTTGTGACACCTATCTTGAAAGGTGGGGACAGAGCACTATGGGAAAATTACAGACCCATCTCAGTTCTCCCGCCGCTGTGAAAGTCCCTAGAAAAAATAGCTGCGGACCAGCTAACGGAATACCTGGAAAAGTATAATTTACAGTGTTCACAGCAGCATGGTTTTTGCAAAGGGCACAGTACCACAACTGCCCTACTAGAGTTCACTGGGTACATCCATAACTCTCTTGACAGTGGAGCACTCACTGGGGTGACATTTATTGATTTATCAAAAGCATTCAACACAGTTAGCCATGTACTGCTGCTTGAAGAGCTGGCATCCATTGGGCTCTCCCAAGATGTAGTCAATTGGTTCCGGAGTTACCTCACCAACCGATCTCAGCAGGTCAAGATCAACAGCATACTGTCAGATAGCAGAACAGTCCTCTCTGGTGTGCCCCAGGGGTCAATACTGGGGCCTCTACTGTTTGGCATATTTCTAAACCAACTTCCTTTTGCCAGTCACTGCCAAATTCTGCTCTTTGCAAATGATGCACTCCTATTTGCTAGTTACTAGGACCCTCAGCTGCTTGAGTGTAAGCTGCAGGACAGTTTCTCTCTAGTTGAGATTCGGTTCAAGGAACACAAACTTGTACTACACTACAAGAAAACCCAAAATATGATGTTTTATAATCCTTCAAGCAAACACCGCACCTTTCCTGTCAACATAGTAAATGAGGCTCGGGCCCCATTAGAACAAGTTAACAACTTCATATACTTAAGTGTCACATTGGACATCACCTTGTCATTTGCCAGTCACATTGATGCTACTGCCAAGGCTGTCAACACCTGCATTGGCCTGCTCTCAAGGCACAAACAGAGTCTTACCCCATAAACTCTCAACCTAGCTATTCTAGTTCAATAGTGTCACTTGTTGATTATGGACTAGTAGGCTATGGTGCAACAACTGACACTACACTCCACCTTATCAGTCACATTAAATAAAGCCTGTCGCCTCCTAACTGGAACTGCAAAACTAACACATATGTGTGATCTGTATGCCCAGGCTAACTGGCTGCAGCTCTCAGGTAGGCTCAAATACCAAACCTGCCTCTTGGCAAAGGTTAATCAAGGCCTCATGCC
This sequence comes from Neoceratodus forsteri, assembly GCA_016271365.2. Classification (NCBI taxonomy): domain Eukaryota; kingdom Metazoa; phylum Chordata; order Ceratodontiformes; family Ceratodontidae; genus Neoceratodus; species Neoceratodus forsteri. Next base: position 527,651,586 of record CM057452.1, on the reverse strand, counting down.
TCTAGGGGTGCAGAAGTTCCTCTCCCCCTATGAAAGTAACCACCTGACAAGAGGCTCAGATAAAATGATCCTCAAGATTCCTCGGTGTCACACATCCCTGGGTCAAAGAGCCTTCATCCACCGGACCCCCAAATGGATCAACGCTCTACCTCCAGCCTTGTTCTCAGAAACCAAGATAGGCACTTTTCAAAGAAAGCTCAGAAGCTATCTTGTTGCAATAGCCAGTTGCGACTGCTTTCACTAGACCGTGCAGACACCTCACTTGTTTACGGCCTCAACTGCCTCATCCTCCTCTTGCTCCCATCTGTAAGCCCCACACCTCCAGCTTCCACCCCTCCCTCTCCTCACTGCTCCGCCCCTTCTCAGAATCTGCTTCACAAGCCTCCACTGCTCTACCATGCAAACCCCTCTCGTATTCTGACATGACCCATCTCAAGGCTGATAATCCCTCTGATTCCTGGCACATGCCTTAGCTTTAGGCTCTACAGAGGCTACTACTCTTTCTCCCCTGCAACTTTCCACCCTGTACCCTATCTTCTGTTGCCCATCCCTCCCTGAAATGACTCCTCTTGTCCCTCTGGCTGACCCTAGTGAAGCAGCTTTCCCAGGACACTCAGTACGCCTGTCTACCTAATGTCCCTATGCCCTTAAATTTATTTGTATTTATGCATTATTACTGTATTTTACAATATTACATGTATAACTGTGCTTGTATTAAGCCTGTACCCTTTTGTCCTAATCAGTATCTGGGTGTGCTGGAATTCCTCCACTCTGGTCGTCCTCCCTGGTGGATGCCTTTGAGGAAGCTATTATGGCGGCTTGGAAGCAACCTTTTAAGGTTCCCTCCAACCCATGAAAAGCTGATAGGCTTTATCAGACTCCAGTAGAACACCCCTATTTCATGTCTCCACCTCAGGTGGACTCAGTGGTGAAATAAAGATGATTGATTGATTGATCAATGGCACGCATGATAGGTCCTCTAGACCTCAATATATGAGTGCAAAGCCCCCAGGTACTGAATCCAAGAAATTGGATGCCATGGGGAAAGGTTTTTTTTCTTTGGCCACATTGTCCCTACATATACTTCATTACATGGGCCACCTCCTGAAATATCAGGAGGAACTCTTTAAAGCCTCCCAGGTGACAGTGCAGTCCCTCCCAGCGAGTTCTGTCTGAGGGGATCTGATGGCGAAAGTATCTGCTGCGGTGGCTGTATGCTGTGTCCTGCTGAAGACCACTTATGATGACGTTGATACTGCTGCTCGTACATCCTCAGCTGGAGTCTGCCTCAGATGACACGCCTGGCTCTGGGTGTCAGGCTTTTCACAGGGCATACAGCAATCTATTTTGAATGCTGGTTTCTCGATGATACACCATGCAAAATTGGATTGCAAGGGCGGGTGTGTAGCAATTTGTTTTAACTCATTCACACAAGCTCTTTAAGACTTAAACCACGTTTGTCCTTTATACTCTTAGCACTGCATCCTGGGTCTTTCCAAGCAAAATCAAGCCATAATCAGCATGTCACAAACAAATGTGAATACCTCTTGAACCGTAAGTGCTACACACAAAGTATGAGTGGCAAAGTTGTTCAGCACAAAATTACCTTTCCAGTGGTGCTATGCAATCAATTGGGTTTTTATTTTATATTAGCTGCAATACCAAACAATTGTGGGATTTTTTTGGATTTTTTCAAGGTGCTTAGGTGAGGCTCGAGAGACAAATGCCAGCCATGCACACCATACCTTAAACAAATGAGAATAACTTCTAAAGTATAAGTGATAGACACAAAATATCAGTGGCAAAGTTGTTCAGCACACGATTACCTTTCTAACGGTACTATGCTATCAATTCTAAGCAATTCCATTTGTTTAATATTTAGGTAAAATTGCTGACTTTCTCAGACATTTTCAGGCCTGAGTGAAGTCAACTGAGTACGTCTACAGCCATTATTGGCCTGAGTCGCTATGCTTTTAGATGCCACCTACAGGTGTATCTGAGCCTGAATGAGTTAAATCAGAATTGGGCATTGTTGATATGCCAGTTGAGGTTACCAGGTCCTTTGAGTGTACTGTGGTCACAGGTGTGGGGTGCAGGATCATTCTCATCTACTGTCCACCTGGAGGCGAGAAGCTGTTCCTCCAGGAAGTTGTGGACTTCATTTGTCGATATGGTGTTGGAGTCTCCCAGGTTAATGGTACTGGGGGACTTTATGCCTGGATCGATGATGAACTCTTGCAATTTGGTCAGGACTTCCTCTGACTTATGACTTCATTGGGCTTCACACAGACAGTTGCCTTTGTGACTTAACAATCATGGTCACTCATTGGATCTAGTTTTCCTCCTGGGGATGGAGACGTCTAACCTGGTGGTGAAACCAGCTGGATGGTACAATCACCACATCATACGGTTCAGTTTCTTGGCTCCCCCTTATAGGCCTGCCCCTGTGGAGATGGTCCGATAATGCCCTTTGTGGGGCGTGACCCCAGAAGGCCTTTTGGCAGTGTTAGACCTATCAGGGATGATAGATGCAAGGGAGGATCCAGAGAACCTGTTTCAGGCTTATAATCGAGCAGTGACATGGGCTCTGGATACCCTGGCTCCTGTTTGTGTTCGCCCTCAGACTCTTTGCCCTCAGTCCCCTTGGTCTGATGGGGCCTTGAGGGAGCCGAGATGAGTTTGATGAAAGCTAGAGAACATTTGGCATAGATCTGGCCTGGATGCCGACAGGCTTAGACTGATGGAGCATTATAGAGACTATCAGTCAGCAATCTCCGGTAAGAAAGCAAAATTCCTGTCCAGGGAGATTGCTGCAGCTCAGAACTGACCAGCTCAGCTCTTTTGAACTGTAGACAGACTGTGCAATCCAGCCTGTCTGCAAGTTTGGAGAGCATTTTCTCAAGCTAAGTGTGAGGAGTTTGCTTACTTCTTTGCTGATAAGGTTGCCAACATCAGATCGGAGATTTGCTCAGCATGCTCTCTGGGGGGGTAGTGGTGGTTGGTGTGAGGTCACTACCCCTCAGTTCTTTTGGATGAAGTTTGATCAGCTGGAGATCATGGATATCATGTGGATTCTCCAAGGCAGGCTGCCAACCAGCTGTAGTTTAAATTGGGGCCTTACCTGCCTTTTAATAGAATGTGTGGATGTCATACATAGATACATAGATACATAGACAGTGTTGGCAGATAAGGGCCTATGACCCACCCAGTCTGCCCATTTGAGCTTGTAAATTCAGTTTATGTTTTCCTAGAAGTCTGTTGCCCCTTATCCCTGACCTCCAGAATTCCTTTATGTCTATCCCATGCATTCTTAAATCCCATGATTGTCTCAGCCCCCACCACTTCCTCTGGCAGGATGTTCCACTTGTCCACCACCCGTTCTGTGAAGAAATTCTTCATCATGTTTCCTCTGAATCGTCCTCCCTCCAACTTCATCCCATGCCCTCTAGTCCTGGAACATCTTTTTCGCTTAAAAATAGTGTATTCCTGCACCCTGTTCCTCCTGTGAGATACTTGTATGTCTCTATCATATCCCTCTCCCTCCTCTCCTCCAGGGAGTACATGTTCAGTTCCTTCAACCTGTCTTCATAGGACTTGTGATGCAATCCATGCACCATCTTTGTTGCCCTCCTCTGAACCTTCTCTACCCTGTCTATGTCCTTACGTAGGTATGGTCTCCAGAACTGTACACTGCACTCCAGGTGGGGCCTCACTAGTGTCTTGTATAAGCGGAATTATGACCTCCTTTTCCTGCTGGTGATGCCCCTGCCTACCATCCCAGCATCCTATTTGCTACTGCTGCCTTGTCACACTGTTCCTCTGCCTTGAGGTCATCAGAGATGATAACCCCAAGATCCCTTTCCTGCTTGGCATGCTATATCCTCACCCCCAACTGATATATTGTGCCAGGGTTTTGTGCCCATATGCATTATCTTGCACTTCTTTGCATTGAATTTCAACTGCCAAACCCTGACCATTCTTCAAGTTTCTGAGGTCCTTCTCATTCTGTCTACACCTCTGGTGTGTCTACTCTGTTACAGAGCTTTGTGTCATCAGCGAACAGTGAAATTCTGCCTTCTAGGTCCTGTGATGTCACTGATGAAGATGTTGAATAGGACCGGTCCCAGCACTGATCCTGTGGTACCCCACTGGTCACTCTTCCTCTGTGGAGTGATAGTCATTTACCACCACCCTCTGTGTCCTGCCACCCAGCCAGTTACCTACCCACCACACTACTGTCCTGCCAACACCCATATTCCCAGTTTGTGTAATAGTCTTCTATGTGGCACAGTGTCAGGCCTTGCTGAAGTCCAGATAGGCCATGTCCACTGCCCTCCCCTGATCCACCTCTCTAGTCACCCAGTCAAAAAATTCAATGAGGTTGGTCTGACATGACCTCCCCCTGGTGAAATCATGCTGCCTTGGGTCCTGTAGTCCATTGACAACCAGATGTTCCACCAATCTCTCCTTCAGTAGTGCTTCCATGATCTTCCCCACTACGGTGAGGCTGACTGGTCTGTAGTTCCCTGCTTCCTCTTTGTTCCCGCTTTTGTATAAGGGGACTACACTCTGATCCTCCAGTCTTTGGGTACCTCCCTGTTTCCAGTGATCGGCTAAACAGGATAGCCAGAGGTTCAGCCACCACCTGTCTTAGTTCTTTAAGGACCCTGGGGTGCACCCCATCTGGCCCCATTGCTTTATCAACTCTTATTACTTCCAGTTCCTTCAGGACTCTTTCTTGTGTAAAGGGACTTGTGGCCATTTCTGCACCATTCTCACCCCTTGTACTCCCTTCAGACCCATTACCCTCCTCTTCCTCAGTAAAGACTGAGCAGAAATACCTGTTCAATATGTCGACTTTACTGTTGTCATCATCCACGCGGCCCCCATCCTCCCCCTTCAGTCTCACTATCCCTCCCTTTGTCTTTCTTTTTCACTTATGTACCTGTAAAAGGTTTTGTCCCCTCTACCCACTGATTTTGCAATGTGTTCTTCTGTCTGAGCTTTGGCTTCCTTACTGACCTCCCTGCCTCCTTTTGCTTCTCCTGGTACTTCTCCTAACCCCTTCTGCTTGTGTCTTTTGTATTGTCTGAATGCAATCTTTTGGCTTTCACTTTCTTTGCTCCTCTTTGGAAAACCATAATGGTCTCCTCTTCCTTTTCCTTTTGCTAACCTGCTTAATGCATAATTCTGTTGTTCTTGTAATCCCCATTTTAAATACTGCCACTGTTCCTCAACCCTGATTCCTGTCCCATTCCCTTAATGCCTCTTTCAAGTATCTCCCATTTTCCCAAAGTCTGCCCCCTAAAATCCAGGATACGTGTTTTTGTGTGGTTTGGTTCTGCTCTTTTGTGATTTCAAACCACAATGACTGAGTGGTCACTGTTCCCAGGTGCTCCCCACTGTTACCCCATCACACTGTCCCTGTTTGTGAGCACAAGGTCCAGTATTGCCTTCTGCCGAGTTGATTCCATGACCAGTTGCTTGAGGAAGGCACCCTGAAGGGAGTCCAGGATAAATCTGCTCCTAGTTGATGCTGCTGCTGGGATGCCCCAGTCCACGTCTGGAATATTGAAGTCTCCAACCAGTACTACCTCACCCTTGTCTGCCATCCTTTGGATGGCTAGCATCAGCTCCCTATCTGTTTCTTCCTCCTGGGCTGGTGGTCTATAGACCACACCTGTGCAGATGGCTGTTCCCAATTTCCTTTCCAGCTTAACCCACAGTATCTCTACCCCATTTTGTTCCTCCTGGATCTCTGTGGCCCTTATGTCATTTTTCACATACAGTGCCACTCCTCCTCCCTTCCTGCCTGCTCTTTCTCTTCTGAATATGTTGTAGCCAGGTATGGCCATCTCCCAGTCGTGGTTATCATTATACCAGGTTTCAGTGATGGCCACAATGTCCAGGTCTGACTGCACCATGACAGCCTCCAGATCTTCCATCTTGTTGCTAAGGCTCCTGGCATTTGCACACATGGCTTTCCATGATTTGACCTCCCTAGACTGTTTCACTGTTCTACTCAGCCCCTTCCTTGGTTGTCCTTTATCCCTGGTTCTCCTTGCTGTCTGCCCTTCTGCTGAATTTTGCCCTTTCTGCCTATCACCTCTTGGGCACTAATCTCCATCTTTGCACACTGCTTTGCAGAGATAGCCACTCCTCTGGTTCACTGGTTCCACTGCTAGCTGTGGGGTTGAGCAAGTAGGTACCCTCCTTGCTGGCCTGCCAACCCTTTGCTAGTTTAAATGCTTGTCAATGTAGCATTTAAACTTATCATTGAGTGCTTGGATTCCCCTCCAGGATGGATGCAGGCCGTCAGGCTTGAACAAATCTCCATCCCTCCAGGTGGGTCCCCAGTCACCAATGAATCCAAACCCTTCTCTCACAGCACCAGTTCTTCAACCATGAGTTAAAGTTCCTGGTGCATGCACTCCATGCTCTCCCTTGCCTCTCGTAGGTAGTACTTCTGAGAAAATGACAGAAGTAGCTACTTGCTTGAGAACCCTTCCCAATTTCCTAAACTCTTCCTGAACTTCCTTTGGCTCCCCATTTGCCAGGTCATTAGTACCTAGGTGGATAATGACATCCAGCTCACCCTCCCGTCTTGCCTTCCCAGTGATCCCCAGGATCTTCCTTCCATCCCTCCATGCTGTGGCACCTGGTAGGCACCTCACCTCACCTCCCTGTCCTCCCCCTCCTGTGTTCCTAGCTGGATCCCTCTTATGATGGAGTCCCCACCAGGATATCTTCCTCCTCCTCTGGGGTCCACTGCTTTCCCCGCTGAGGTCACCTCCTTGGCTAACCTCCACATCCTTTCCTTCCACTTCTCTGGGTACCTCTATTTGGTTGTCCTCATTTGCCAGTGTGGCATATGAGTTATTGAGCAGAATAGGATCTGGGATGTGCCTCTGCCTGACCACTCTAACCCTCCCTGAGCCCACTGTCATCCAAGTGCTCCTTGTTCTCGGCATCCTTTGAGGCAGTTGCATTGGACTGGGTGGTCTCTGGATAGGAGTGATGGTACTCCTGACCCAGTTTACTTCTGCTCTGAGTCTGGCTACCTCATCCTGCAGTCCAGAGAGATGCATGCAGATAGGGCAGCACCTCAGTGTCCAGAAGGTCTGCCTGAATATGGCTGCCCCACAGCCACTGCATTGCACCACTCCCCACATTATACTGCAATATCACCACTATGTTTTAAATTTTCAACAGCCCAAAAACAATTATAAGTAAAGACAACAAAGAAAGTACAGTGTCACTAAAAGCCCACAATCTAAGTTTAAAAGAAAAATAGCAATTACCAGTTACTCTAAAGCACTGAATTGAATATGTTTCCTTCCTTCCCCTTCTGGCTTCATCGGCTCGGTTCTAGCAGAATTAATCTGGTGTTCACCTTAGATGGGTGAGTTTCCTAACTCCCTGAAGGAGACAGTGGTAACACCCCTTCTCAAGGATCTTCTCTTGACCTGGATTGTCCTGCTAACTACAAACCAGTCTCTAACCTTCCCTTTGTAGGGAAGGTTATAGAGAAAGTTGTTGCGCTGCAGCTGGAGAACCATCTTACCATCCATGATATCTATGATCCTCTCCAGTCCAGATTTTGTAAGAGACGTAGCACAGAGACTGCTCTGGTTCAGGTGCTCAATGATCTCCTGATTGCAAGAGACCAGAAGCACTGTTCCATCCTGGTGCTTCTTGATCTATCATCAGCCTTTGACACCATGGACCTTGGGGTGCTGCTTGAGTGCCTGTGGGTCATCTGCAGCCTGTCTGGCATGGTTCTGAGATGGTTTCATTCCTTCCTCACTGGCAGGTCACAGAGAGTGGTATTGGGGACTTGTTCCTCTGATTCATTCTCTCTGCCATATGGGGTCACACAGGGCTCCATGCTGTCCCCCATGTTTTTCGTGGTGTATATGCTGCCATTAGGAGACATTGTGAGGTGGCATGGCTGAGTTTTCACTGCTATGCAGGTGATACTCAGCTCTGCCTGTCCTTTGTGCCTGACCAGGATAGTGTGCTCTCAGTGTTAAACAACTGCCTCTCTGAAATCCAGAACTGGATGAATACCAGCTGGTTAAATTCAATTCCGACAAGACTAAGGTGTTGGTGGTGGAACTGGGTCACAGGATAGAGGGGTTAGCAGTGGGATGTCCCTCAGGGCTTTGGCTTGGGGGTACCCATTTGTTGATCTCTGAACAGGCGCTGAATCTGGGGGTGATACTTGATGACAGGCTGACACTTCATTCACAGGTGTTGACTGTGGTCAAGTTCTCTTTTTACCATCTGAGGAACTTTGCCTAGATTAAGCACCTTCTTCTGTCCTGTGACCTTCCAACTTTAGTCCACGCCTTTGTGACCTCATGCCTTAACTACAGAACCTCCCCATACCTAGGGCTTCTGGGGGTTGATAGCCACCTCTTACAGCTGGCACAGAATGTTGTGGCCAGGTTGTTGTCTGGATCAACCCGATCCAGTCACATTACACCTGTGCTGTGTGAACTGCACTGACTGCTAGTTCAGTGGTTGATCACCTTCAAGGTTGGCTTGTTGACCTATAAAGCCCTACATGGACAGGGTCCAAGTTATCTGCAAGATCTTCTGAAACCTTATTGTCCCCTCTGACCACTCCGCTCAACTGACGAGGGATTGCTGGATATTCCCAGGGTACGATTGAAAACTTCTGGAGCTCGGGCATTTGCATTTTCTGCCCCTACCTTGTAGAATTCTCTACCTTGTCAGATATGAGAGTGCTTGACAGTGGAGAACTTTAAAAATGCATCTTTTTGGACTTGCTTTTGCTGAATATATTTAAATTGATGAGGGTTAAGATGTCAAGTATTTTTTATTGGTTTTAAGGTAAGGTTAGGAATTGGAGTGTTTTTATGTTTTAGAATCCTCACCGATTTCAAATTGTTTCTTATTTTTTGTACAGTGCTTTGGTACACCATGAATTGCACTTAAATAAAGATTATTATTAATGCTCCCTTTAAAGGAGTTCAGATGTTCAGTCCACAGACCCAAGACATCTTGAAAGATCTACAGGACTCGGGTCATACCCTTCAATTGGTGTGAACCCTTTACCATCCAAAAGCCAAATCAGCCTTCAGGGGCTCCTCGAGAGGCTGCCCCTACAAGGGCTATCCCTCCACTCAAAGGCAATCTGCCAACAAGAGAATTCCTCAGTTACAATTGCCAGGTCCTAGAAATACTCAGAAACCCTGTTACATCACTACTGCCCCCCCAGCAGGGCCAGCCTTCTGCTTGAAGGTCTTCCTCCATTCATGGAACTAGAGACCCTTCCCATGGCCATCAGGGACAGGTTTTCCCTGCACCTGTCAGGGTGGCAAGCTATCTCCACCAACTGGTGGCTTCTACAACTGATCGAGACAGGACATACTAACATACTAAAATACCAGCAGAATAGGCCTAAGTCTTTTGTGTCTGCTCGTTTGGTCAGCCCCCACCCTGGGAGCTGACCTTGCTGCCCCCCTTGCCTTCTCTGGCTTCTCCCTTCCCAGTTCCGGATATTCTCACTGCATTGGATTTTGCTTCCAGAACCCTTCCCCTGTACCTGTCCCACCTCCTCTTGAACCCCTCCACTGTCTCTGCCTCCTCCAGCCAACTAGGCAGCGCATTCCATGGCTCCACCACCCTCTCAGAGAAGTAGCACCTCCTCCTTTCTCCCCTGAATCTTCCCCCCTCCAGCTTCCACCTATGCCATCTAGTGGCCCCCTCCTTCATTCAAAGCACCCTGACTGCTCCTCCCCTATTTACCCTCTTCATGTACTTGAAGACCTCTATCATGTCCCCCCGGTCATTTCTCTGTTCCAATGTGTACATATTTAGCTCTTCGAGCCTCTCCTCATAGGTCCTGTCCCCCAAGCCCAAAATCATTTTGGTTGCCCTCCTCTGGACCCTCTCCAGGAGTTTAATGTCCCTCTTTAAGTGTGGCCTCCAAAACTGCATGCAGTACTCGAGGTGCAGCCTCACCAAGCAGTTATACAGAGGGAGTATCACTTCCCTCCTTCTGGAGGTGATCCCCCTAGCGATGCATCCCAACATCCTGTTGGCCTTGGCTGCTCCTCCTACAAGTCTCCAAGTTGCTCATCTTGACATCCACCACCACCCCCAGGTCCCTGTCAGCCATCGAGACTTGTAGCATTCCCCCCAAGGGTGTACACTTGGCCTGGGTTTCTGGCCCTCAGGTGCAGTACCTTGCATTTCCCTGCATTGAACCACAGCTTCCACTTTCTAGACCATCTTTTCAGAGACTCCAGGTCCCCCTGTAGGGCCACCCTCCCCTCCTACCCATACACTGGAGTTCACGGGTATACCTCTCCCTTTGCCACCCAGGGTCTCTCACTACCCTCCAGACCAGGCGGAAGTCCTGTGGACTGAGATTGATGCCTTACTGTCAAAACAGGCTATCAAACCAGTTCCCCTTCTTCAGAAGGATGCAGAATTTTACTCCCACTTTTTCTGGTTCCAAAATGGGCAGGGGATTTATGCTCCATTTTAGATCTGAGGTGTCACCCTCTACATCCCTTACCAAAAGTTCCACATAGTGTCTCTTCTGGCTCTTCTCCCTTTGTTGAACATGGGAGATTTGCTCTGCTCTCTGGATGTGAAGGACGCATACCTCCATATCATGATGCACCTGGTTCACAGACAGTTTCTCCATTTCATGTTCCAAGGTCATCATTATCAGTTCAGGGCCCTCCCTTTCAGACTTTCCTCAGCCCCATGGGTATCTACAAAATGCCTAGTGGCGGTTGCAGTGGCCCTCCACAGGGAAGGCCTCTATGTCTTTCCCTCCCTGGACAACTGGCTCCAGAAATTGTCTTCCAGCCAACAGCTGTCTATGCAGCTTTTTCGAACCCTACAGTTGTTCAGTCAGGTAGGGATTGTGGCAAACTATCCAAAATCCAAGATGGACCCTACACAAAGCCTCCAATATATCAGAGCCGTACTAGACACCTCCGCAGGAATGGTATATCTGCCTGTGGCTCGGGTGGATGCCCTGATCGATTTGGCATGCAGATTAGAGTCCAGCAGGTTAGTCTCTGCAAGAGGCTACCTTCACCTCCTGGGACACTTGGTGGCCACCATCCTGATGGTCTCCAATGCCAGGTTAAATATGAGAGTCCTTCAGAGTACAATGGGACCAAAAACAGGATGATTTTAAGCTCTACAATGGTAGAAGACCAGAGACGATCTAATGCGAGGTGTGCCATTCTGATCTCCTGTACCAAGTCTTATTTTGACTACTTATCTCCTGCATGCCAGTTCATAGGGATCTTGGATGTCAGTGGAGGCACACTTGCACATCAATGTCTTGCAGCTGAGAGCAGTTCTCAGTGTCTTACAGGCGTTCCAGATGCACTCCCCCCTGGGGTTGCCTGCAAGTGCAATCAGACAATTCTACAATAGTTCACTACCTAAACAAACAAGGAGGCATTCATTCAAACCCTCTCTGCAGAGAATTGATGAGGGTATGGTATTAGGCACTCCAGAGACATATTCATCTTCTGGCAGTACATATCCCAGGGGTCTTGAACACCCTGGCAGACACCTTGAGCAGATCCACTGCCAGGCCCACAAGTGGGAAATCTTACCAGACATTCTAAATGGCATCTTCCACTTGTGGGACCAACCAGAGTTGGACCTATTTGCCTCTCCACAAAATGCAAAATTGCTGCTTTACTGCTCTCTCATGCGAGGTCCAGGAACTGTGTGGTGGGATGCATTTTCTCTTTCCTGGCCAGGAAGATTTCTTTACAGTTTCCCACCCTTACATAGATACATAGACAGTGTCAGCAGATAAGGGCCTATGGCCCACCCAGTCTGCCCATTTGAGCTTGTAAGTTTACCTTATGTTTTCCTAGAAGTCTGTTGCCCCTTAACCCTGACCTCCAGAATTCCTTTATGTCTATCCCATGCATTCTTAAATCCCGTGATTGTTTCAGCCCCCACCACTTCCTCTGGCAGGGTGTTCCACTTGTCCACCACCCCCATTCTGTGAAGAAATTCTTCCTCAGGTTTCCTCTGAATTGTCCTCCCTCCAACTTCATCCCAAGCCCTCTAGTCCTGGAACATCTTTTTCGCTTAAAAATAGTGTTTTCCTGCACCCTGTTCCTCCCTGTAAGATACTTGTATGTCTCTATCATATCCCCTCTCTCCTTCCTCTCCTCCAGGGAGTACATATTCAATTCCTTCAACCTGTCCTTATAGGACTTGTGGCGCAATCCATGTACCATCTTTGTTGCCCTCCTCTGAACCTTCTCTACCCTGTCTATGTCCTTACGCAGGTATGGTCTCCAGAACTGTACACTGTACTCCAGGTGGGGCCTCACTAGTGTCTTGTATAGTGAAATTATGACCTCCCTTTTCCTGCTGGTGATGCCCTTGCCTATGCATCCCTTTCTACTCATTCAGACAGTACTCCTGAAACTGGTCCAGGACAGGGCATTGAAGATTATCATTGTGCATTCTGGCCAAGACAGGTTTGGCTCCCTCTACTTCTACAACTCTCGGAACCATCACCAGTACTTTTGCCAACTTGTCAGGCTTTATTGTCCCAGGCACAACGTTCGCTGTTACACCTGGAACTTCGCTCCCTCTACCTGCACACCTGGCTCTTGAAGACTTAGATCTCTCACGCTTCAGGGCATCTCCAAAGGTCACAGAGGTTCTCCAGGCAGCTCAGAAGCCTTCTACTAGGTGGTCCTATTCCTAAAAATGGAAACACTTCTCTATGTGGGTGGCTTCCTTGGACTTGGATCCTTATGGATATTCCCCTCAAAACGTCTTAGATGATTTGCTCTTCTGATCAGAGGGTAGACTGAAATATTCCTTTGTGGAGGTTCACCTTTCATCCATTGTCACATTTCATGTGCCTGTGGACAACATACCTTTGTCCCAGTTGCCATTGCTTAAAACCTTTTTAACAGGTATTCTGCACCTACATCCCCCTATCAGGGATTCAGTCCCTGTCTGGGATTTGAATTTTGTGTTTGAAAAATTGACTGTGAGGCTGTTTGAGCCTGCTGAAACCAGTGACCTCCATTATCTTTCATGGAAAACTGTTTTTAGTTGCCATTATGTCTGGTAAATATGTCTCGGAGTTGAACGCTCTAATATCCAAGCCTTCATACATACAATTTCATAATGACCAAGTGTCTTTATGCACTAACCCTGTGTTTTTGCCAAAAGTTGTTTCTGAATTTACTTTAAATCAGATCATCCAATTGCCAGTATACTTTGTGGAACCTCAGAATCCTAGGGAAGCCCTACTTCATGCTCTCAATGTACTTAGAACATTGAGCATTTTCCTTCTCCGCACTTCACAGTTGTGAAAAACTGAACAACTTTTTGCTTCTTTCATCCCGGAAACCAGGGCATTTGTGTTTCAAAGCAGTGCTTGTCCACGTGGTTGGCCAACTACATTACATTTATTTATGAAAAAAAAAAACCCTCTCACAGGAGTTGCAAAACCACATTCTACCAGAGGCATGGCTGCCTCTATGGCATGTTTCCGGGGGGATTTCAGGCTTGGATATTTGTGAAGCCACGACACGGTTTACTGTACATACCTTCATTAAGCATTACAGTCTAGACATCGCTTCTAAGAGGCGCACCAATATTAAATGGCCGTCCTACAAGGACTAATGTCCTAAGCCTTCTTGATTCGCTTCCTCCTCTCGCTGGGTATAATAACTGCTTGGGAATCTTCTCATACGTTATGACCTGCTGCAAGAGACTGCCACAAAGAAGATAGTATGGTTACATTAAGAACTTACCATAACAGTAGATCTTTAAGAGTGTCTCTTGCAGCAGATCATGCAGCCCCACCCTCCTTCCCTCTCATTGTAGCTTTAGAAGGATTCCTTGTTCCTGTCTTTTAAGACTCCCAAGAGCTGCTGCTTTAGTTTCCCTCCTCCTTTCCCATCGGAGACCTGAGATATGTTTACATATTCAATCACCAGGATGGAAAAGAACTGAGTAGTAGCTGGGACCACCTCCTTTTATACCTGCCAGGTGAACACCACGAAGTGGTGCTTGAGGAGGTCCCAATGTCGACTGCTGAGAAAGTCATCCAGAGGAAATGACACCTGTGGCTGAATCTCACACCTTATGACCTGCTGCAAGAGATACTCTCTAAAATCTACTGTTATGGTAAGTTCTTACCCAACCATACTGTACCTATGCTTTATTTATTTATTTGTTTGTTTACCAGGTAGGTGCACAGGACAAATACACTACCTATTTTCAGGCATAATCCAGGGGAAATACAAACATCAGACAACAATATCAGAATGCAAAGGCTGCAGTAAGCACCAGTGTACAGAAATTTGCAGTAGGTAGCCAAAACAAGTCAGTGGTGTAATGCACCTTGGACATGAATGATGCTTACTGTCATATTTTTTTTTTTTGTACACTTTCCTTATTCTCCTGTCACTGGCACCTCAGGCTCTTTCCAGAGGGACACCTGACCTGAGACCACCCACCTGAAATCCACAGCCTTACCTGCCAGTGGGAAGGGGACTCCTCTCTGCTCGTACTGATCCCCCCCTTCCCGAGCGGGACCGCTGATTCCTCCTGGTGACATTTCTGAGATTTAGTTGACTGATCAGGCAGCATATGGAGCAACTGGAAGCAGGATGGAGAATCTGGCACTGGGCATGATGGTCACCTTTGCCTACCAAGAGCCAGGGCATTTTCCTTGTTTTCTCCCTCTGCCTACAGCTCAGAAGTACAATGCATCCAGTGCGTGTGTACTCAGTCCCGAGCATGCACACAGGATCATCGCCACAGCCAGTCCCCCAACAGAGGGATCCATGGGCTGCTATATTTCTAGTCACCAATGGGAATCCCCAGAGCCCTGGATCATGGACCCTCCTTCCTCCCAGGACAGGAGAGCAGTCCTCCGAATGCTCAATCCTGTCCTCCCCTGGCAACCCCCAATGGCCTGAGCTCACTCCCAACCCGGGTTGCAAGCATGGCACGAGGTGTGACATCCAGTGCCTCAACCCTCAGCATCAATGGGCCAGCTTAGCTTAACCTCATATTAAGGTGCTGCACAGTAACAGACAATATTTATGCTTTATTTACTTATTTTTTATTTTCCAGGTAGGTGCACTAGACTAAACACACTGCCTACTTTCAGGCACAAGCCAGTAGAAATACAAACATCAGACAACAATAACAGAATGAAAAGGCTGCAATAGGAGGCAATATAGTGCAGTGGGTTTAGGCTCTGAGCTGCAGATCTAGAGACCTGGGTTTGTATCCCACAGCCACCTAGGTGCCTACTGTGTGATCCTGAGCAAGGCACTTAACTTCCTTGTGCTCCCAGGTTGCATTTGGAAACAAGCTTTGGCTCAGTGTGCTACTCCTGGTTAAACAATGTCCTTTGCCCCCCTCCCCCAATAAGCACAAGTATACAGAAATATGCAGTGGGTAGCCAAAACAAATCAGTGGTTCAATATCTGTTAAGTGCAACATAGCGCAAGACAAAGGAATGTGGCAATAGGTAATTATAAAAGAACATAAGAACGTGTCAGGAGAAGGGGACCGTATGATCCATCTAGTCTGCCCAGATTGCCTACATCCCTATTTTGTTTATCCAAGATTACCACAGTACTTGTCCCTTGCCAGATTAAAAGCAGTGACTGTTCTGGCCTTCACAACCTCTGGTGGTAAGTTATTCCAAGGTTTGCTGGCCAAGGCACCTAGCTTCACCTGAGCTCTTTCCTTCTAAGATTGCTTGAAAGGACAGAGCAGAGAACCTTACCAGAGCAAGGGAAAAAGATTAAGACTTCTTTTGGCTAAACAGATTTACTGTGTGTTGTTATTTTTATTTTGTACTCACAGGGATTGCTGCTGTTTGTTGCTAACATTTCATTGCTTTATTTTTCTCTGATTCAAATTGTTGCTGCTAGCATATCTTCTTCTGCATTATTACAAGGTCTGCCTACAGGTGTGTGCTAACAGATTACTGCTGTAATCTTCTGATTCCAGTTGTCTTTTGCAAGGTATATCTTCAGTTACTGCTTTATTTTTCTCCGTAGCAAAGTGTTTCTTACAGGATATATCTTATCTGAAATTATTACAGGTGGTGCTTTACAGGTTTTACAGTTTTATCTAACATTAGTATAAGCTTTCAGGGTTACTGCATTTGTTGTTGACTGATTGTTTCTGCTCTTACCTCCTTGTTCTTTCATCTGCGGTTCTTCTTTTTCAGCAGGAGAGGGGCTCAGCCACCCACCCCATCCCCAACCACCCCACACTACACTCCTTTTATAGGGTACCACAGTTGTGACATTTCCGGTGGCAAAGCAGGAAGGGGCTGATCAGTGGAGCATCCACAAGGTGAGCTCATTTTCAGGGGCACTAGTAATTTAGCTTGTTATAACAAGTTATATGAAAACAAAACACAAAATCAAACCATTACTTGCATTTTCTTCCTTCTAATTACTCTGACCAGGTTATAAACCCAGCAACTTATCTGGAATGGATATCATTAACTGCAGGCACTGCGGAACACTTTTCAGAAGGACAGGATTTAGGACACTGTAAGGAGGAGGAAGGACAGGGGGGAAGGAAGGGGAGGAGGGGTAGCAATAATAGTCAAAAACTGCATTGGCATAGGGGGAGTAGAGGAGGCAGAGGGAACTGTGGAGGTGATTTGGATCACCTTGATAACAAGGGGGGGCAAGAGAGTAAAAATAGGAGTGGTGTATAGACCCTCTGCGCTGGCGGAGGAGCAGGAGGAGAGTCTGGTGGCAGATGTTGGGAGACACTGCAGATTGGGCAGGGGAAGGGTGGTGGTGTTGGGGGACTTAAACATGCCAGGAACAGACTGGGAGACTATGACATCCTCAGTGGCCAGGGAACAGAGGTTGTTGGATGTCTTTCAAGATGTGTTCCTAACTCAGCAGGTGGGGGAACCAACCAGGGAGGCGCGGGTACTGGATGTGGTCCTGGCAGACAGTGACCAGATTGGGGGCCTGGAGGTAAGTGATCCGTTAGCGGGGAGTGACCATGCCACAGTCTGGTTCTGCCTGGACCTAGGAGGGGTAGAAGGCTGCACAAAGATGGAGATAACTGACTTCAGGGGGGCAGATTTTAAGGTAATGGGAAGGATCCTTAAGGAGTATTTGGATGTGATTGGGTCAGACATGGACGCTGACAGTAGGTAGGAAATAATCAGGAGAGGAGTGCAGGATGCTACCAGCACCTGTGCCAGAGTAAGACAAAAATGCGGTAGGGCCCGAAAACCCTGTTGGTGGACCAAGGAGGTCCAGGAGGTGGTGCGGGGAAGGAAGGCAGCCTATAGGCAATTCAAGTGCTCAAGGAGTGAAAGGGATTAAGGGGAGTATGAACCGATGCCTAGAAGGGCCACTAGGGTGGTGAGGGCGGCTAAGGCAAGGAAGGAGCAGAACCTGGCCAGGAAAATTAGGAGAGGGAACAAGGGGTTCTTTAGATACATTGGGGAAAAATGAAGGGTGAAGTGGCAGATTAGCAGGATTAAAACAGGGGAAAGATGGGCACAAGACCAGGGGGAGCAGGCTGAGGTACTAAGTGAGTACTTCACCTCAGTTTTCACCAAGGAAAATGGGGGTGCTGCATCATACGTGGGAGGAGACAGTGATACTGAGGAGGGGGGGACCCTTACCGATCAGCGGGTCTGGGGAGAAGGGGAGGCATCACTGGCATGAGGGGGGAAGGCTAAGCAGGGAGAAAAGGTAGCAGAGGTGGAAATTACAGCAGAGAGAGTGAGGGAAGCCCTCAGGTCCCTTAAGACAGAGAAAGCACCGGGGCCAGACAAATTACATCCCAGAGTGCTGAAGAAACTTGCGGATGTCCTGGCAAAACCCCTGACAGAGCTTTTCACCATCTTTCTGAGGACAGGGTGGGTGCCCCAGGACTGGAAGGTGGCGCATATTATGCCTATCCACAAGGGAGGATCAAGAGAGGTGGCAGGGAACTATAGGCCTGTCAGTCTGACATCGGTGGTGGGCAAGGTGATGGAGGGCATTGTCAAGGAGAGGCTGGGGGGGACCTGGAAAAGTCAGGGTGCCTGGATGATAGACAGCATGGATTCGTCCCAGGGAAATCATGTCAGACAAACCTTGTGGAGTTCTATGACTGGGTGATGAGTGCCTTGGACCTGGGTAGACCAGTGGAAGTCTTCTTTCTAGACTTCAGCAAGGCATTTGACTCTGATCCTCATGAGGGCCTGTTGGACAAGCTGGGAGAAATGGGGGTGGGGAACCAATTGATCAGACGGATAGACAATTGGCTCCAGGACCGGACTCAGAGGGTCATAGTTGGTGGGATAGTCTCATCCCCATGGAGGATCATTAGTGGGTCCCACAGGGATCAGTCCTTGGGCCCCTCCTGTTCAACGCCTATGTCTCTGACATAAGGACAGGTATCAGGAGTGAGATGAGTCTCTTTGCGGATGACTCAAAACTGGGAGCAGTGGTGGATGGGAAGGAGGGGAAGGTGGCTCTACAGGGGGACCTGGAGGCTCTGCAAAGATGGTGTAGAAAGTGGAAGCAGAGGTTCAATGCAGGGAAATGCAAGGTACTGCACCTGGGGGCCAGAAACCCGGGCCAAGAGTACACCTGGGGGGGGATGCTACAAGTTTCGATGGCTGAGAGGGACCTGGGGGTGGTGGTGGATGTCAAGATGAACAACTCAGAGACTTGTAGGAGGGCAGCAGCCAAGGCCAACAGGATGCTGGGATGCATCGCTAGGGGGATCACCTCCAGAAGGAGGGAAGTGATACTCCCTCTGTATAACTGCTTGGTGAGGCCACACCTCGAGTACTGTGTGCAGTTTTGGAGGCCACACTTAAAGAGGGACATTAAACTCCTGGAGAGGGTCCAGAGGAGGGCAACCAAAATGATTTGGGGCTTGGGGGACAGGACCTATGGGGAGCGGCTCGAAGAGCTAAATATGTACACATTGGAAGAGAAAGGGACTGGGGGACATGATAGAGGTCTTCAGGTACATGAAGGGGTAAATAGGGGAAAAGCAGTCAGGGTGCTTCGAAGGAAGGAGGAGGGTAACTAGAGGGCATAGGTGGAAGCTGGAGGGGGGAAGATTCAGGAGAGAAAGGAGGAGGTGCTACTTCACTGAGAGGGTGGTGGAGCCATGGAATGCGCTGCCCATGGGGCTGGTGGAGGCAGAGACGGTGGAGGGGTTCAAGTGGGGGTGGGACAGGTACAGGGGAAGGGTTCTGGAAGCAAAATCCAGTGCAGCGAGAATATCCGGAACTGGGAAGGAAGATGCTAGAGAAGGCAAGGGGGGCAGCAAGGTGAGCTCCCATGGTGGGGGCTGACCAAACGAGCAGACACAAAAGACCGTTAGGCCTGTTCTGCTGGAATTTTAGTATGTTAGTATGCTGGACCATTGGAGATCTTAGGGCTCAGCTCTGAGCAGCATGGGCAGAGATTGCTTGCCTCAAATTTCATATTCAAGAGGAAATACATTATAAGAACCACCCGCCATTTCTCCAACATCTAACAGAAGAACCTCGACTGCAGAGGGTAGTTGGTCCAGGAGGTTGGCAGGTGGTTAGAAGGGGCAAATTGGGTGCCCCGTCACTCTTTGCTCTCCAACATATTACCTCCAAAAACCATATAAACACTACAAACAGGTATCTGCCTCTATCTCTGAAATCAAACAAACGGGCAGAGGACACTGCAGAACAGGACACTGCAGCACAGGAGCTAGCACAACAAAACTCGCCCAAATCAGGAAACGAAACAAAAAAAAAGCAAAAAGGAAATCCAAAAAACTTCTGATCATAGGAGACTCCATGATTCAGGGAGTTGATACCCATCTTCAGTCAGGAGTAATGGTCAGATGTCTCCCAGGTACATCAGCATGGAGAGACACTGACCACATTGATAAAATTGTTCAGGAAGCAGGAGAAAACATTGACATCCTGGTACACATAGGGACTAATGATCTCGCCAGCCGGTCAGTTGTGGAGACCAAGGAACACCTGACCAGGCTGAGTGACAAACTATCATCCATTTCGTCCGACATCTCCTTCTCTGAGATCCTGCCAGTCTGGGAGATGGGGGCAGATGGACGGAAGGTCAGAGAAGGGGAGATAGGGGAGCTAAACATGTGGCTCAAGGGCTGGTGCCAGGAAAAAGGACACAGTTTTGTAGGAAACTGGCAACAGTTCTGGGAGTGAAAGTTCTTTAAATCTGATGGACTGCATCTGACTAACGAGGGAGTCAGTGCATTGGGGCAGAAGTTTGACGTCTTTGCAGAATATTTAAACTAGCAAATGGGGAGAGGGGTGCAGCACCCCATACATCGAATGGGAAGAACACCCCTCCCTCCTCAGCTAGTGGTCAAACAGGGATTCAGCATGTTTGCAGTTCATTTGCATCACCAGGTAAGAAAAAAGGTCCGTCTCCCCATACAACGCAAAGGGGAAATGCCAAACCTCACCCAACAACTAACACACCGAATTCTGGCCAATGAAAAATCATGTACACCAAATGCTCAAAGCCTGGGAAATAAGATCCCAGACCTTGCAGACAATAATGTCAGAGGCTAAACTGGACATAGTAGCAATTAGTGAGACATGGTTTGCCAGTAACCACACTTGGGAGACTTCAGTACCTGGCTATGTACTGTTCAGAAGAGACCGAGGTGCAAAAAGGGGGTGGAGTGGCCCTGTATGTCAATGAAAATATCAAAGCTACAGAAATTCAGAATACACATAAGGAACCAGAAGAACTGTGGGTCACCCTGGAAACAGGAAATGGGACAGACATAAGAACTGGGGTTGTCTACAGGCCCCCAAACCAAGGGGAGGACATAGACACATTACTGTTAGAAGATATACAAAACATGACAGCTAAAGGGGAGGTTCTGATAATGGGAGACTTCAACATGCAAGGTGGTGTAGCCCTCTAGCGCGACACAGGAATCAGGAGTTTTTTGTGAAAGCCACGTTTCCATGAGCAAGATAATGTCTGGTTGATGGACTGCAACCCAGGCCTGGAATTGGGGAAGTTTTGGTAGAAGACTCCCTATATTGATTGATGCAGATTGGTCAATACCAGCAGGAACATCTGCCAGAACTAGACACATGGTGGATTCCCTGCGGGGGAGGGCCTCAAACAACTGGTACAACAACCCACAAGAGACAGGGCTATCCTAGATCTAGTACTGACTAACAGGGAAGGGATCACAGATCTCCGGGTAGAAGGTCACCTGGGGGAGGGACCAGTGGCCATCACATGGTATGGTTCAATTTAGCCACTACATCTAAATCATCCCATTCCAAGGCAAAAATATGGGACTTCAGAGGAGCTGACTTTGATAAGATGGCCAACAGAGTTAAGCTAGCCCTGGAAAAAGAAACACAGGTGAGGGAGTACAGGCAAAGTGGGCAAGCATTAAGGATGCAATACTTGAAGCAACATCCCATTGTGTTAGATAGAAAAGGAAGTGCAAAAGAAGAAGGAAACCACTTTGGTTCTCAAATACAGTAGCAGAAAAGGTCAGAGCCAAAAGGCTGGCCTTTAGGAAATGTAAGGGAATG